>JAQMCX010000001.1:22991580-23069357 GCA_029814765.1 Acanthurus leucopareius
TGCGATTAATTTCGATTAATTAATTACAGACCCTATAATTAACGCGATTAAAAATTTTAATCGAGTCCCACCACTAACCAAAATATAACGTACGATGATATAGATTTGATTCTTCAATTCTGTGTACAGTGAGGTGCCTTCCATTTCAAATTTCTGTAGATTAGATTAGATCATGTAGGCAATGTTGCAATTAAATGAGCAGGACCTCTTCATGTTGGTGCTTTGATTTGTTTGGTATTTGTTGAGAGCTCTTCTCACAAAGCTGAGTGGTCAAGGTTTTCTCAAGACTCGGAAAAAACAAGAATTTTTTTGCTTTTATTAACTAACTTTTATTAACTCAGCAGAGGGAGCGGGCCCTCTTTTCAGTCCACCATATTGCAACATCATGTTTCTACAGAGCTGACAAACCAAACAGAGGTGGCCTTTCGTGTTAGTTTTCAAAAGTTTCACAGCCACCATTCATCCTCCTATGCGCCTGAACATGGAGAGAGAGGCACAGGGGGCATTCACATGTCTGCAATCTGCAACCTCACCACTAGGTGCCACTTGTTGTTCTACTCAAACAGGTGCAACAAAGCAAACAAGAAACCGGGGGGAGCTGAGCCCTTTTTACAGCAGACATTTTGACTTGAGAGTCCCTCACCCAGCGGTGGCTGCAGCATGTCTCCGTTCCTCTCACAGGTTCCTATTGGTTGGATGTCTAACGAGTCAACAAGTCTCCAGAAGTCATTTGTGTTATCACTTCCATCCAGGCGCAAGCGTAGACGAGTACCCATCATGCCCATCACCGTTGCAATGCACACAGAGTTGGAGTTGCGAGGGTCTCGCGCCTCAAGCTTCATACCTGCCTTAAAGTCATTGGTGGGGGGGATTCTGGACTGTAGAGCAACACACAAGCACCTTCAGTCACTGTCATGTGTTTTGAGAACAATAATAACTGGATGTCCCATCAAATTAAACTCTAGAATGAGGAAAAGCAATTTCATCAGACTAATAACCACATTTAAAGGTCCAGTGAGTAGGATTTAAGTGGATTAATTGGCAGAAATAGAATGAAATGATTAATAAGTATGTTTTCATTTGTGTAAAATGGTGCTCCACCATGTTTGTAAAACAGCCCTAAACAGACAAATCAGACACTGGCTATAAAGATGTTTTTTGTGTGTTTAAGACTCAACTACCTGTTTGAAGCAATTAGGCGATGCTGCAATGGAGGACGTTTCTCTGAGATAATCTTCCCAACTGAACGGTTCTAAAGACAAAAACAACAGAAATAAATGACTGATTATTTACAGATTTTTATAGTAAAGTGTGCAAAAAAACATAGTGAAAAACTTAAACTACGTGAACTCTTTTAGATCAGTTTTTGGTCTCTTTATTTCTTAACATTTTTACTACCCATAAATAGATTAAATAAAATTTGGCTGCTAAGTATTCTGTTGGGATGCATGATGGATTACAGCTACAAATGCAGCTAATTCTGTACAGTAGTTTAGAAATAATACACTAAGAAGTTTTCATAATAGATTTTTTAAAAAAGGGTTCAAATTTGTGAGAAATCTACTTAAATGTACTGCTAACACCCAGAGTTTGACATGCAACTAATGATTGCTTTTGCTAACACAGCCCAGAAATGACTGAAAATAGATGAATTTGGTTACTGATTAGTGTAAATTCAAGAACAGGCAAAAAAAGGCTGAATCAAAGAGGCTTTTAACTCAAAAAGTTTTAGATTAGACAGTTTACTGAAAGAATCAACACTAAAAAAGAACAAGCGAGAGATCAGAGTTTCCAACCGTTAGATTTGTCGAGGGCAGAGCCTGCTGTGATGCTGCTTCGTCTCTCCTTCTCCTCTTTTTGATCTGAAATCAAAAGATGATTGAACTGCTCATCAGCATTTGGAGGCTTCTGATACAGAGACTGTAATTACTGTGTGAATGAAGGCATAAAACCTGCGATTGGAACAGTTCAAGGGGAGAACAAAAGAAGCCTCAAACAAAACCTCAAACTCGCAAAGATTCTAATTATGTGGTATAAAAAAAAATGTCAGTGAGCATTTTGACCTTTGTGTGTTTGTTTAATGAGGATCAACAGGGCAAAACTGTGACAGGAAAAGCAGAAAAACAGAAAGGTGAAGGCCTACCTCTGTGTGGTGTTCGGCCCATGATGAGCGAAGGAAAACGTGCTGCTGCAGAGGTGAAGTCAGACGAGCCTTTTACCTACAGAAACACTGGAGAGGAGACGGATAAAGTCTGAAAACCTTCATACAGAATATTTAAAAAAGACCAGGATGCACAGACTCAGCATAAAACTACATCGTGGCACTATTTTGAAATGACTTTTTGATAAATATCTCCATTAAGATTAGGGGATTATAATTGAGATGCAAAATTCATCCCACTTCTTTCAAATAAAATCATAAAGGCAGATAACATCATTTCAGCTCTCAGAGCTTAACACTGGCTTCCTGTGTGTGTTAAAGAGCTGGTTTTAAAATTCTGTTGTTTGTTTAGAAAGCACTGAATGGTTTGAGGCTAAAACACATTTCTAATCTGCTGCTCTGATACAAAGTGTATGGACCGTTGAGATTGTCAGAAACAGGTCTGCTCCTGAAGAGTCAATGTTAAACACACACAAACAGTTTTTATGCACCAAATTTCTGGAGATAATAATCAAAACTTTACTTTATATTGTGATCCATCAATTCAGATTGAGTCAAATGATTTAAAGCAAAATAGGCAACAATTTTAAGCCACATTAAAACAAAGTCATAGGAGTCTAAGTGAGGAATGTGTAGTGTAATTGATGCTAAAATGTTATGTAAGAGTCTTTAAATAACGGATTTAGATTTTTTCTGCCAGACATTGTATTTTTTAAATTAAATATGGGATCATTTATTCATATCTTGCATTGCCCTGTAGCTACACTGTGATTTTAATTCTTCTGTTACGACTGTCTTATTCCATTTTAGGTTATTTTTACCTTTTCAGATCTATTTTAGCTATTCTTTTATACTGTCTTGGTTTTTTATCATATTGCCTTCATGCTTTTATTGTCTGATTTAAAACACTTAAGTTCTATTGTTTCTGAAAGACACAGATAACCCTTTTTTGTAAAGTTGAATGGAGGTAGGGTTAGGGTTAGTTTGTTTTGTTTTAAAGGTCTTGCGATATTTCTTCTACGGTCAACTATTTCAATGAAAAAGACTAAAACCCACAATGAACTGATCCATCTGACTTGCTGAGTAATGTGCAGCTGAAGTCACAGCTGTCGTCCAAAGGCTATTTAAAACATGATGAGCCACTTTGTTGAACTGTGTGAAATGTCACTTTATTACTAGGAACATACAGTGTAGTTTGTTTCTAAGTCAAACCCACATGAAACCATCCTGCTGCAAGAAAAATCCACCAGAGCACTACATGAGTATTTCTCCACAGATGAAAATAGTCCCCATCAAAAACACTATTTTCTCCTATTTGGATGGAATTTTCTAAAACCTAAAGGACCCAACTGTTTTGTAAAAGTCCTCTTTTTTTAGAGCTAACATTTGCAACAAATTTGCATTTATAAAGATTTTTGCACAGAGGACTGAGTAGGAAGACGGGACACTACTAAGAGACGAACTAACAATTTGTGTTTCTTCGGTCTCTGTTAACAGTCAACAAGAAAAATGAGATCGTCTCACAGTCAAAGTCAATCTTCCATCTACATAATTTCTTTTCCTCTGTTCATTTCCTTCAGGCTTCATTTTCTAATTCTCACAGGTAATATTATTAATCTTTCATGACTGACTTTAAATACTCCTGTGATATCTAATGTATTACTTGGATATAAACAGATAATATTCTACAATTCATTGAAACCCTTCATAATAAAGTATACAGCAGCAATAAAAGATGCATTAGATCTCAAATTAAACATCCCATCTGCATGATAAATAATTATGACACAACATAAATACAATTAACATGTGCGCTGCTGCTGATGTAGGAGGAGTTAAAAATAAAAGGGGTCCAACAAATGGTTGTTTTTCCATGGATCCATATTTACCTCATCTTAAGTTAGCAGCTCTGTTACATTTACAACATTTTTACTATTCAGGCACTTTAAGAATTATCAATAAAATAAGATTGTTACCACACTTTTCATGCTGAAAATCTGGCACAAACATCCAGGTTTAAAAATTCGCTGAGCAAAGTACGACTCCCTGCAAAGTCTGCACATAGTGAGGGCTCAAAATGAACCAGGAAAATAATCCCAGCCGCCAGATCTTCAAAATACTGATTAATTCCAATTTAAATCCAGAAAATCACAGGTTAAATCTTCCCAAGATGCCTGACAATGTTTTCTTTCCTTGTGTCTGAAACTTTGAGCATCTGCAATGTATTGTGGCCGTCCCTCCCTCTGAAGACCCTTCTGTCTCTGCAGCGAATCCCATTGAGTCAAAAGGAGCCATAAAGATTCCAAGCTGCCATAAAAAGCCATTAAGACGTGTGGATGTTGGACGTCTGCTGGCCGACATGAAAAGGATTCCAGCTCTGCTTCTCGCCCAGCTCCAGACTGACTGGTTCAGTGTTTGCACTGGTCTGTCTGCCTCACTGAAGAGGGTCAGACAAAAAAGCCCCCGACAGACCAGGAAGCACTTAATTTTTACAACCTCCATTTCCACCAAGGCAGCCACTTATTTAGGATTAGTGTAATGTTCACAAACCTGAACAGAGAGAAGATCTGAAAAATGACCCAAGACCTGGTTTCAGTGGAGGCTGTAACTTTTACTTGACAAAAGGAGCCGTCAAAGTGTGATAATATTTTATAATGTGAAAAACGATCCAGCACTTAACCCAAAGATGTCTTGTAATGGTTTAATATGTAAAATGTAATTTATTTATTTAGCATGTGTATTAAGCATTTCCTGTTCTGATATCTGGTGCTAACAGAATTTATTCTAACTTCTCTGTCACTTCACAGAGTTTAAATTAAATCTAAAGTTAACACAAAAGATTAATGAGAGTAAGACAGTATCATGCATTGATGTTAGAGTTGTAACTTATGATTAATTTCATTACCAACTCGATGAATGGATTACTTTCAATATCCTTATTTTTCATAATGCCAGGCAAAAAATATACAATATTTAATGTTACAATCAAATGAAACAAAAAAAAAAAGCAAATCCAGTCATCTGAGAGAGCGAAAGCCTGAAACCAGCATATTCTGCATTTTTGCTTGATAAATAATTAAAAACAAATCTGAAAATTGCTGCCAATTAATTTTCTGTTGATCAGTGATTGATAAATTGGATAATGGTTTAAGCATGGATAAGATTTGTAAAGGTTTCTTTGACATTTTTTCAAGAAAGAATTGAAAAAAACATTTTTATTTTTTGTTTAAATGAGGGAAAAGGTGTATTTTGTTTGGATGTCTTTAAATTGTTGTTTTGCTGTAACCGGCAGGTTCTTAACCTTAAGATACTTTGCTATCATATCTGATAAAAAGCAAAAATAACATAATAATAAAAGTTAACTAACTGTTGAGCCAGATCACAGTTTATATGCAACAATTCTGAAAATGAGATAATCATTAATGTCCTGAGTTCTGCATACATTATTAGACAGTTTGCAGCTTTTCTTTATGTGACTTTTAAATGAATATCTTTTGGTTTTAGACTGATCTCACCACCATGAACACTGAGTAATTGTAAAAATATATTACAGCCAAAAAAAAAAATTATCAGCAATGAAAATCATTGCTAATTATAGCCCTGGGCAAAGCCGTACTCATTCTGCCTGACAAAATGACAGAAAAAACAGTTCATTATCAAATTACCAGTTATGGAAAACAAAGAAAAGTAGCAATAGTTTCGCACATGATAATTAAATGATAATAAGTATTTGCTGAGTGATTAATCAATGAATTGTTTCAGCTCGTGCAAGGCCTGCACTTCATTTGCAATTAAATTTAAATCCTAAAGACTTTAAAAACCAAACTTGAATTAACTTGGGGTTTACCCTGCAGCTGATAAGATATTAACACGTGCCGACAATGAGATCAGTTTATGAATCCAAATTGAGAAGGAGCCTCTGAGGCTCTGCTGGTGTTTTCTGTGTCAGGCAGGACAGTTTGGAGACGGGACTTGAAAGCATCACATTACCACCGGGAGGCTGAGGGGTGTGCGCCGCTGCAGGGCGTCACCTCCAGGATGGTAACTTACACTGGGCCTGTATAGTTTCCCCATGCAACAACTTTCATCACGGATGATTTTGAACAGTTTTCTTGAAACCGACATTGAGGTTAAGTTGGATCATAGTTGCATTCGGTTGCATGCTTGCTTGATTAAAAAAAAAAAAAAAATAGAGAGAGAGAGAGAATTTCTGTCTTTCATTTGCAGAATTTGTTCAGGTTCGGAAGGAAAACACTGAATCAGCAGAAGATAAAATTAAATTTGAAGAAAAGTCTGTGACGCATTTTCATTTGGTTTATGGTCACATTTTGTGGGCGGGACAGTGGTTATTATGCAGGCTAAACACCGCTAACGTTGCAAATGTAGCGACGGGCGTGATACTACAAGGCGATGGGATCATGCCAAACGTTCTCGTAGTGGACGTGTAATCCTCTGCAGGACGCCAGTAAACAGAAAGCAAAGGGAAATCTGCAGAGTTCAATGTCGCTACTGTACGCATCAAGCTCTCCGCCTGCACAGAATACAGTATAAACACGCTCTGCGATCTCTCACTGCGGGGCAAACGGCAGGAAAAGCCGCACGCTTTTGATCGCAGCCCGGAAAACAAACGAGACAGAAACCCGCTACCGGCAGCACACGAGAGTAATAATGAGACATGAACCGTACCAACCGTATGAAAAGGGTATTTTGATGGGAGATTCCTCACTTTCTATCAGATGCAAGCCGCCATATTCGCTGCAGCTCCGCGCATGTCCACCACGCAGTGCTGTAATTCACATTTTTCCACTGGAGGTTTCTTGAAAAAAAAAAAAAAAAAAAAAGAGAGAGAGACAGAGACAGAGGAGGTATATTATAAATTAGTCGTTTTATTGAGATAGATTGAGGTGTATGTGTTGTTTCATGCCGCGGTTTTGATTATAAACTGCATGTCATGTGGAAACGAAAAAATTGAAAGTGTTGCACTTCCTGTGTCTCTGTTGCAGGAGGAGGTGATGAGAACGACAGAGATGAGATATAACTGCAGGTACAGGAGGGTCAGATGCATTTAAAAGGATGGTGGTGAAAAAAAAAATCAAAAAGGCACCATTAGGAGAATCCATTAGTGGATTAAATCGTTTTCACAACACAATAAAACAGCGTCCTTGAGGAAAAAATTTAAGAAAATACCGCTGGATTTCTTATTATGATTGAAAAAAAGTAGCTCATATTAAATCCCTGTCATCACTTTAAAATTAATATACCACAGCATAAACATACTCTGTTGCAAAAGTCCTGCAATGGAGTAAAAGTACACAAATATCATCAGCACATTGGACTAATAACAAGAGGAAAAGCATTTATTATGCTCAGTGGTTCTTCTATCAACTTTATTAGGTTATTTATAATTAGACATTTATATGTACGAACAGCTGGTGCAGCTGCAGTTTGTTTTGACCCTATATTCTGCTGCATACTTTGATTTATGTGTCATATTTCATATAATGTATTTAGTATGGATTCTAGTTAACTTTACCATGTGTCACACTGTTGCATCATTGATCAGTGGATATTTGCATACTGAGGGTGTTTTTAATATCTGTCAACATCAGATAAGAAACCTTTGTGTTAATTCCAGGTTATTTTCCTCATTGATCAGTTTGCACTGTCTATTTTAAACAAAGTTTTAAAAAATAGAATTTTACTCATTTCCTGCAGTCAAAGTTGTCTGAAATATATTGGAATAGAAGTAAATGAGCTACTTTAAGTAAAGAATAAGTACCTCAAATTTGTGTCAAGCAAAGTTCCTGCAGTAAACGTTCTTGTTTTCTCTACAGTCAAAAACTAATGCCTCATAATTAAAGCACGAGCACATTTCTCAGTATTAAAACTGTCAGTGACAAAATGTGAAAATTTTCTTTCAAATCTCAATCTCTAAAATATTCGAACACTTTTTTCTCCAAATAGCAAATATGGCATCAAATTTAGGTGAGAAAGTATTTCTTTGGCGACGACTCCGACCAAATGTTCCACATTTCATGAGTGCAGCTCTGCACTATGACTCAAAGTTAAACTCAAAATGTCAGTCCACATTAGATGATAATACCACAGGGTGATGATAAGACAGGCCACACTGCACGGTCATACAGGTCACATGTGAAAACTAAGTGTAGTAGTACATAAAATTTAATATTTTATTTCACAGGTCACTTTTCCTTGAGTGCCTTTGAGCCAAAACTACCTTTACATTTATCTGACAGCTACAAGAAATAACAATCTACTAAAGCTCAATCTATCCAACAGTAAAAAGGGCTTATTTTAACGCCATCTCAACCAGCTACAATTTAAAAACTCTCAGTGAAACAACTCAGCACATGAAACAAATCAGTCTATACTGTCATTTACTTTTTTGCACTCATACACACTTATAGTTTGGATGCAGTACTATCTTGAAACAGTTGATTCCAAGGTGTCAAAAACTGTCTTCCATCCCTGACTGCTTGACAGGAAACAAAATGTAAAATATTTATCTACTGAATACTTTGCTTATTACAGAAAACAAAACACACCTGCTTAAAAAACTCAATCACTGTGATGCCAGTTCTTACAATTGTACAATAAAGTTGTCTGGGTAAAAAAAAGGTGAGCTTAAATGATGCTGTTGAGGTCAAACACGGTTGTAGGAACACACAGGTGTCTGCATCAGCATGTGGCTGCAGTACATAATGAACAGAATATTTTATGTCACCTGCACATTATGAAACAGACGGAGTGTCTGTGAATCCAGTCAGTTCACACACATTTCACCCATCAGTTCAGTCATGATGGGGAGGTGTTGGTGGGAGAGAGTGTGGACAAGCTGCAGGAAGATTTTGTATCACTAACACCACATGGGCCGACCAAGAGGAGGGAGGCAACACTTTTTCAGTACTGACAGTGTGAAATTATTTCAGGGCGATTATTATATCAGGAGATTTAACAAAAGCTTGATTCAATTTCCAGCACAAAGTTTTATTTTATCACAGCTCATAGTCATGTTGGATGTCAAACCGCTGCTGAAACGCGCAGACGTCCGCGTTTCTATTGGCTGTCCGCAGCGTCGCTCAGAGGTATGACGATTTTGCTGCTATAACCAGCTGATGCTGTGGCAATGAACACGGAGCCACTGAAGAACTGTTGACGGTACATGGATATCCCGTCATCGGCGTTATGCCTGCGGATTCGGTCTCATCTCCATTCAGAGATTGAGTGAGTAGGATATTCGATCGTGTCACGACGCACAGGCCGGGCTTTTCCTCCTCCTGTCGCTCCATATGTTTCCTTGCCTTCCCACATCATCATTTTCACGGGCATGATGCTATGTGCTTCACAGATTGAGCTTTCTCACCTCACACAGGCGACACATCACATCTGCAGGTAAAAAAGGTTCATTGGTTTGAATGATGGACTGGCTGTTAAGGGTCATTTAAAAAAAAAAATCGTTTCTGTGATTTTGCGTGCGCAAAATTGTGTTTTATTATCTGTTTGTGGGTAAACGCTATTTGTGGATGTTATTGTGCAACACTGTCGTGAACATTGGTCCGTGAAGTACGGTATAATGTATGCACTGGTTGCTGTGTAGGCTGAGAAACGCGTGGACAGCGATGGAATGGTGGTGCGCTCCGCAACGCAGCGATGAGAGAGACGCAGTTTCGATGCAGAGAGAGCAGCATTACTATCCTCTCTCTCCCCCCTCTCTCTCACCTCACAACACACACACAAGCACACACACACACAAGCACAGACACATACACACAAACAGACACATATACATATACTCTCATGCACGCGGACGCACGTACCTGGCTATCAAATTCACGCTCCCAAACTCACTCATTCGCGTGGTTTTCTTTGCATGCGGACACCGCAGGCGTATGTTGCAACATAAACGCTTCAGTCCGTCCTATCTGTATTTTCAGCACTTTCTCAGTGATGTTTCTACCTTATTTCCATTTGGCAGCTGTCCGCCTGATGGCTGCAAGGAGAAGCAGCAGCTTATCAATAAACCGACCCCGTGCTGTACCCATTTTTAGGAACATTTTTCCTGAAATACAGGAAATAATCCGTGCTAGGTTGCTTCAATCGTAGGCTTTTAGAGTACATTACCAGAGAAGATACAGTATGGATCTAATGACTCCCCAGTGGCTGTACTATATCCTTAAATGACTAGCCATCCATGGCCTCACCATCAACCTTATAACTTCCCCTGGAAAGACTTCGCTGTGGGGAGTGTACACTACATAGGAAAACGCCCACACAGGCACATGAGCCAAATCAACATTAAAGTGTTTTTCCACTGCTGAATAAATCAAGTGTTATACAAATGAAGTTGGACTGATACTGTGAGAAGCTTTGGTGGTTCTAGTCCAACAGCATTCGCATTACAAAAGAGGCATTTAATAACCGTGGTCAGTGTTGTTGGATGTGTGACAGGAGGAGATCTAAGCCTTTGGATGTGATTGTTCTGAGCCCTTTTCTCTTCCTAAAACAAAATAATTTATTATTTAGTGTTTATGAATGCAGAGCATGCTCTTGGAAATGTGAAGGAAAAAGCAAAACAAAGGGCTGAATATTAGCACACAGGAGGAATCTTGTGAGAGCATTTCATTAGTGTATATTTCATCCTATTCGGTTGAGCATTTTGAATGTGGCAGCAACAGAGAGCTGGAGGTAAAAATAAACTGAGCACAATGCAAAGTGCAGCTGAGGCGGACGGGAATGTCCTCAGTTATGCAGGTATTTGCTCATAAACCAAAGTGTTCAACACAACGTTTACCTGACAGTGACACTAGATTAAAATCAGGGGATCATCAAGTTATTTCCATTCATCCCAGGGATGCTAACATTTGCTAACCAGCACAAAATGTACAGCTGAGGCTGAAAGGAGTAACAGCAGTCTTGCGGATAATTGGTCTTTAAATTCATCACAGGGAAAACATGAATATCTGTAGCAAATGTCATAGCAATTCATTAATTTTTGAGACAGTTTATTAAAAACTGCAGAGTCAAACTGCTGGTGGTTGAAGAGGAAAAGCTGAAGGGCGATCAAACTCACATTAAATTTTTTTTACCAACCTTTTTTTTTTTGCCAACCCATTTCGTTAGACGTTGAGTTACTTAAGTGGATAAGTGAAAACTGTGACCTGGTGCTGCTAGAGGAAAAGTCTGGGGATCATTTATGTCCTTAGAATTTATAATCAGGGTACCATGGATATCTGTACGGCATTTTATGGTGATCCATGCAATAATTGTTGAAACATTTCACTGAGGACGTGTCTCATGGTGCTGCTGGAGGAAAAGTCTGGATGGGCATCAGTGTCTGCACAAAATTAGATGACAAAACAACCAATTGTTTCTAAAATATTTCAGTCTGGATCAAAGTGTTGAACCAGCTGTCCACCAGTGAACTACAGAGTTAGACATGTGCAGAGCAGGCAGGGCTTAATAGTTCTGCCAGACATTATACATTCGCTGTAGACTGTCCCCCCTTGCAGCATCCTCCACAGCGACTGTGTGGCTGATGGGAATGGCTGCGATAGGATGACTGTGTGGAAGTCATCCATGATTTAAATGTGTCCTCAAGGAAATGGCTTTCTGTGCATTTACATGTCCTAGTTAGCCACCATCCGTACCAGGAATACAACCAGCATGCCACAGTCTGTGCAAGGAATGATGGGAAATTGGACCTTGAAATGACCCTTCGACAGCATATTATAATATCTTGCTTTTCTGTTTTGTCTCTGGTCCTCCAGGTACGACCGCGTGGAGGTTTGGAGAGAAGTACAAGACTGACATCCTAAAGACATGGAATAAAAAAGGGAATTCGAATACACCTGAAACAACTCGAGCCAGAGCCATAAATAAAAGAAGCTGACATTCAAAACAGACAAGGCTGGAAGAGAGAGGCTGAAGCAGAGAAGGAGTAAAGATGGGGTGTGGTCCGACCCTCGCCACCTTTCTCCTGGACTCCACAGCTCACTCCATCCGCCGCCGGTCTGAGCAGGAGTCTCCTCGCTGAAACCCGAGCAGCTCATTTCACCTGCTGGAGGAGCCCCCACCCTTGGTGATGTGATGAATAAGTTTGAAGTCCTTGGCATTGTGGGAGAAGGTGGGTGTATTTTATTGCATGTTTGTAAAATTTGAAGGCTCTACGTCCTGTTGTTAAGCCACGACTCTCATAATGGCGAATACTAAGGTCATTCCTCAGCTGAAAACCTGCATATCACTGTTGTCAGATCTTGTATCTCCAACATGTCCCCTTTAGAGGAGCTTAGCATGTTTGACACAATGCAGAATGGTTTTTAAATGGCTTTATGAGGCTGAGAGGTTGTAGAAGTCTCTTATTGTGTAGTTATTTCCTCTGAGATTGTCCTCATAAGGAAAACAACAGCACTTGTAATTTGTTCACCGTGTATTTTCAAACTGCCTCTGAGACTTTTATTTACCTCAACTGTGGAGAGAACGTAAAACAGACAGGTCATCATTCCCACATATCCCTGTTTTTAAATGTATCTAATCAGGAAACCTGTTCCTGATCTGCTTCATTTTAATTTTATGTTAATTTAAGCTTAAAACATTCTCCATGTTTACCTGTTGTCGTGATAGTGTCCCTAGTATTAGTAATATTTCACGAGTACCAATAGTAGTATTTTCAGTGCAATGAAAGAGTCATGTCTCAGACCTACACACCATGCTGCTGCTCTGAGTTTCTCCTCTCTAACAGAAATACTGTTTATTCTCTTTTTATTTCGGATATTTTTGTCATTTAGTTTTTTGATGGTTAACATGATTAAAATACCATCAATTAAATTCAGCACTTCTAGCATTTGTTTTTTTCACATTTAAAGTCCTCCAGCAGTTCAGAGGGCACGAATAGGCTTTTAATCTGCAGAAACCGTTAAATTTTATGAACTGTAACTAAACCATGTTTGGGAAGAAAGCAGAGTAAAAACAACTGGAGTTAATTAGTGAATTAAAGACGTATTTTTGTGAAGAGAGAACGACTCTGTAGTAGTGATGGACTTGGTGCTGCTTATTTCAACCCAACCTTTATTTGTCAACCCTGGTAATCATTTTTCAAAAACAGCATTTGTTTGACAATTTCCCATAAATGACAAAAACAAGCTGTTTTTATGTTTCAATGAAAAAGGCCTCTGGTGGCTGTGAATCACTTCTTGTGTCAGTCAGGAACAATGATAGTAAAAAGTGGAGGAGATGTCATCTCTCACTTCTACTGTACAAAAATGAAGCCAAAAATACTCCTGATAGATGTGCTGCCATTTTGAACCGGGTGACATTATTTGGAGCCAGAGTCTGTGCAGTGTGATGGTATTGAGGTCCCACCCATAGAGTTGAGTCACAGGTCAGGGTTAGCTGTCAATCATGACGTTATGCTCCTTTTTTTTTTTTTTAGCATTAAGTAACCAATTCCAAAAAACTTTGTCTCAAAAGTAAACATTACTGAAAAAATCAAGCAAATTTGTTTTAAGCTTGCTTTGATTATTTAGTTTGACCCATGTCCCATCTGCTAACATGGATGGATTATGACCTATACTGCCCCCAGACACTAGGGGGCGATCAAGATGATTTGATCTCACTTTTGAGGAGCTGTTATGGTGTCTTAAAGGTGGACCAAGCATGATGTTAACATGGTGAAAGCTTGGAGAAAAGAAGTGATGGTGGATGTTTGGGTGAAGAAATGTCATTGCTTAACATGAGAGACCACTGCCCTTTTTGACATTTCATACAAACAATGTTGTTTTCATTTAATCCTGACCAGCATCTTTTCCAAACCTTTACCACATATTTCTGCTTAAACCTGACCAAACATTAACTCTAATGGGTGAAAGTTTACAGGCTGTTTCGGGAGGTGAATAATCGTATTTGTATGTGGTCATTCTGTTTGGAAGATTGTTGGATCAACAGATCTGATAATACAAAAATAACCATATTTGTATATACAGGTTTCACTGAATAGAGGTGAAATCTTAATTTTATAATAAACTTATTTTATTAGACTTCTATTCTAGTTCAATTTTAAAAGAGGAAGGGATTAAATTTTTTTTCTGACAAGAATTAAGTTTCAACTCCTGCTCTTGCATGAAATGAACAAACACTGAGGTCATGAGTATAAACCTCGGTTATGTCCGTTGGTGTGTTTGTGTGCATGTGTGCTGCTGTGTGTGTTGTGTGTGTGTGTGTGTTTCTGCAGAATGAAAAGGCTGGTCAACTCTTGCTCCAGTGACAGCACTGATGGCTGGTCAGAAAATGAAATAAATGAGGATAAAATTTGATGTCTAGCCGCAAATGACTCGCAAATATTCCACGTTCAGGTCCTTCACACATCAAAGCACGCAGGAATTGTTTCTTTCAGTCAGCAGCATCGTTTGCAGCTGATTTCAGGGAGTTGGACTGACATGGATCCCTGACCTCCCTCTAATGCGAGAGGACAGAGCAACTGAGTGTTTATTGTACTGTTGATAATTCTCACTAACTGTGATCTGCATGAGCGGTTGTCAGCATTCATTAATCAGAAAGTTAGATGCACAAAGAACTGCAGTTAAATGATGAAAGTTTTAAAGTTTTTTGGGCATTTTGCTTGTCTTTAAGCCACCATGTCCTGAACTTGTTTGTGCATCCTTCAAATAATTCTGCTGTTATAAGTTAAAAGCAGTTATCTGTATTACTGCAAATTCACATTTAAAAGTCCTTTAAAAGTCTTTTTGTCAATCTTCCTCAGCATGGAAACCATCTCTTCTGGATAATTTAATGAAACTTATTTTATTTATATATACACAAATCATTTTCTGTTAGCAGCTCTGGTCTGGATTCAGTCTATTACTGTAGATCTCAACACAGAGGATATGTTGTTTTGAGCTGAGTGTGTGTTTGGTTTATTTATTGTGTGCACGCAGGTCTTTGGGATGTGAACATTAAGTTGAGACACTGTTACATAATAATACCTTCAGCTGAGGGCTCTCAATGCTGCAACTTTTGGAATTTACTTCTGGCCTTGATGCACATCAGATTTTCCTCTCAGTTCTTAAGGATGATGTCGGTCTTGATGGGATTCTTCATATGTATTTATTGGCTTTTCTTTGTGTGCAAATTTACCCAAGGCCAAGTAGACTGAATGCAGAAAGATGAAGCTGGAAAAAAATGACAGGTATCAAAAGCTGTATTGATGAATGTTTGAATGTTTCCTTTTTCACAGACCATTCCTTCTTCTGTGTGGAGGTTTTTGAGGATATCAATTTAAAAATGATAAGAAGACATGAAATCATGCCTATCCTGTCTGACATCTCACATGACTTTAAATACCTCAGTATTTATGAGCCTCAGCTGCCAATACTATGAAGCAGAGGACAGACGGAGCCATGAATCAAAGCTGTAGCAATTTCAGAGCCGTAATTGAAATTAGTAACAAAACGTCCTTTTCACAAAGATGAACCTTTAGCTTAAGCTTTACAGTCAGCTGTACACAAGAGAAGTTAAAGCTCATTTATTGGGTGTTTTCTTAACAGAAATATTCCTTGAGAGTCACTTGTCCCCACACATTCCTCTACATTTATTATCAAAGAAAGAGATATTTTCTATCACAATTGTTGCATATCTTTTGTTTAGATCATTTAGCCAAGGGATCCATGTGCATCCAAACCTTAAAAGTGCCCCATTTGCCACTCACCTAATGCTTTCTATGAACAAAATACTGTAAAAATTTTTACTTTTAAAACTCTGAAGTACTTTCACCTCAAGCTGCTTTTAGCCAGACAAGATCACATCCTCTCACGTTAATTTCAGATATATTTCTATAATCAAAACAAGCACACTGCCAGTCCATGCAAGAGCATGCAAGACCTGTCAATATTCAACCTCTACAGCTGTTGTTTTAGCTCGTTTCTGCAAAGACCAATGAGAGCACATTCAAAAGCAAAGATGGAGTGCGAGTATGACAGGCATGAAAAGGAGTTTGACCTCAGCTCTTCATGAGACACAAGTTGTACAAACCTTTAAATATCAGGTCAAGTGGCGCTGACAGCTAAAACACATCCCTCTGCCAATCGGTGCATCAGTAGGTCTAGAAGTAATTTATAATTTAAAGCATACAGCTCATATCCTCAAGATGATGTTCATTTGTAAATTAGTAACATTATAAAAACTGGGCAAAGAGCAACAACCTCATTTTACCTTGATGTGTTTATGCACGATATCTCTCCTGCTTTATCAGCATCTATTTTCATACATTCACACCTCCATGACATTTCACCAAAGTAAATGGTTTATAATAGTTTTGTATGTGTTAAAAAAAAAAGTCCAGCCAACAACACTGTCTGCAACAGGAAATTAGCTGATAGAATAAAGAATAAACAGGACACTTGATCTAAGTGTGGAGGTTTGATGTGTCACCCTCTTTAGCCACAACTTTCCTTTGGCAGAGGGAACACACAGCTCTGTCTATAATGAATGGGTCACCTTTATCATTTGGACCAAACCTAAATACTCCCAGACAGAGGACAGACGCAGTTTTTCTGCTAACATTATCCCCACCACTTGCTGTTGCCATTTTTCTCAGCTCAGCTGCTTGTTCCACTTCATAAGACTGCCATCTGCTGGTGTGTGCCGTGCTACTACATAGCCTCAATAAAGCAATCTTTATCAATTAACTAGAAAGAGCAGAATTTATATGTTTGACAGTATTGAAAATCTCACTTGTGGTATTTCTTAATACCTGCAACCTGCCCAAACCTAATATCTCTGATTGACATCTGTAGGGAATACTGCATATTTCTGTTCTATTATAACACAGATTATATTACACTGATTGGGCTATCGTATCATATCAGTTATTGCATCTTAGCAACATAATGGATCAGATAACCACACAGAGGAATATTATGGAAACATTTTGTTTGTTCTTGTCCTGTTCTCCAGTTAAATAAAACATTGAAATTGGTACAGGAACAACTAAAAAATGTCTTGGATTCTCTCAGATTAGCAGCATTTATAAACCTTATTGTGCTGCATGTGTAATTTCAACGGCAACAAATACAGTTTAGAAAGATATAGTAAATATTTACCCACAACCAATGCATGTCTGGCTGACCAGCCTTTAAAACAGATTTACAGCCTCTGACAAGAAATCTGAAATATGAATGATCACTGAGAACATGATGTGCTTAGCAAAGACACAAGACACAGCTATGCTGTATCTGTGTGAGTGTGTGTGTGTGTGAGTCTGTGTGAGTGTATTAGTGTGCGTGGTGTTATTTGTCAAAGGTATAGACATGCTTGTGTGTTGAGTGTGTGGGAGAGTATGTATGCCTCTGCCTCACCTATTAACCATTGTTTTTCTTGTGCTTCTCACCTGCTGCACTTGTTTTCTATGAACATGTTGGTTCAGTGCTTATGAGGCCAAAACAGAATTAATATGTTCAAACGGATGCAAATGTCTCACTTGTTCTTGATCCTTTGTGTCTTTTTCTTTCTCCTTCCAGGAGCATATGGAGTGGTGCTTAAGTGCAGGCATAAGGTAAAGTAGTGTTTTTATATGTTTACCTCATATTTATAGTTTGCTTTATTGTGAAAAAGTTCCTTATTGATGTGGGTTTAAAAGGGTCATTTTCAAAGCAAAAATGCTAAACATGTATCAGTTCCAGCTTCTCATTTATGAGGATTTGTTGCTTGTTTTTGGTTTTGGACTGTTGGTTGCAATACAAGCCATTTAAAAGCATTACTTTGTGCTTTAAAAGGTTCTCATGGGCCTTTTTTTTCAAATACTTAATGTTTCATTTGATTGAACATTTGTCCTAATATCTTCAAAAAGCGTAATGACAACATAAAAAAATGCATCACATCACCAAGAATATTAAAAGACAATCTGTGCTGAGATATTAGATAATCTTTTCCCTTACTTTCTGTCACTGTCACTTTCTTTGTACTGTAAATAAAAATCAACAGCAAAGTCAATTCCTAAGTAAAAGCTGGGAAATACTGTCTGAAATACCTTGATGTCACCAGTTGTTTGTGGTGTGCAAACTTATGAACTTGAGTCACGTGGCACTGACCTACTCTCTCACATGGTTTATTTATGTCACACTGAAAGCAGGAATCTTTTGTTCTCTGAGAGACACTGCTGTATAATGCTGGTTTCAACCGTGGCTCCACAAAAAAGCACTGTATTTAAATGAACTTCGTTAATGTTCTTGGCATGCATGAAAGCAAAGCCTGTCGCTGTGACTCATCCAACAGTGCCTGCATGTTTCCCAGCTCATGTAATGCTGTTGTGCCCTCCTCACTTTTTTTTTTTTTTTACCCCTTTTACACTTTGCATTCAAATGAAGTTATGAGTGATGGGATTGTAGTTGGACAGGGCATGACCACATGAAAGTACAGGTGTAAACACTCCTTTGAGAACCGATTGTTATTTGATCCAACAAACCACCTGAGGGCTAAAAAACATCTTTATATCCACCAGTGTTGTTACGAATGCAGCATCAAACTGATCAGACAGAAATGGGGTTAATGGCAGATTATTGCAACTATTATTAGCACCTGCATTCATTAATAATGTGATGATAACTAAGAGTTTAATCTTAATAAAAGGTGATGAATCAACAATAACATTCCCCTATTTCATAATTTACCAAAAGGATTAAGGACACATTTTATTTATGAAGTCAATTTATTCAAATAATGTATCAACTAGGACAGACATCCGGTTCTCCTTTGAGAAACAGTCTTTATATATATATATTTATTAAATTCATGTTTATTCTGTTTTAGTTTACTCTACCACCAACATGGGTGAACATAATGCCAAATATGGGCTAATATATTTTAAAAAAGCATTATATAAATGTTAGTGATAATGATCAATTAAAGAGGGTAAGATATCAAAATTAACTCAGTTTGTCAAAGGTGAGATCAGGCCTCATATAAAAAATTTAAACCATCAAACTGTAATGTGCAGTAAGAAGACCGATTCTTGCCATAAGCAAACCATTTTCGGAGTGAATGCAAAACAGAAAGAGAGCAGCTGAAAGTTTATTCCCCTTATTCAACAATGTATAAAAAGCAGAGTTGATAAATGAAACTTAAGGTAATGTCTTATTTTGGTGGAAAACTGTAATTGTAGGAATCACATCAGCTTCAAAAATAGATATTTTTGCATGTGGTACTGCTGAAAATGCAAAAATACTCATAAAACATTCATTTCATAAGGCCAATGGTGCTTTTTTCTTACAACAGACATCATCTTTAAAAACTGTGTTAAACAAAATTTGACACTATGTTAGACTTTGACCTGAAGTTTAGAAGTATAGCAAAAGTTTAGTTCAAAGAAAACAAAACAGAAAGTATTTGTTTGAGCAGGAACTTTGCTCCCAAGTGCTGTTTGTTTAAAGTGTTAGCTCATAAACCTCTGCATTGTAACCCCACATAAAATCCTCTTAAACTTACTTTATAGATAAATAACTTTTCTATTTGCATCTTTACTACAAAGAGAACTTCCTTGTTCAGTTCTGGTGTCTGATGGGACAATATAAACTGTAAATTAAAATAAAGATTCAATAAATTTTTAACCCTGTTAAATGTAGCTCACATGTCTTTTTCCAACCCTGAGTAGTGCCTGCAGGTGTTCCTTTAGGGCAGCACAGAGCTTTAAAACCCTCAGCCTTCATGTAGCCTGAGAAGCGAAACTCAGGGGGGAAACGCACTCAGCTCACCGCTCACTGCTGCTTCGACTGCACACTTATAAGTGAATGCAGCTCAGGTTGTGCATCAACTTTCTCTCAACTCAGACCTTCACCCATGCAGATTTTGGTGGCTAAACAGTGAAAGAACGAAGCTCAGAGAGACTAGAGTAAGAATATCTGCCTGAAATTAAAAAGTTTGGGGACAAAAATAGGATTTTAGGAAAAGTGAGTGGGACATATGGAATTTATCCCCCTTGTTTTTGCATTGTGGGGATGTTTACCGTGGGGAAAAAAAGGAAATGCTGTCAGTGAACATTCTGCTGAAACATTTAATACCATATATTTGACTTGGCAAATGTGTTAATTAGCATTTCCCAGTTAGGCCAGTTAAAAAAAATGTAACAAAGAAACTTTTCTGTATAAAAATGAGTACTATATAAATGTTATTTCTAATGAGATACGGTTGGTCATTTGGCTAAAGTAAACAGTCCAGACTGCAGTGCTAAACTTATTCATCGTCAATTAATTATATTATTAACAGAAAGTTTAATATATAAAAAGATTTGCAAAGCACTGAGTCACATATGCACCCACACTGTATCCACATGCTTACAATAGATTTCTCACTTATGGAAAATATAATCACTTTGCTAATAAACTACATAAAACTGAGTCACATTAGCAACACTGAGCTACATTAATTAAAATTATCAGTAGTAAAGATTGATCTGTGTGGATACAGCGACATATTCTGTTAAAATCTGTATAGAAGGTATAGAAATACATGCCTTTATACCTAATCAGACTGTCTCTCTATGTATATGTATGTACTCTGTGCATTTATGAACAGAATAAATGTTCAAAACACTTAGAGCCGAGTGAGAGAGCACGACTGTGGGATGAATGACAGTCACAGCAGAGTCAATGAGAGAGAAGAAGAACGATGGAAAGACATTTTTTAAACTATAAAACGCTGTTGTTAATGTATTTCTCATAGACTAACATTAAGAAAGAGTAAATCTTGTGTCATTGTTGTTTCCTGCTCATAGTCTTTTACATAAATTGTATGACAGCTGAGTGGGAAATGTCATAACCTGGAAACCAGTAAGAGTTTGTGTTTCTGGCTGTAAACCAGGTTGACTCATTATAAAGTGCTGTGAGTGCTCGGTGTTCACTCCGTGGTCCCCTCTTCTTACACGTGCCATTTTCTGCATGTTTCTTTCATTTTATGCCCCACATTAATCCATTCAGAAGGAAGTCTCTCCACACTACGCTTCATGAAAATTTCAAATAAGCCATAAATTATATACATTGAGTGAAAATCTAAATATGCACACGCCTGCATTCTGTACAAAATGACATGGTAAGCAGAACATGATGTTTGCAAAGGAAATTGCAACCCAACAGGAGGCAGATAAAAGCTTAACCAAAGCACAATCTGCATTATCAGACGTGTTAAAATGCAGAATGCAGCTGGCTGTGAATGTGGAAATTTGTTGTCACATTTCGCTGGTCTCGTCTTCCAAGGATGCCTGTCTGTAATGTGGGGAACGCTCCAGTGTTTGTGCTCTGAATAAGGACTTTGTCAGCTAAAGTTAAATGCTGCATTTGTGTGACAAATGTTTCTCTCACAACACTAGTCCAGAAAGGAACACATCTCTTTTTTTTCAGTTCATTTTATTTGCCTGAATCAGTTTAAAGCAGCAGGTTTGTGCTCTGCAGAGCACAAAGGACAGAATCACAAACAATACAGTGTAAAATGGTTACAATTAACAGAAACAAGACATAAACAAATGCATGGACACTATAGAGAAGAGGACTTACATTATGAGCAAAATGAAATATGTGATTTGAATCAGTGGTTGCAGATGTGTCCTTCCATCAGATGGTGTTATTTGGGTATTTAATATGTGAAACAGAGCTTACTGCCCCATTGTTATATGGATCTCACTTCAGATTTTAGTGTATGTGTGGAAAAATGATCTCCGACCATAGCTGCTCTGTAAGCCAGCACCAGAATAAGTCCATATTGAACTGATCTATTGATGCGTTCCTGTTTTGTATTGCATTTTAGGTAAAAGTAAAATGATTGATGTTTAGCTATTTGTGTAGTTTTTTAAATACCGTGTATATACAGTATGTAGATTTCTTGGCTTTCTGTTTGTGATTGTAAGCAGTAGCAGACAGAGAGAAAGGACCACTGACAGACTGAGCGGGAGAGACAGAAGCCTGAGTTATTGATTATGATTTCTGTGTCATGAAAGCAGCAGGAGATGTGTCATATTGTTGAACGACTGTGTGAAAAATGAAAGTAAAGAATCCGGGGAAACAAAACCAACAAGTAGGACAACTCAACTGTCTGTAAATACTGTGGCTGAACCACAATATGTTTGAATGCTCGGATGGTACAAATAAACCCCTAAAAAAAAGCCTTTAAGTTCATTTAAGTTGATTTTATTTCACCATGAATTTTGTTTATCAGCAAATACCAGCTGTTGTGGTTAGTTCGATTGAACTGCCAAGTAAGTTACAAGGAAGTGAGATTTTTCCCACTGATTTTTTTTATGTAGGGAAGAATCATGTTCGCATGTCGAGCCAGATACTCAGACCATGGCAATAGAAGCTTTTTAGCTTTGCTGCAAGAGAGCAGTTATTTTTACTTTTCTCAGCTGAAAGCAGGGCAAAAGAGAAAAGGGTGGCAGAGGGAGAGAGAGAGAGAGAGAGAAGGGATGTGTTAGTGTCTGTGTGTGTATGTGTGTGTGTATGATGGAGAGGAGGGGATGCACAGGGAGGTATTGAATATGGAGACTATGCTGATGGTAAATGGGTCACCCTGTTAGGAGTCTGCAGCAGGTCTGTGCATGGCTGAGAGAGACTCTGAGCACCAGGGCTAAAAACCCAACCAGGTGACTCAGAAGACTCGAACTGTGCTCAGAAGAAGCGAGATGCGTTTTCAAACATGTGCTCCTGCATAAATTGTGTATACTTCACTGTACAGTATGTGTCTGATGGAACATTTAATTAGGGCGAGCGAATGTGTGCTCGTGTTTGTGCAATGTTCTGCCACTTTATGGAAGTGTTGTATTAGCGTATGTGGGTGTGTGCATGGAGGCTTATGTGTTATCTTGAATTTGTGACAATAGCACAACCTACACGCTAGCCAGTGTTTCCTGGTGCCTATACAGCATCATTATGCTGCATTATAGTGCTGAGGGGATATAGTAATTAATTACTGTTAGGTGATCTGCTGCATTTTTATCAGTGACTCTCTGATGATTTATTAATTGTTCAAGTAGTTTATCAAGTAAAAGCAGTGCTGGTTACAGAGTCTCACATGGGATTTGCTTGTTTGCTTTGTTTTGAATCTTTGCAATCTGAATACTTTTGATGCTTTTGCTTGTTAGTAAAAGAATTGAGAAAACATCTCTTTGGGGCCTAGTTACTTTGCCTTTTTTTTATAAACACATGTACTTGATGATGAAGAGAAATTTACTGTCAGATGGTATTAATCAGTGATGAAAGTAACTGCTTGATAATTCTGTTTTAAGGGAGGTTTGTTCCTGTTTAAGTTGTAAAGTTTGTCTGTATTATCTTGACTTTGTGGAACAAAAGCAGTGGTTTGGTTAATCCTCTGTCTTTTAATAACATATTATGAATGTCAAAGTGCTTCGCTTGCAAGAAATCAATTCCAATTCTTTTTACTGATGTCCATACTGTGATTTCTTTTATGTTTCCTTGCACTTTTTGTTATCAAAAGTTTACCTTGTGTAGGTGGAGTTCTTTACCTGATAGCTGCCAAGGTTTGTGCTGGTTATTTCAGTGAAACTTCACAGCATATGAAAAAATGTTTCGTGGTTGCACTGTGAGTTCAACTGCTGTTTTAGATTGAGAGTACCAGAGCAGACATAAAAAAGCATCATACCAGAGCGGGATTTACATTTTTTCAATAATTTTCTCCCCAGAATCTCATCAATACAACAATTTGGAGAAACAAGACAAAAAGATCACAATATAAACTTCCACACAGGGAAAAACAGATATCAAAGGAATAGAAAAGTAGATACACAAAGAAACATAAAAGGCCAAAAGAAAATGGATAAAAAATAAACTCAAAAATGGGGTTTAAAATGAGAGACTGAGCATGAATAATAAGAGGATCATGATTAAAAGAGAGGGCAAGAAGTAAATGCAGTTTCCTCCTTAAATAGACCCGTGTGTGAAAAAAGAAGATGCACAACTGAGTTTGTCCTTTTTGACTCCATTTAAAGGAATTCATTTATAAATAATTACCACTTTTCCCATTTAGCTTAACATCGATGTCCCTTACTTAACAGAGAGATGTGCGACTAAACATCCCCACTTCCATGGCAGAGTACATTTTTAATGACATGCGTTGTTTAAACATTTATGGCTGATGTTTATGTGCAAAAAAAATGGAAATGTTTGAGTTTTTCATTTTTGTGTAATGTGACAATCAGAAGCTGCTCATGTTTTCAGCAAGAAAAAAAAAAGCAAATGTGGAGCTATTTTTAGGTGTGCTGACTTAACAGAGGCTTAAAAGGTAAATCAGTGGAGGTCAGAGGCTCCACACATGAGCGCAGGCATCTTCAGCACTTTGCAAGGTTTAGAGCTTTAATGTGTGTTTTTACATCGTGAATTACCCGGTTTGCACATGTGAAATCAGTCTCTCCACTGCCAGGATCAAGTTTTTTTGTGCATCCACAAGGTTTAATTTCTTCTTCACTAAACTTAAAATCTCTAAACAGACAGCCTCAGTGTAAAAAAAAAGGGTGTCAAGTCAAACAATTGGCTTGTGTGAGCAAGGGTGATGTACAGCTCCGCAACCATGTGACCTGTGCTTGACACTGAGGCCGACTCTGTTGTCTGACCCTTCATCAACAAAAGGACAATAGAGAAACGAGAGAGTAGCAGAGGACAGAGGGAGACTGGCCTGTATGTTGTAATTCCCTCTGAACCACCGTCTTCACCCACTGCAGCCTCAGGATCCGACATTAACATTAAATAGATGGGTTCCCCTTTTGATCGAGTCACAAAATGGTTATGGCAGCAACTTGCTGTTAAAAAAATAAATTTAGTCTTCCAGATACATTTTGATGCACGTGACACGTTTTTTCATGACACACGTTGAGAGACATCTGACAGATTTAGTTCAAACTTGACACATGGAATTCCAGTGAGAAATGGTAGCTAGCATTGCCAGGCATAGCAGCTCTCCCACACATACATACATCCCGCTGTGCTTGCCGGAGTTTTTTCTCCTCCTGCCCGACTTACGCAGCCTGTTCTCCTGGCAGAATGTGGAAAGCTGACAAAGTTGCCTTTTCCTTTATTTAGCCTTGAAGAGGGGGAATCGTGTCTCTGTCCTCCTCAGTTGTTCCTGTGCAAAACATGAAGAGAAACGATCGCTGAGATCTCTTCAGCAGACAGTTTGTAATCTGCAGGAGGGGATGTAAGCGACAGCACTGAGTATCATGCAGGTGACTTGGCTCATGGCGTCAGCTCACCTTGTCGTTCTGCTGGGACTGTGGTGGTTTGCCAAACTCTGCTTGAACACCAAGAGACAACCATTCAACTATCACTGCAGCACAACCTGCAGCATTACGGTCCCCACAGCATAGCACAGCATCTTTTGAAGGTAACACAGCCAGGTCGAGTGATCTTTTACATCCTGATGTTCACAGAAGTGTTTCTAAGGGGGTTGGATGGAGGGCAAATGCCTGCAAGGGCAGTGGATGGAGTGTTGTCTTTGACACAAAACCAACATATCAACCTGTGTGAGTCCCGGGTCGTGTTTGTGGTCCTTCAACACTTCAAGCCCCAATACAGGGGAAACAGTTACTGGTGAGGATAGTTAAAGGAGCCGTGTGTCTGGTGTGATGATATGTAGAAACAAAGGTTACATTCAGGTTGTAATATTGTAATTCTAATTCAGGCAGAGCCCTCTTCCTATGGACCCTGCTGTTCCTATGCTGATTGCTACAGGGGGGTGTCTGATGGCACGCAGTGGTGCTGCTGCCTGTTACACTGTGCAAGACACACATATCCAATATGCAAAACCGAATTTGGACGGCCATAGAAATGCAAAATTCAGTGGGCTAATGTGTGCACACTGTTTGAGGAGGATATTACCCACACAGGCCAGAAGATGGCTTGTGCTAAGAGAAAGTAAGGTTTAGGGTTTTTCCTTCTTTACATTAAAAAGGCTCATGATATCACACAACCAGGAAATATGTGCACATAAATCGTAATTAAAGATATCTTGAAGGTACGTTATTTTACTGAAGTCTGAAATATCGTAATATGTGGTAATTTTCAACCAGAGTCTTCAGTCTCCCTCCACATTTGTTAAGGTCTAAAAACATATTTTTCTTCCTCATATCTTTCTTGACTTAAACCACCACACAGTCAAAGTCCACGTCTCTGACCAGGCTGAGTGCTGCTGTATTTAGTCTAAAACTTGGCATTAAAATGGCATCATAAATGTGTATTCCATTCTCTTCTGTTTCCATTGCATCAAGTATATTTTGTCTTAAAGGCAGACCAGTGAAGTAATCATTTAAGCCTGCAGTTCATTCTTCAATATAATTTTCAGTAATGGGAATCTCAGGGTTTAGAGTGGAAGGTGTTGAAAGCATGAGTTATATCTGGGTATATTCACATATTTTGATCAATTTCCTCACTCAAGAAACACATCCAATACAACTTGATTAAGAGTAGTCATGTGTAATTATCCTGAGAGTTTATTATATCACATTCACACATGTTGAATCCATAGATATGGAGTTCTTGATGGATTTGTAAAAAGCCGAAGCAAAATTATAAGCCTCCCAAAAATATAAAAGCTTTCAATGAATTTGCACAATTGCACAAAGTCAATCCTTTTATTGTTTTCTAGTAAAACCATGCAATATATATTTGATGTATAAACCATAGCATCCTATCTGCAGGCACACCAGCTTGTTAAATTCTGCAAGGTCAATTAAACAACCTGCAGGAAGCCGAAGGAGACCTCGGATGCATATTAACGATGCCAAGGATGTGTGTGCGTGCCCTGTGGTAAAATAACTGAAATGAGGGCACCAACATGGCTTTTGTGTTGGCACTTCTGGCAACTTGAGAACACTTCTTTCTCTTGTCAAGAGTGGGCAGGAAAGAAATTTAAATTTCCTCACCATGTCTCTTATTCTCCTCTTCGCCTTTCTTTAAAAAATCTTTCTAATTTTTTACTTCTGGTCTTGGTGTACTGTGTGTCTTTGTATGTGCTTGTCTCAGAAAATCTCTGAGGCCTTGGTTTGACTCATTCAGTGGTTTTCTTTAGTTTTAACACATCTCCTGTCCTCATTTCTTCACAGGACACCAATGAGCTGGTGGCCATCAAGAAGTTCAAGGACAGCGAAGGTGAATGAAAGAGCGAGAGAGAAAAAAAGAGGAAGGAGAGGAGGAATAAAAGCAGAAAAAAAATGCATCATTCCCTTTTCTTTCATTTCCGCACAGAAAATGAGGAGGTCAAGGAGACGACTCTTCGGGAGCTGAAGATGCTTCGGACACTGAAGCAGGACAACATCGTCGAGCTGAAGGAGGCTTTTCGCAGGAGGGGGAAACTCTACCTGGTCTTTGAATATGTCGAGAGGGTCAGTTTAACACCAAAACTGTTGTTCTGTCATGCAGTCCTGTTGTGTTCTGCTTTATCTAGACTCGAAGTTTCAGCATGTTGAGACTGCTCGGTTAAGCATTAAAAAAAAAAAAGCGTCACCATGGCAACATATGAACTGTGCTGTTGGTGAATAATGGTATTCCCCACTGTGTTGCCAGGCTATCCAGCCAAGTGTTTATTTCATGACAGGTTTTATTTTCATACTGTAGTCATTTTAGCACGGCATCCCCTCTTGCAACCCGCTCAGACCAGGGAGAGAAATCTCCACCGTAAAAATGGCCTCAGACACACTTTAAAAATATCACAGAAATATGTTTTATTTTCATTTTGAACATGTTTCAAGATAAGTCGGTTTGTTTGGTTTTTTTCGCAGAACATGCTGGAGCTCTTAGAGGAACTGCCCAACGGTGCACCACCCGATAAAGTCCGCAGCTACATCTACCAGCTCATCAAAGCAATCAACTGGTGTCACAAGAATGAGATAGTACACAGAGGTGAGGAGGTTTTAGACTTTGCTCCTGTGGGTCTTTGCTCTAATGCAAAATATAACGTATCATTTGAGTCTTAAAATCATTTTAAATGTCAGAGCAAGGGGAAGAATTCTGCAGATGATTCATGAATTTCATGACACTTTTGGTGCTTGAAGTATTCCTCCTTATTTTAACTACTTGATTATGAGAAATTCATTTTAAAAAGAAGTGAAATTACAGAAGAATGACTGTGTTTTTGGACATGCAGGAGTTATATTCTTTATTTTTAAAAAATATGAATATTTAGGTGTATGAATAGGCCCCATGTGACTCCCATTGACAGCTGTTTATCCACTTAAATGTACAATTAACATCATGTAAGATAGATAGATAGATAGATAGATAGATAGATAGATAGATAGATAGATAGATAGATAGATATAGACCTGTTCACCTGTGCATATTAATCTTATCTCAAAGGTTTTTTTTATTGTGGACAAAAGTTTGGGATGATGAGGGAAGCAAAACGTGGCTCAAACACTCTGGTTTCATCTCTGTCAAAGACACAAATGGAAATTAAGGTTTATTGTTATGAAACAATAGTGATGCGATCAAAACACATTGTTAACAGCCTTTTGTCTGCGTCTCTGTTCCAGATATCAAACCGGAGAACCTGCTCATCAGCTCTGAGGACGTTCTCAAACTCTGTGACTTTGGTGAGTCTTTCGCTTTCTCCTCTCCGTTCTTTACAGCAGCCATATTGTCACGAGAGATTTACACGTTTGCAGTAAAATCAAACCTCACAGTCCAGGCACATTTGCTTTGTCAAACAAAAGTAACTGTTTTTAAAATCAATGTATTCGATTCAGACTGAATCATTTATATTAGACCTACGAATGTGTGTATAGATTCGTCTTACTGCTCTGAAACTGTCTGCTGTTTTTGTGTTATACATGTGATTTTATTTGGGGCATTTTGGTTTCTTGGACTCAGTTCAAGGAAAAAAATAACACCATTAACTGTCACCTTGTAAGCTGCGTACCAAAGGGATCAATTCTTCCACTCTGAAACAGCCAACCAATACTATAAAACAGCTTTGGAGATTTTTATCACAGTGAATCTGCCAAAAATACATTTCAGGGAGACCGTGTTGATGTTCGTCACCTGTTAAATTCCAATACATCGTATTGATACAGTTAATTTTTGTCATTTTGAAGTTCCCCAGGTGATTATTTTACATTTGGATGAGTCTTTGCAAAACCACACGGTCAATTAGCTTTGCATAATTGCTTAAATGCAACCCAACTGAGTCAGCTGGGGTGAGATTTGTTTGTTATTCACTGTTAGAGCTGGCATGCTGGTTATTGTGATTTTTCATGCTTAAAATTGACTCTCTGTACACCAGTTATCTGAAACATGGTCTCAGCCTGCCTGCAGTGCCATAACTAATTAGAGTCTGGTCACATGAGACCATGTCCATGTTGTCACTGTGGCTGTCCAAAAAGATTTGAGTGTGGATTGTAGTTTATTCTCGCCAATTAGATATTTATACCGTTATGTAAAGCACCGTAAGCTGTCTGCATACTATCACAGAGTACTGGATCTTTAAATTACAGCATCAGGTCTCTGTTTTATTCATCTCCAGGTTTTGCTCGTAACCTGTCTGAAGGAACAGATGCCAACTACACTGAGTATGTTGCTACAAGGTGGTACCGCTCGCCTGAGCTGCTGCTGGGGTGAGTCTGTGTGTGACTGTGTGTGTGTGTGTGTGTGTGTGTGTGTGCGTGTCTGTGTGTGTAAGGAGAAAGAAAAGGACTTAATTCTGTTGGCTGTTGCAAATCATTCTCAGCATTTTCATTTCCTTATCTTCTCAGAGCACCTGATGGGTGGAGTTTTAGTACAAGAAATAATGCAATTTAAGATATCAGCCAATGCAGAATACCGATCCAATACAAGTGCTTTTGGTTGCTTAATTTTAAAAAAAATTAAAAATATTGAATTCAATGTGACAAGCTCATTGGAATCATTTTTATTTAAGGTAACGCGGTAAGTAGTTGCTGTGGCTCTAAAAACTTGAGCCAAAGACCTGCCTTTACTAAATGATATTAAGTGATAGCAAAATGATGAAAATTATTCTGATAAAACAGTATGAGTAATAAATAAGGGGACATACTTCCGTGCCAGTCATTACAGACTGAGACCAAAGTCACCAAACATAACAAATGAGGTGAACTGATTTTCCAGAAAATAATGTCAAGAATTATGCACTGCAGCTCTGAAATATTTCTATCTTATTCTACAGTTCAGGTGTGTTTGTGTCCCTCAAAGATAAGTGGGTAAAGTATATATACCTTTTACATATACTGTATATATAAAGCTATTGTACAGATTAATAAACATCCAACTATAAAAACCATGAAGTCTTGGCTGATTTCCGATCTGTTTCATCAGATGTCGATAAGGTTTTGGTCCAGATCTCAGATCTGTGGTATGAGACAGTGTAAAATCTCTGACACAGAATAGGCTGCAGATAGTGAGTGATTTCCAGGGACCAATGAGGGAATTACAGGAAGTCCTCAGAGAAATGAGCAGCGGTAGTTACTCTAACAGAAAAAAAATGTCTATGCGTCTTTGTTTGTCATTCCTGATGCATGACATAACCTTTATCATAGCTGTACAGTTCTGTGCATGAACCATAGTGTGCACGCTGTATCCTGGAATCAGATTTCTGTTTTGCAGGTGTTTTGTTGTTTTTGATGCTTGTGCTGCACTGAATGTCCATTCTAGCTCGAAGAAAGCTGAACGTCATCTAGCTTCACTGCTGTAGCCTGATTTAGTAAATGCCCTGGAACATTTATTGAGACAGCGTTTGAATGCCGCCCACTCAAATACTCTCTCCCTCCAACACCACCGCTCCTCTGCTTCTCTGCTGCCAGATCGTTCGCCATTTCTCACCAGACTCCTCAGAGCTGTTCCCTTTAAAATGACCATTTTCTTTACGAGCATCTCCATCAGATACGCAGCATCCATCATTATAGTTCGCTGCACTGTCGCTTTCATGCTCATAATCATCTCTCCTTCATTTGAGTCATTTCATTTTCACCCCTATCAGCCTCATTTTCATTTTCACCACCATCACACCTACCATCTAATTGAAAAGGTTTAATTGATGTTCTCTGCATAAATAACATTCTGTGTCTTTGTCAGGGCTCCCTATGGAAAGGCAGTGGACATGTGGTCGGTGGGGTGTATCCTCGGGGAGCTGAGTGACGGACAGCCCCTGTTTCCAGGGGAGAGTGAGATAGATCAGGTTGGTGAGCCTCAACTAGTAGGACGAACAATAAGACAGAAAAAATTAATAAACAGCAATTTTAATAAATGATAAATAATTTAAGGTATTTTGTCAAACAGAAATGACATTTTTAGATTCGATGTTTTTCACTGGGCAGATGTGCAGCTTTTCTTTATCTCTTATCTCTACTAAATGAATCTCTTTTTAAAGGACAAAATAAATGGTTCCTCTGTTCCTGATGAAGAGTCACTGTGGACTTGAAATGTTCTTTCTTAAGTAATAAAATAACAATTTTAAAGAGAACATTTAACTGTGTTGTCAATCTGTATGAGAAAAAAAAATCACAGAAATGCTTTTTTGACTCAATACCTGGATGTTACAGATGTGTGTAGCATTTAAACACTGATTTTTTTAAATTTTATTTAGATGAAATGAGCAATTTGAAGATATACATAGTGGAGCTTGTGACTGGCAGTGTTCCTATTTAATGAAAATTTTAGTGTGAACAAATTCACTAAAATTTATTTATTTGTATATTGCCAAAAATCACAAGCTTGTCTGAGAGAAAACCCACTCAAACAACTCATCATCTAATAGTACATCACCTGCTCATGTTGTTAATAGCTAATACCTGCCAGCTAAAAATAGACCCTCCTTTAATTAATATCAACATGATGTAAATGTGTCAGACTTTGCCAAAAGGCTTTTCATCTGCAGTTCCTGGTGAGATTATACAAGTAAGTAGGTAAAGAAGACAGAAATCCAATTAAAAAGCAAAATTAAAACATTTACTGCATATAGCAGGAAATATATGAAAAACATAATATGAAACAACCTCACCTCTAAATTTGTGCATGTAATAGAGCTTGAATTTGGATACATTTGTCAACTGCAGTTTCCAAGGTCAAGAATAAACACACACTATTCACATCATAATTTACAGCCTTTTTAAAGATGCTTATAAATAGCAGATGATGTTTAAAGGAGAGTTGTGCACATGATGTTCATACTGTGTTTATTAACTGTGATACTGCCTCATTTGGTCTCCAGCTCTTCACCATTCAGAAGGTTTTGGGGCCACTTCCTGCAGAGCAGATGAAACTTTTCTACAACAACCCTCGTTTTCATGGAATCAGGGTAGGAAACATTCATCTTTAATCCTCACACTCCCTTATGCTCTCTTTCTTCCTCTTCTTCCTCTTCTCTGTCCTTTCCCCCTTTTCTTCTCTCTCCAGCTTTCCCCTCCCTCTCTCTCCCTCTCTCTCTCTCATGGCAGTGTTCCCAGCACCATGACTGAGTGGATTGCTATGACTCATGAGATAGGTGGTTGGTGTTCAGCTTAGCAGCAAGAGAAAATGTCCCAGAAGGCCGTACAAGACTTTGTGTGCATGTGTGCATGTGTGCATGTGTGCATGCATGTGTGTGTGTGTGTGTGTGTGTGTGTGTTCATGGTTTGGTAGTTTGTTTAGTGTGATCCAGTAATAGATTTCTGTGCTATTTGATCTGAGAGCTACTTCTTTTTTTTACTACTAGCAGGAGCATCTACTATACATTTGAATTACTAATAATAAGCTTTGATGCATAAAAGTTCAGTTCAGTTTGAATACATTTTAATCCAGTGTTGTGTTGTGTGTATTTGTGCGTGTGTGCTTGTGCGTGTGCCAGTTTCCCTCTGTTACTCATCCTCAGACTTTGGAGAGAAGGTACCAAGGCATCTTGAGTGGCTTGATGTTGGATCTGATGAAGGTAGATGCAAAGTTGAACTTACATGGATATGATTTGTTATCCACTCATAAATATTTCCATCAGTGGTTGAAAAACTTTGAGGTATGAGTCACTTAAATGAATTCCCTTCATGTGCCTTTGTCTACCAGAACCTGTTGCTGCTAAACCCCACTGAGCGTTATCTGACGGAGCAGAGTTTGAACCATCCGGCCTTCCAGCCTCTGAGGCAGGCAGAGAGGGAACGACCTCCTCCTGCGTCTCCCAACCCACCGCGCTCTTCCAAGAGGAAAACGCACCATCATGGAGAGAACACAGTTCCTACAAGGTCAGACTACAGTCCTGTTGACATGCAGTCAACTTACAATGACCATTTCAAATCCCACTTAATATATCCCACCAATATAAAACAATAAGTTTTCAGTGGCACTTGATTCAAAAAACAGTTTTTGTTATGACCGTATATGTTGAAAAACCATTTTATTTGTCTTGTTTTTTTAGGTGGATATATCTAAGCAGTTCGCTCTAATGGTTCGAAACATTGCTACTTGACAGGAGTATATTTTCCTGAGTATTTTTCTGAGTGACAATGCTTCTGAGAGACTGAACAGTTCTGAGATCAAGCAGCAGTAGGACTGTTAGATTGAGAGCTGAGGGATTTTGGTTTCACAGGGAATCGTCTTGAGTTAGAGGGATTTTCCACTGATTCACAGCACAAGGAACTTTTAACAAATGAATGCAACAGTCTCAATCTAACACTGATACCTTGGTATAACCTACAAAAGCCAACAAGATCATTAGCATTAAGTGGCCACCACAGTGGTTTTTAAAATTATTGTTTTTATGGCAAATGTTGAGGATGAATTTAGGGGTCTCATAACACTGAGGAAAGAAGCTGCTCTCCACTCTGATAGTGCAACAGTAGATACTTTTGTATTGGCAGTGTTCAACAGAGCAACTGGCTTACAGAGCATCATTTTATGTTCGTTCAGCTTAAATAACTTCTATAAGTAAGCAACTGAACCGATTGGCTGAAGGATTACATGTAATTTAGGTGTATGAATCTTAATGTAATAAAGTGCATTTATCATTCCCAAGATACATGCATGCTCCAGTTAGTGTTGTTAGTGGTGCTCATACCACTTTTGTCTAAAGGGGCCGCCACAATCAACAAAAATGAAAGTTTCTTGCAGCTGTTTTAACTAATAATATAATGCCAAACTTAAATAACAATACCTTTTTTGCCTCTGCCCCCCCCCCAGGAGTCACACTAAAAGCTCAAGCCGTCGCTCCAACAGCAAAGAGTGTTCAAGCCTCCCCCGCCATGGTGACCTCCATCACCTCGGCAACAAGAGTTTCCTCAACGGTAACAAACCACCTCCGTCCAGTTTGAGTCCGACGCTCCACCCCAAAGGCCAGTACATGTCCCAGACCCTCAATCGTTCTGCCTCATCCAGCAAAGACCTGGCTAACAACAACCTGCCACACCTCCTCAGTCCCAAAGAAGCCAAAGGCAAGACAGAGTTTGATTTCAGCCTGGGACCCTCCCCGAAGCTGTCAGACCAGGGACACGGGGCGAAGTACGGCCACAGCAAACCCAGTTCCTCTCGCTCTCAGCAGCAACAGCAGCAGCAGCAACAGCAGCAGCAGGCCGGCCGCCACGGCTTCCTGGAAAACAAGACCAACACCCTGCAGTCTGGTGCAGAGAAACAACATGGCCGACATACCCACAGCATGGCCGACTCTGCCCACGGATCCATGTCCTCCTCCTCTAAGAGCTCAGCCTCTTATTTCAGCTTGTCCAAGAGCCACGGCGCGCTGAGTGACGCCAAATCTGTAGGGAACCTCAGCGACGGTCGACTTCACCCCGATGACCCCAACTCTAACACGACAGCAGGGGTTGGACCGGGTGCCCGCTTCTTCCCTACCAGCTGTTTAGACCTTAACACCACTTCGGGTCCTCCGGGGCCCCCTGGCAGCCCCTCCGCTCGACACAGTGATCGATCTGGGCACAGCCCCGCCTCTCGTAGCAGCGGCAACGTCCGCATGGAGAGCAGCACACTGGACTCCTCATCCAGACACAAATCCAGACATAAATCTTTAGCACCAGGTAAGGTTTAAGAATCAGACTTATATCCTGACTCTTCATTGTGAGCTTCATCGTCCACTGAATTCAGAATGGAAAATTGAATATGGCTTCAGGCTTTTTTTTTAAGTATTAATCATCAGTGCATCAAACACTAGATCTCTGAGTCTACCCTCACCCAACAAAAACAAACAACCAGACAGCCGTCAAATTATTAACATATAGCCTGCAGCATTCACAGTCCCTGCAGAAGAAACGAGAGCTGCAGTAAGTCAATATTCTGTCACATTGTTTGTGTTCAGTGTTTTACTAGAGATGATTCCGTCATAGGGATTTTTCTCCAGCTAAACCTTGTTTTACTAAGATATATGTTATTCTGAGACCAATACTGATTAATTAAAATTTAAAATAAAATAAATAAAAGTACAATTATGAATTATGAACATGAAAAATTGTGATGCAACTATGTAATTTCAGTTTGATTTTAGTTTTGGTGATGCACTGACTGCACATCAGTGGAAACAAATGACATCCTGAGCTATTAGAACTTGGATAACCAGTGATTCCCTATACAGAAAAATATGTGTTTGCCAATTAATCATTTAAGTAGCCTATAAGTCTAAGTGTCAAATATTTGCTGGTTTGACTTTCTGAAATGTGAGGATTTGAAGTTTTCTTTATAGCAGTTGTCTTGTATTTCTCTGTAAATTAAATACTTTTGATTTTAGACTTTGAAGTTGTCACCATTGACTCTCCACACCGGTCATGGGCATTTCTTGCACAGTTTATAGACTAAACTCTAAACCAAACAAAACAATAGAATAATTAAAGTTTGAAATAATTGTCTCTTAAAGTTCCAATAACTTCAATTTTTCACTCTTGTCCAGAAGAAGCTGGTGCTCCAGAGCTCTTAGACCCAGGAGGAGCAGGGATGCCTTCCACTCACACTCTGCCTTCTCCACACGAGTCTTATCATTACGGCCTGGGCTACACCTCCCCCTTCTCCTCTCAGCAACGCCCGCAACGCCACTCCATGTATGTGAGGAGGGAGCGCCACAGACCACATGGAGTGGAGAGTGGGATGGCGGGCTTGCCTGCGCCGGGGCAGGCTATACCGACACGTGCCAGCAGCCTGCAGCTCCTCTCCCCACAACTGCAGCACCGGACCACCCTCACCGGGCACTCAGTGAGCTCCTCGAGAGAGGACTGCACTGATGACATGACGAGGGTTAGTGGCAGACAGTCCTGTGACTGTGGTGATGGTTTAAGGAAAGATTCACCCTGAAGTACTGACACTAATGCTGAAAAAAGAGACTATAAGGGTCTGTTATTTAATATTATGAAATATTGTTCTTATTCTCAGGGGTGAATGCGAAATATAGGTAATACATGTTCAACCATAGCAACAATATTTGGCCAGGACAGTGTTATTTCAAAAAATAATCTTTCACTCAGGCATGTACTTTACAGAATAGATAAATATCTATAATCAGCACTATGCACTGTTAAATGCAAAGCCATTCAGCAGCTTGGGATTTTTGGAGTAACAAAACAGTGGCAATGCATCTACAGCATATGTGCAGCTGGGGGCGCTGTGGGTAGTTGTTGACTAGTAGTAGTTATCATGCATGACTTTAACACTGTGCAGTGTGGGCCATTAAAGCAGCAGATGTGCAGCAACAGCAAGCAGCACAAGGAAACATGGCTTTACATCCTGATGCTGGAGAGAAAATATAATGTGGCTGCAAGAATGTGAGTTGTAAGGAATCTATCTATTGTTGCTCCTCCAGCAGTGACATTGAGGCTTTCCACCTGCTTTGAAAACCCACATCTTATCATCACAATTTAATGCTGCAGTAGGACAATTAACTCTGAGCCAAGACAATGAGGCATGCTGATGAAAAACAAGCAAACACACAGGAAAGAAATACCACATTTTCTGACATGCATTTGCACTCACACATTCAAGATGTTAAACTCTATGTTCAGGGGTGAATCTTTTCTGTAAAACATGTACTGAAAATGAACTCTCAATACATGTTTTTCACAAGTTGATGCTTGTGTGCAGGGACTGTCACTGTCTCACATTATCATTGCCTCTGCTTCGTGCTGCTTCTCCAGTCTGCTTTGACCTGCACCTGTCCGTCTTCTCAACAGAGTGAGCAGTCCCCTAAAGACATGAGCCACCCTTGTGCCCCCATCAAAGACTCTACGAGGGACAACACTGCTGCTTTTCATACACAGCGCTCTAAAAATGAGGTCCGACCCCCTGATTCCTCCCCACCTCAAACCAGTACACCAAATACAACTAGCAGCTCCTCTGACCGCTGGTTCCCATAGCTTTTTTCTGTTTTCTACTCAGGTCTACAGCTTCACCGCACGTTGTCGCTGGTATAAATGTAACCTCACTGAAAAGCTCTAAGATTGTCCTGAATGTGTTGTGATGTGAGCCAGCAAAGAATGTAGCTAATAAGTAGCAAAGAACTGAGATTGAATGGAGATTATCAGTCACAAAGCTGAATATAGTTCACTAAACTTTGTATGTTCTTGTGTACATGTGTGCATTTGTGCGTTTGTATGCCGGCATGATGTGTGTGTCTCTTAGGTCGGTATGTATCATGATCCTCATGGTGGGGATGAAGGATCCGCCAAGGAGAACCGGATGATCTTCACTGAGTCAATGCCTCGGAGAGTCGGCAGCTTCTACCGAGGTAAGAGAAAGATTAAAAAATGTGTCTGATATCAGAAAACTGAAAGATTTAGATAAGTTTGTTTGTGCAGCTCCAGAGTGAGGCACATTGACAAGATATAAAAGAAATGCAATTAAGATATAGATTCAAATAGGAGATAAAAAATGAGCACAAATGGAATGAATCAAAATTGATAGATTAAGCAAGAAAAAGTGGTGTGGTGCTAATGGTGCTATGCTAACATACTCACAGCGGTGATGCTAGCATATTAGCAGGTATAAGGCTCATCATGTTCATTATTGTATTTTAATGTGTCAGCATGCTAACATTTGCCAATCAGCATCAAAAACAAAGTATAGAAAAAATGCTGGTGGCATTTATTTAGATAGATACTTGCTGTGATTTTAATTGAAATTTACATAAAATTTAAAGTTTCAATGTAAAGAAACATAATGTTTCAACATATTCATGACTACAATGCCAACATTTATTTTAATGGGCTAAGAAATGTGTATTTATAAATTTCTAATGATTTTTCTGTCCTCGTTTTTCTTTAGTCCCCTCCCCCAGACCAGATAACTCCTCCTCTTTCCATGACGGCGTTGGTCAGGGTCGAGGGCCGGTCGTACCCGTCGTACCCGTAGATCCTGTTGCAATGGCAAACCACTCCAAACGCCAGACGGCTTTTGACTGGTGAGAAGTTTTGTTTTGAATGAACACCTTATTGACCGTAATGTCAGGCAGCGCTACAATGTACAAAAGTACATTTATGGCTGAGTCAAGGTAACTCGCTTGACTTTAACTAAAGTGTTCACACTTGTAGAAAAACTCTACAGGTCTGCAAAGATGCATTTCAAACCTGTAAGTGAGCTTCTACAAGAAAAAAAAAAAAAAAAAAAAAACATCCAGGAGTAGCCCAACACTGAATGAGAGTAGAGAGTAGAGCTAAATATGGAACTCAGCCATCAGATCAAACTCTGTGTTTCTGTCATATTTTTGTCATATTTTCCTCACTGTCTCATGAAGTCTGTCACAACACTAATTAAGATCCATTACATTTCACAGGATTACTTCGTGGCGCTGCAGAAAAGTATCACTGACTCTAGATGACAGAGATGAAATGAATGAAAGTTTTTGTCAGTCATGACTAACATGAACCATAATAATGCACATGATAATAATATAAAGTGAACAAAGACAATTACCTCTGTGTTTTTCTACCCATCTACAAATGTAGATTTTGAAATCCATTAGTTAATTTATACACTATAATTTGCAAAAGCCTCAAATTTATAAGATTCAAACATCAGTTAAAGGCTTCGATTGTGCTGCTTGTGTAATTTTAAGGTCCCCCTCATGCTGTAAACATGTTTGAGTCATAACATTGTCTATTTAGGTTGTGCTCTAGCATTGAGACACATCTGATTACAAGTCCCAAGTTTGTAATTACAAACATGAGTCATCTGAGCAATTCCCCGCACTTTCCCTGCAGGACTGCAGCAGAAGCAATGGTCATGAATCCTCCAGAGCCCACCAAAGAGAAGGAAAAACAAGGCTTCTTCAGAGCCATTAAAAAGAAAAAGAAGAAGACACAAATAGTGAGTTAATTTGAGTCATCACCTGTTATTTCATACAAACACTTCCTTTGGTTTTGTATTGTCTATAAAGTCTATCCCCACTTTGGTCTAACCTTGTTGGCCTTTTTTCATCTCTTTAATTTTTTTGGACACCAAAACTTTTCCATCTCAGTTGAGGTTCAAATGTTTTCAAAATATTTTGATATTTTGTTTTTTTCATAACTTACAGGATTTATACCCAGTTTTTTCATATGTTAACTAAGAAAATCTGTTTTGAAAAAAAAAAGGAAGCACACTGAGTTTTGCTGTGCCATAATAAGGATTATTACCGACATTATGGATGTACGTCTGGTTTTACCTCCCACCAAAGTAAATTTAATAGCATCTGTCTGCACAATCTGCTCATCTTAACATTCATATCTGGCCTTGTCAGACTTAATTTGATTGATGTCTCCAAGTCCATTACTTCAAACAGCGGAATTTTATTAAAACAAATAGAAACAACGGCCTAATTATGAGGCACAAGTTGTAGTTAAACAGAATATTCTATTAATGCACATCTGATTTTCCATTCACAGTGGTTTCTTCCTCATTTATCCTGACAGTGTAATATTCATGCTATTATTTGTTTCTCTGTATCTCTTGTTAATTGGTATTTCTGCAGATGGTTGTGCATTAGGCGCTGCAGTGGTTGTGTTTCTTTTTTGTTTGCTGTCAGAGATTTGTTTTGAGAGTTGTGGCTATGCGTCTTCTGCCCCACAGACGGACATGGAGGACGGGAGGAACCCCAGCATCAAGAAAAGCCTTTTCCCCCTCTTTAGCTCTAAGAATAGCTTAAAGCACAACTCAGCTGTCAAAGTCCTACCTGTAGTCGCCTCGCCTATGGTACAACATCAGCCTCCCGTGCCCTACCCTGCCTCACCAGTAATCTAACCTCAACACTACGACTGCATGTTAACTCACACCGCACTCACCAGAATGGCCTGGTTTGAAATCCTCTCAAAAAAAATCAGCTTGAAAATTGATTGTGAAATATTCCAAACTGAAAGGATTTCAAAAATGTTTTGAGTCTAACACTGCACGGTGTTTGTCTCATTATATCGTATGTCAGATGTAGTCACCTTGCATTCACATTGCATTGTAAGCCTTTGATTTCAAGCTGCAGTGTTTGTTGTTTGTAAGGTCGACACTTGTGCACGCCAGAGACTGTTTTTTTTTTCAAGTAAAACATCATTGTATCACGAGAGTCATGAACACATGTAAGACATTCAGTCCATTAACCCGCACGTCTATCCAAACTCATACTCTTTCAACTCATAGGAATAGTTCAGCATTTTGGAAAATGTGCTGTTTTATTCCCTTCCCAAGAGTTATATGAGGAGATCAATACCACTCTCTTTCTGTCTGTTGTGAGGCTGTATCGAGCTGCTGGTTAGCTTAGCTTAGCTTAGCATAGCAGAGACACTGAAAAAGACCCTTGCTCTGTCCAAAGTTAACATGGTCCAGTAGCTAACTGATAATTCATAATTGAATAATAATTTAAGTCATTTATAAAACAAATTTTATAAATATTTGCTGGTTTCAGCTTATCTAAAGTGAGAATTAGCTGCATCTCTTTGTTTTGTAAAATGTCTATTTAATGTCTTCTTGCTTTTTGACTTTTGATCAGAAAAAAACTGAGACCTCAGCTTGATTCCTGGAAAATGAAAGTGGACATTTTTGACAATTCGCTGATATTTTATAGATTTAACAAATAATCCACTAATTAAAAAAGTAATAATCAGATTAGTTGATTTTGATAATTATCATTAGTTACCGCCCTGATGGAAAAACACACTCAAGACATAAAAACGTTTGAAGAACCTGTGAATTTTTTTCTGTGTAATTTCATCACCATCACCACCTCTTTGTGTTTGTCTGATGCTGCCAGGCGGATGCATGACAAGCCTCACTGGGATCTGAGAGGAATGTGCTGTGTGATGAAAATGAGTGTGTACCCTCGCCGTAGAGAGAACAATTTTTGCATGAAGGTAATATTTTGTATAATTAATAATAACATGCCTGTATTTCATTAGGTCCCTGGTAACGGACAAGAACACCTGTCCCTGCAGAGGAGCTCCAAGTCGTCCTCTCACCATGGCAGCCGACGGAAAAACCGGGAGCGATCCCGAGACAGGGACCGGGAGCGGGAACAGAGCCGGGACAGAGACCGAGACAGAGAGAGGGAGAGGGAACGGGAGAGAGAAAGAGAGAGGGAGAGGGAGAGGGGGAGGGAGAGAGAGAGAGTCAATGAGTGGCCAGTGGACAAACCAGTGGACTCACACTCTCAGGTACTTACATACCAAAGACTATAGTTTGTTAAATGATCAAGGCCCAGAGCAAAATCTCCTAGTAAAAGATCACAACATGTTGCTTTCTGACCAAAACAGCCCCTTTGTGAAATATCAAGTCTTCCATACAATCCCTGCATCAATTATTTTTCATTTACTTGATCTATGTCTTCAGTATTAATAGACAAAGACGTAGTAAGAAGGTCTGTGTATTAAGAGATGCACTGTTGCATTTGCTCTTTTCGTGGGGGGGGGGGATTGTGGCCAGCAGGGAAAATACAGAAGCCTTTAATCCTTTAAGATCATTCATCATCTGTATCTCATTCCCTCTTACAGAGTCAACCCCTCAAGTCACTCCGCAGGCTCCTTCACCTCTCTCCTTCTTCCTCAAATCAAGGACAGCCTCCTCCACCTCCTCCAGACCTGCGCTTCCAAGCCCCCCTCCCCAACCCCCCTCAGCCCTCCTCCAAAACGGGCTACCCTGAGGGCCGAGGGCACGCCGAGAGCAGGGGCCACTCCGGCGTGAGCAGCTCCTCCCAGTCTAAGAGCCGCAAGGCCAGCTACCCCCTCCCCGGACAGATCGAGTCCAGCTGGCACGTGTCTGCTCTACAGCGGGCGGAGGGCGCTCAGTTCACCCCCGAACAGCTGGGCATCAAACCAGGGCAGAACGGACCCACCTTCACCCGAGCCTCCCGCACCAGGATGCCAAACCTCAACGACCTGAAGGAGACCGCGCTGTAAACCCCTGCCCCCCCCTCCTTGAACTACACCACCTTCAACATGTCTCCATCCTGGAAGCATCTGCCAGACGCAGACATCATGGTACTGAAGTAAAAGTTTACATGAAAGCCTATTTCACTGGATCAAGTCCTCATGCAGAAGCCTAGCTGCTTGTCAATGCTCACCTCTATGAAACCTGCAGAGACTCGACATTGACACAAACATCAGTAACAGTGTTGCTTAGGAATTCAAAGACAGGAAATGGAGCTACTTCCCGCTTTGGGATACCAGTACTGTATCACTTGTGTGTTATTGTCTCTCTACGTAACAAGGTTAGAACATCAGACTAAACTGATCCTTCCTGTCAAGCAGACACTGCCCATGTGGCCTCTTTGCTGCCATCTTCTGCTCGCGGGACACTACAGCAACACGTCAGACAGACGCTGTCACACAGGTGGCAAATAAAACTCAAATGTTTTTCAAGCTCTGATATTTGATAAGAAGAAAACAAAAAAAGAATTTATATCAACATTATTTATTAAATATTTATTTGTTTTAAATTCAAGGATATAAGCTATAAATGACACAGTATGTAGGCTATATGGGAATATTATAAGGTAATATAGAAATAAATGTGTAATTGCAAGAGCTTTAGTTTCGACACAAAGAAATGCATAGATATTTATTGTGTTGATAATATGTCACAAGGAATATTTAATAATAGTGAATGTCCTTTTTTGTTCAATTTGATATGTTATTAACAGATTTTCACATTGTATCATGTTATTTTTACCTTTTTTTCTGTTATTTTTTTTCCATCAAATTGTAAAGAAATATTGATAAATACTTGTTGCCCAAAGTGGAAAAATATCTCAGACATAACATTTAGTATAAATCTGCCCATCACCCTCGAGACATCAGTATTGAAGTTTTGTGACAAGTCGGGCTATTTGTCTTCAGGGTTTGGTAGCAGAACAGCCAGAGTGAGACTGTTAGGCTCTGTGCTTTACATGCAGTAACTGTCAGATAACTCTTGTTGTCGCCTTTTTTAAATGTGAAGCCTCATTTTCAGTCCCTCACTTCATTTATCAGCGATAACAGCTTTCCAGCTCCATGCTGCCATGTCAGTTTTGTCTCCAGCCTTAACAGCAAGTAACAAGCATCAAGACTTTGGTGCCCATTGGTGGTAAACGTTAGCCTCTTAAAAAAAAAAAAAAGTTTGACAATTTAAAAATATATATATCTAAGTGTTTAATATTGAAGGAGAGCTCTCTGCAAAAAGGCATACCTCACCCACAACCTTTAAGATCTTAAAGGTTAAGTCTGGTGGTTCTTCATATTTTTTTGTGTCAACAAACTCAATGAAAATACCAAAACCAACAATGAACTGAACCCAGGAACAAGTGCTACCTGTGTTTCAGAAACCTGATAGAGCTTATTGTTGTGTTACATAATTATTTGGTTAAAAATCTATTAGCTAGTTAACTAACTAGTTAATTAGGGCTAGCTGTTAGCTAGGCAGCTATTAGTGGTTTGCACTGTCATAGCAGGTTCATGTTCTGCACATTTGTGTGGGTCGTTCCTCAAAAAATCATGTATTTAGCTTAACTGCTCCTGACCAAGGCATTGGCTTAGAGCTGGAGGTAGTGCTGCACAATGGATGCCTATCATCAATGAGTGATAACTTAAAGATCCCCTTTAGTCAAAAATGTGCTTTTTTTATTAGTTCATGACCCCTAAAATGACGGACTCAACTGTATCGATTTGTATTGTATTTGTATTTACAAATATTTGTATTTGTAAAGCTGAGGAGGATGAGCTAGATTTGATTCGCCACAAATTCAAAAATCAATCACAGGCAAAGATCCTAAAACCTCCAGTGAAGAACAGAGTCAGCAAAACCGTTAAGACTGTTTCAGCCACTGCCAGTTACTCAGCCTTCTCATTCATTTGAACATATCCAGTCTGGCAACGCAGTGGGTGCCAACACAGAAGACTCCTGCAAAACAACACATCATCATCACAACATCACTCAGTTACGTGCTAGTGCACATTGCTGATAGATTAAATGTTGTCTGTAAGGTGAGGGCTCTAAGTCTTCTGTTTATACCACAGTCAGCGTGGTGATAAATACAGTATTTGCTGCTTTGATAACTTTACAGTGTTCTAAAATCTTGTCTCAGTGTTATAAAACAGCTGTGCATTTGCATAGGACATGAAAGGTCAGTAATTTACTCGAATTATCTAACATTATCCCCTGGATATGGCCAGGCTCCGTGTAACATCAGCCTCCTGAGTGATTGTGTTGGATTAAGATTACAGATTACCTCTGCTATTATTAAACATTACTAGGAGTTCATAGGTGATTCTAGTAACATGCAAATAGAGCTTAAAGAGCCTTGATTTCCGGGGTTATTGTGTTTTTTCAGTCTTAAGAGTACCTCAGACGACAGCTTGCCTTGTTTTGATTCATTGCTGTTTCTGGCCTGTTAGCACATTGTTGGCTTTGTATTTTTCATGGGATTTGTTGACAGTAGGACAAATATGGAATAACACCAGACTTATCCTTTAACAGCTGTGTTTACATGTTTCTGTGCATTTAAAAGCTTTTGTTCTCAAAGTTTTTGTAAATGCCTTTTGTAAATCTGAAGTTAATTCTCCTATTTCTTTCACATTACAACTCTTACTTTTAATATCAACAGTCACGATCAGGGATGATTTTACCTAACTAGGTTATTCATAAGAGCATTTACTTGTTGCCTACTGACCTGTGGATGATAAAAACACTGAGTTGTAAGGGACAATACACGATTTGTGGCCTTTGTGGCAAAAAATACAAGATAGTTTTCCTTTCCTTCCAGTCTTTCTTTTATCTGTTGTTCCTTCTCCTTCTTCTCTAGCTTTAAAGCTTGAAATGAAAAAGAAGAAAAGCTTTTATACCACAGGAGGGAACACAGAAAAAAAGGATGTGTGCATTTGCGCCAAATTAAAGACATCTGTGGAGTGAAGAAAGGCTTTAGTTTCAGGAATTTGCTGCTTTGTTTTTCATCAGACAAAAGGATGAAATTACACAAGAAAAAAAAATGAATGAATGAACAAATTGACAACAAGGCTGATTGAAAGCAATAACATTCAGAAAGAGACTCAGACTGATGCAGATTGCACTGGCTAAATAAGTGGCTAGTTAAATTGGAGCCAAATATAGCGCAGATGAGGATTTCCATCAGAAGACTGTGATTAAAGCAAGTGTCCACGTATAATATCAAGACATCGCTCTGCAATATGTTTTTTATTTTCAGTTTGTCCTTGAACGTGACCCAGGGAAAGTACAACTGCCCCATGTTGTGTATTATGGAAAATTCTGATTGCTAATGATTGTAAATGACTGCTGAAGTGGGTTTGTCTATATCACTGAGGGGACAGAGTGATAACGCTTGCCTTGCCAGTGACCCCAAGCCTTACATTAGCGCACTGACTCAACACTTCAGATGGGAATGGAGGCTTCAACCCCCCCCAGTAAGTCACATACACTGAGAACTGAAATGAGAGGAAGAATTTTGTTCATAAATATGAATGTGTTTCCTAAAACATCAGTTATTTTTATCATTAAGCTGTTTCCCACTTCTTACAGGGTGTAAATAGAAATAATAGAGTGTATCTATACTGACCATTCTACTTTAAAAATGATAGGGTCTCATAATAAAAGCCAACTGTACATTTTTGAACGGCTCATATGTTTGTTTTGTGGCACAAACGCGACATGAGAAGAAACATGACACAAGAATTCATTTAATCAAGGAACCAGAGTGAAGATACAATAAAGAAACACATCTTCAGAGTAAATAAAACTCTGTCATGTATTCCCAAAGCACCATGGGAAACCAAATTAAAATGTCACAGAAAAAAAAAAAAACAGGAGCTAACAACAATACGAAACCACATTTGAATATTAGTGAAATTTCCTTTGCTTGATCTTCATTAAGCATAAAAGAGTTGTTTAAAAAAATGCTAAAGATAACATTTTTTGTTTGCAAACAAAAAAGAAACAGGCGGTAAAATCACACATATTTAGAGAAAAAAGTCTGACATTATTCCACATTTGTTATCACCAAATCCATGAAAAAATACAAAATTAACAAGATCTGTCTGTGATCTCAAGATCTTTAGCCCATCCTCAAGATTTAACCATATTTTATTTTTAAAAGAGATCAAAATGAATACTTTAAAAAAAAAACAAGATGAGGCCAAGCTAAGTTTCCTAAAACAGCAGATCACTGAAGTCTTTTGCAAAATTTACTCAAACAGGAACAAAACTGCATTTTCTGAGGATTATTTTTAGCTGTTGAATAATACACATTTGAAACACATTGAATAGGTGAGTATTCAGAGCAACAGGACAGTGTATGTGTTATTGATTAATGATAAACGATAAACGATAGCGCCCCAATGAAGAAACATGTTACTAGCATGGCTCATGTATTTTTAATTAAAATTAAAAAACATTAAAATTAAAGGACTTTATCTATCAGGCTTTGGCTAAATACTTGTTGGTAGGATTGTTTCACTGCTGGTTTCGGTCCTTTCTCACGATTTTGTGACAATAACCTTGATTTTAATGTGTAAAATGTAGAACATCAGTGTTATTTTTTAAAGGAGATAATAAGAGACTAACTGAGAGGGGCAGAACTGTAAATTTCCAAAAAGACATCATTTCATAGACCTGTCACAGAGGGACAAGAGCTCGTCTGGTGGATACAACCTCCATAGCAACGCTGCCTCTCCTTCTCTACGCCTAATTATTGCTTTGAATTTATGCCATTTCATTGCAAATGGAACAATCTATTGAGAACTCACCGAATTAAAGCCCCCACTGTGGGACTGGTTTAACACAGACAATGGAGAGTGGAGTGGATGAAAGCTCATTGAGCATATCAAACAAATATTTAAATGAAATCCCATAAGTCAGACTTCTTTGTTTGCTTTTTGCAATTTAAACAGAATATTTCTTGTGCAGCTTATGGTTTTTATACATATAGCTGGAGGGGGGGACAAATCTGTGGATATAAGTGGATATAATAACAGATCACACACAAACACTGACGATGGGACTTTAGGTGTCGTTTTTTTCTGTGAGGTTTTGGGACAAGGCCTCAGGGACAGCAGGAGAAGGAGAGGTTCACATGCATTTGTTCATGCAGAGCAGCAGCTCCAGGCGCAGAGCGATGCGTGTGTGCCATCCGAGGGGGAGGATGCGGATGTAACGTGCAACGATGGGCGGCCGCAGGAGGTTCTGCACAGATGATGAGCGGTCAGAGTTTCCATAAAAAACCTGAGGAGAGAGGAGTGAAAGGGCAGGAAGATGTTGAGAATAATATATGTAGGGATGCAGCAAATTATGATGTTCATTTTCTAAGCAGTTGACTGAATTAGGTGAAGGTGATACTTCAAATTATTGTAGAAATTGTGAAAACAACAGAAATCAAACAAAGATTTAATTCACAATAATACAAAGTAAATAAAACAATTTTTTCTCACTTTTAATTTTGCCAATTTTGCATTATATATCATTTAAATGATTATTCTGTTATGAGTTTGCTTGTTTTTTTGTCTTGGTTGGGTTTAACTGACCCTGTTGTTTCCAGTCTGGTCTTTGTAATAAATCCAGTTGAGTTTTTCGTCCGTGCGGTACTGAACGCTGTACTTGGTGACCCACTCGTCGGCATCACAGCGGCCCTGAGTGAGGATGCCGGACACCACCATCACCTCCCTCAGGTCGATCTGCAGCCACTGACTGTTGTCCTGGTACTTAGACAGCCAGGCACACCTGGTAGAGAAACAAATGAATTGGATATCCTGTAAGAATTAGGCTGGTTTAATTAGAGTAGATAACAGAGATTAATCATATGAGGCCCATTAAAAGAGAAGAGATGCACAACTACAAGAGCCTGAATATACATGCAGATCTTTAACTCTGAAAAAATGTTTTATTAACTAAAGTTGTAAGTCTTCATGATGGCCTGCACCCACCCGAAGCCCTGACTGTTGAGTCGTGCTCTGCTTGGGAGCCATGAGGAGAACCAGCCGCTGTACTGGTCCTGGTTGGAGCAGGTGATCTGGTCTGGATTCACCGATCCGGCCTCGAAGCCCAGAGGCTTGTGGTACAGACACTCTGCAGGGGAATCAGAGACAAAGCAACAGAGTTCTTCATTTCAGTCTTTTTTGTTGTTTCAAGTCGTACTGTTGCTCAGACTGTCGGGCTGCATCAGTTTCAGTGTCACCAGCCACAATGGAGGAGAACACACACACACACACTCACACACGTCCACCAGCAGTTTGACAGTAAAATGCTGATAAGTGACCAGCAAATGATCATCATAAAGCCTTTCTACAGTAGGGTGCTTAATTCTCCATCTCTCTATCCTTCCCTCTCTCGCCATCCTCACCCCTTCTGACTCCCATCCTCACACCCTCCTGCTCCTAAAGCCCTTGCCGTTAGCAGCCCCAGTGTGACCCATATCCCATCCTAAAAGCCTTGAGTTTAATTCTCCACGGTAAGAGATCAGTGATGTCCATTAGGGCAGCAGGCGGACAGATGGTCATGCTCTTCTCTCCACAGCTTTAGCTCCATCTCGCTTAAAATCACACGACTGCAAGTCATTCGTTGACTTAGTAAATATCTGTTCTAAAAATATGAATGGGCGAGATGAAGAGCTGCACATGGATGAGTTGTTTTCCCTGAAGTTTCAGAGATTCGCGGAGCAGAAACATGCTGCGCTTTTTGTTTACTACTGGCTTAAGCCTATCTGGTGCAGGGTCACATCCTGTCTAATCCCAGTATTACAACCTATACAGCAGCAGCAGCAGCTCCCGTGTGAGGAAGGAGATAACTGTTTACATAACAGCACTGCAGGTGACTCAGTAGCCTCTCCTAATGTATTTCATAGCTAAAATAAAACATATTAAAGTGGCTGAATTAACTGAAAAAAAAACAAGATGGGAGACAAATGGAGGTGAGGTGAAATAAAGTCTGAAGCTGAGCAAGAAAGACTGTCAAGCTCCTCATTTGTCATCACCAGATCCATGTCGAGGTAATTACTGCTTTCTGTGATTGGGCGATCAGCACAGTCTATTAAGAGCCCCATAATCTGAGCATCATGTTCTGAGATAATGATTATCTGCTGAACTTCTGTCTCCTCTCCATCACCTGTTGCCATGTGATTTGTGGCTCAGTTGACACAAATTGATTCGTTGAGGAAAAATATTTAACTCAACATCAACTCTGTCCTCTTCTTCTCTTTAAACCCTTTTTAATATGGTGACATTCAAGTCCAGTCTTTACATGTCAGGCTCAACAAGGCTACAATTGGTACTTTTTGTTAACTAAAGAAAGGAAGTGCTTCATGGCTCAGATAGCTGATCCAACAGGCGCTCTTTGATGAAGCAGGAAAAAATACAAAGAATATAAAATCCAGGAAGTCTTGCTTGATGTAAAGTGGTGCAGACAACCATAGAGAACAGACAAGGTGCTTAGTCTTCCAGTAAGTTTTTCTGTGGTTGTATGCAAAGCTTTACACTGAGAAAGACTTTCTGGGTTTTAAGTTCTTAGTTCGTTTAGCTTGATTGTGTGTTTGATCTCAAAAACAGATTTCGCTGCAAGAGATTTGGTGGGACTTTAAACTGCAGGGCAAGGCCTTAAAGTAATCAGAAAAATGGAGATTTCCATCTCCTAATGGACACGACATGATGATAAAAGCTCCTCACCAGCTACTGCTGGACGTTGAAGTGGGATTATTTTGTCAACTGTTGTTTCCAAGGTCAAAATTGAACTTTCACTTTCAAGTAGGAGAGTCTGTATCTGGATCCATGTGCCATTACAATGGTAACACTGTGAGATGCAGCATTTTTTTAGCAAATAAAATCGACCATATGTATCCCATGATTGTCTATTTATGTTTCTATACTTTGTCTCTTTTGATGCAGATTATGATAAAGATGAAGACCACATTTTCTATTACTGAAATGGTGCATTTAAGGGATTATGCAGCCTTGGCTGAGGTCTTTCTGTCTCTCTTCATGGCTCCATCTGCATCATCTTCTCTGAGGATGTCCAGTGGAGCATGCCCACCCTGTGGCGTCAAATCTGGAGTCTAATGCACTCATGCATGTACATGTACACTTACTCAACCACACACACACGTATGCAGCAAAAACTCCCTCTCTGCAAAGCTTTTAAGGTTTGATTGATCAATCAATAAACAGGACGTTTTTGCATATGTTTTTATAATACATTATATGTTTAAATAAAATAAAATTTTCAAGGAGAGTTCTTAAAAATTGGTGGTTTCAGCCTCTCAAATGTAAAAGTTTTGTCGCTTTGCTTTGTCTTAAATAAACTGACTTTCTTTAGATTTTATGAATGAATTGAGAATCTATTACTTGAGAAACTATGTAGAAGATTAATTGATTATTTAAAATAATCATTAGTTGCAGACTCATTGCATTGTAAACTCTCAGTCAGCTTGCAGCTTTGCATAATTGTTACAATTATGTTGTCAGTTTAATAATTTACTTTGATCATCTTAACAACAAAAGTCATCAAAATTGTAGGTCATAGAGAGTAGGTCAGAGTCTGTGCTCTGTGTTCGACAGAACTGTTAGTTTAATATTAAAGTGCACTAAATTAAAATGACTCATTTTACACTAATGAATGATTTGAAAGTCACAGGTGACTGGGTTTATTTAAATTTGAAGGTCCTTACTGTACCTGGCATGCAGTCCACTCCTCGCACCATGGAAGAGCCGATGGAAGAAAAAGCAGTCGGGGCTTCTGCTCCTTCACAGTCACATTTGCAAGATCTGGTGGTCCACGCCTCGGACACTCCAGCCTCATGTGACACACACAAACAACATTTAAGCAAAGTTAAACAAAAAAACCTACTTTAAAGTACAGACAGTTTAAAAAATGAAATGTAAAAAGAATATTTTTATGGTTGGCTGAAATGTTAATGATGCAGCAAAGAGAATGAAGCTTTTTACTTCTCATCACAGCAGATTTTCAGTGGTTTTTTTTAATGAAAGTCATTTGACATTGACCAATGTCAGCTGGAAGGAGATTGCTGAACTCCAGGCTGAGATGTTGACTTAGCGTTATATGTGCTATAAGATGCCCTCTAAACTGCTTTTCATTCAAACACTGCTTATTTCAATGCCCTACAATAACAGCTTAATCATTTCTGACATTTTGCTGAGGTTTCTTCGTACCTCTTGAGCATGAATGCTGAGGAACACTGTCCAGGCAGATGGAGAGAAAGAAGATACAAGTGCCAGCCAACCGATGAAGAACAGAGGAGGGAGAAAAGACTGTTAGGACACAGTAGCCATCCATTGTAGCAAACAAAATCTGTGCATCAATCTGTCAGTCTAAATTTATCAGAAAAATGTAAATCAACACAGTACTGACACAGAGAATCAAATTTGGTGACACCACAGAAAAATCTGGATAATAAACCCAAAGATTACAGAGAAAATCTTCTATATTTGTTATATTTTCACTTAGGAATCTGTTTGTTCTTTAAGCACACAAAAGTTCTCTTTCAGTGTGTTGTGTCCAGTCAGAGGTAACGCCTTTAAAGATTTACAATCCCAAACAGAGATTGTGGGTTCACAAGAGTGTAAAGACTGAAATCTTACCGTTAGCTCCCAGAAGAAGCACGGCGGGCAGGAAAGGCTGCACGTTGAGAGCCATCTTCCAACCTGCTCCAAACCAGACGGGACCGACTGTAGACTGAGCAACCAAGCCAGCAGTGATAAAGAGGCTGGATTACAATAATCCACAGGACACTAATGGCCTTACCTAATGCGCCCTTATCTGACAAAGCCCCTCCTACAGCTGTTCACCCACCTCCACCAACGACCACCAGCAGCACCACTCATTCTACATAACACTGCATGGGGGTCAAGTCAAAAAATCCTGCAGAAAAAACAAACAGTGCAGGCAGTGTGGTCAATGAAATACGTGTTCTGTGTGTGTGTGTGTGGGTGTGTGTGTATGTGTTTGTGTGTGCTTGCGTGCATGTGCGTGTGTGTTTGTGTTTGTGTCTGTCAGTGGGGGTGTGTGTGTGCATGAGAGTGAGAGAAAGGGGGTTGGTGGGTGGTGATGGCTTATGCTGGGTCTTGTGATCCATATAATTGACCAGAAGGTCCACTTTCAGGGGAATGTGCAGCTCCTCTCTTATGTTTGCTGTGTTTCCATTTGCATTATTATGCTAATTTTAATACAGAAATAGGAGAAAGAAAGAAGGGAGGAAAAAAACAATGCATTAAACATCCCGGTTTCAAATGTAAATATGTTTCCATACGTGTGGCCAACATTTCATCTCTGCAAGGCTCCTCAAAAACCCATCAGTGCATCAGTGTTTTCTCTTCACATGTGCAGAGACCAATCATGGAATTAATCGTATAAAATCCTACTAAAATAAAGAAATTAAAAATATAATAAAGAAATTATATAAAAATATTATTTATAGTAAAAGCAATTGTTTAAAGCTGTTAATCTAGACTCAAGTCCGACCCAGGCATGTGGGAGGTGAAATTCTAAACCTACTAGAATCTCTTTGAAAATTTTAAGTGTTTTTGAGTAATGAAGATTGTGGAAAATATGAATAAAAATGTGAGATTGCCTGTGAGTTTGAACACAGTAATAGACAGTCCTGTTCCTGTTTATGTTCGACTTTTCTGTCTGTACTCATCTGAACATCTGAACCAGAGAGGTAACTCTAAAGGTTTCAAAGCCTGGTGTGTGACAGTAATCAAGCCTAATTAAAGCAAAGCTGTTTCCAATTTGTGCTCATCAAAACATCACTTTCACTCGTCACACACTCTTCCCTTCCGTGCTCTCATGCCTGGTAGTCCCCTGAAAAAGCTGCTTGTAAATTTAATCTGTTCGTTCCTCTCTGTGAGTGTGTTTTTTTGAACTTGCACGGCAGAATGAAAGCTCCTGTTAGAGCAGCACACAGGATTCCCTCACAGACTAAGAAGAGGAGTCGAACTCACTCCACTCTCATCTACAGAGCTCATAAAGAGGTGAGCGAAGTTAATGAGCAGCCGTGACTTTGTGTTGACATGTGTTATTTAAAAATGACTAGAAACCCTTTGTTTTTCATGGGGTGATTTCATGATCCAGTGTACAATACTGTGTTTTCAGACCATGAAAAGATTCCTCCGTACTTAACCCTCATCTCTCCTGCAGGTCAGTCCAGCTGCAATGAGGAGTCCGGACTTCCTGTCCGGTCGGCTCAGTTTGCCCAAACCAGTCCTGCTCAGACTGGTGAGCTCAGAGGCTTCCCGACTGTCAAAAAGCAACAGAGTGAAAGCGATCACAGTGCAGGAGATCAGTGCCGCTGTCACACTCGTAACACAGAGGATTCACACAAGAGCTGCTGCATGAGCAGACGGACGTGAACTACGCTAGAATTTTATTATTAAATTTATCATTAAAGGGATTATTTTAATCTTTAATATGTTGCCTTTTAAATCTTGTATGATGATGCCAAGTCAAAAAAGTACTAGAACACTGAATATTCACCCCAGCAGCTAGTTAAATATGATAATGGAAGATGATTAATGACCACTGAGATATACTTTAAAGTGGGGTGGGGACAATTTTTCTTACTGTTATTTTCTTGTGTGTACATTCTTGTTACATGCTCTTGGAAAACCATTTCAACCTATTTTTGACAAACACTCTTTGAAGGAACACACATCGTGCCTGGATATTGTAAAGCTTTCACTGTAAGGTCAAGTCCACTGAAGATGCTCTGCATCACAACATACAACTACAGTTACAACATGAGCATAAGTAGCTCTGCTTAAACTCACTGCTCTGATCTGTCCTCACTTGTTGTCAAGTTATTCATCCCCCCTAAAATTTTAACCCTCTAATTAAATATGTCTGCCTTAGATTTAAAATTCACAGTAAAAAATACTTTAAAATTATTTAAATTTAAATTTATTTAATTATTATTAAAATACTTTAATACTTTGCCCATGCATATTTGCATACTGACTTCAGTTTTGGGTCTGAATCCTTTGTGTTAAATAAGACTAAAGGTCTAAATAACCACCTGGAAGCTGCTGAAACACTTCTTCCATGACCAAAAACAAGTTTGGTATAGAGGGAAAACTCGTTAATTGGTCTGAAGGTGGTGCCAAAGTGAAAGGTCATAGAAATAATTAAACTTCATCCTCTGAAGACCAAGATAATCCGCAACAGCCTCACTGCTGGTACTTTAATAACATCTTGTCAAGACCCAAAGTGTAAATTATCACCTTCCGTGTGGCACAGAAGTGATTATTATGAATGAGCTGTCATTACCTGTGACATATTTCCAAGGTATTTTAAGGAGGACCATCAGAGGAGGTGGAGCAGCGGGTCCTCCCCGCTGTGCGGTGTTTTGCGGAGCCTCCGCCTCCTGCCTGCGCGCTCCCACCGCCTCCTGCAGCGTCCGCAGCATCAGCGATGTTTTTTCTTTTTTACTCTAAAATCTTTTCAGCAGTCATTTAGAGGACATGTAACCTCACCCTTTCTACAGTTTAGAGGCAACTTTTGTGTGCGCGAGCCCTACACATGGATCGTCTGTCCCATTTGTGATTTCCGGATCGCGCGGATCCGGATTAAAGCTGCAGGTAGGAACCGTGAAAGGTAATAAGCGCTTCGTTTTGAATATGATGCTTTTTTAAAGCAAATATGTCTTTCGAGTTTGATTTGTTCTTCACATCTCCCTGATCTGTTAAAAGCATGAGTTGTTTGAGTGTTGAAACCTGATTAGGAACCACTGACAAGCTTAATTTTGTTCCTGATGCTCCGTTTCTGTGTCGTGTGTGCTTCGAGGTGTCAATTAAAGCCTAACTTGCATGCTTACATTATAATGCTTGGATAAAGGAAGAAATGAGAACTATATTTATCCTTTAACCAAGTTTCCATCCACTATTTTAATAAGGTTTGTCTATAGTTGATCAGTTGATTTAATTAATGTTCATATATTAATCCATTCTGACCCCCTGCAGCAGAGAACTGGTGGAAGAAGCCCTGAGGTTTAAAGTGTTAAGATGCTATATTGTATAACTGCAAGTAAAAGTCCAGTATTAAAAAACATGTATTTAAAAATACATAAGTTATTGTGTGCATCAAATTAATGTTACAGCTGTTTAAAGAGAGGCTAATTTTAACAACCTGATACTGTTAGTTAACCTTGTTGATTTACCTTAGGGATCAATGAAGTGTTATCTCAGCCTCTAATACATTGCAGTTTATTGGTCATATTTTGTAGCACTAATATCAGTGCAAAGTAACCTGTGCCAAGGTTTTGAAATGTATTTCTCTATGAAAAGCATTATAAAGTAGCAGAAAATGAAAATACAGAGTACAAAGTAAACCAGGACTTAAATGCACTTAATTACTTTTCCATTGTAACTGTAAGTTCAACAGGTGACCCAACAAAGCCCACCTTAGGAGCACTTTGCCTCAATCACTGGAGAAACAGCAAAAGAAGTGAAACCTGTTGCTGTGATGTGACACCTCCTGACATCTGCTAAAGGTATGAAGGCTCTCCATTGGCTGATGCAGTATGATGACAGAGGTGATCTCACATTTGGGGTCTCATTGCAGCTGTCACATGCCGCCTGCCAGGTGGGACCCACTTTCACCAGCTCTGACTGATCTGAGCCCGGGACCTCCTTGTCTGATCACCATGGGATGTGGCACCTCTGTCGCTACGGAGACAAAGGGAAAAAGAGTGGAAACAGGTAATCATGCCCTCATGGCCCCTTCATCAGCCCATGGTTGACTCATGTTTTCCTCGTCCTGTCAGCAGGAAAATGTTGACATTTGGACCTGTTGCCCCTGAGGAAAGATGTAAACAAACACATTGGCATCAAATTAGAGCTGACATGTTTGCACACCTGGCAGGTGGATAAATGAGCACAAATAGGCCTTAAGTGTTGGATGCTAATCAGAGTGCAAGCTCAGAAATTACAATAAATTGGGCTTATTATGATTAAAATAATTGAACCAATTCTTTTTCCGCACACTCTATTAAAATTTCACAGATCACACACACACACACACACTGACATCACAGTTTTCAGTCTCTCAGTATAAATCCTCAAACTGTTTAAGGAAATACTTTATTAGTTAGTGGCTGGACAAATAAAACAATCTGCAATTGTTTTTACAGTTAATCATTTAAGTCATTTTTCCAGATTAAAGTGTCAAACACTCAAACACTGTTTTCAGCTTTTCAAACAAGAAAAATTGCTCCTTCTTTGCTTTTTATTATTGTAAAGTGGACCGAAACAACACTTTTTTACATTTCAAAGTCCACACTATCAATTCAGAAAATGAAAAACTAAAACACACTAATTAATAATGAAAATAATCATTAGTTGCAGTCTTAACTAAAACCAAAGTTGACTGCAGTCTGGTTTTCTAAGTTCTGATTCTGTTTTACCAGCAGAAATCTGTATTAGCTGTTTATGCAGATATATTATTTTTTATTCCTCAGTTTTAAATACCAGAGTTCCTGTTTTGCTCTCTTTTAAACTTGATATCTTCTGCTAGGCAGTTTGTAAAAAATATCTAGGCTATTGAAGTTCTTCGTAAATAGTGTATTATTAGCAGTAGTATTTTATAAATCTCACTGTCACACTGTGTGCTATAAATCTGAAGGTAATTAATTTTTGCAGTCATAATTTTTTCTTCAGACTTGTTGCACACACTCCCCAGATGTTTGACAGATGGTGCTTTGCTTTCCTCCGCAGTCTGTCTTCTCTCTTCTCTCTAATGAGTGCTTCTTCTCCTGAAAGCTCTTTTAATTTGCTTAGTTTTTCCAGCCCCACTGTTGCTCTTGACCTCCCCTGTGTCTTGTTATCTCTCTCGCTATGCGTTCGTGTGTGCGTGTTTCCTTGCACATGATTTTATTCAATTACCAGTTTCTAATGCTGAATTGTAGTTTTTCCTCCCACAGATGACACAATTAAGAGTCCCAGCCCAGCTCTCAGTAAGACCCTGCTCGTCTCTATGGAACAGTCTGTGACATGCGTGACGTGTGCATGCATCCATGTGTGTGTGTGTGTGTGTCTTTGTGCATTATTACATTCTACATATTTACCCGTTTGTGTTTTCAGAGTGCTGATTTAAAAAAAAAAAAGGATGTTGTAGAATAAGCTTTAGCTTTTGAATCAGAATCTGTTCTTGAATTAAAAACGCAGATCTAATGTAATTATTTCTGTCACTTTGTCATAAAAGCTGTGCCAGAATACTAAAAAAAGAGCAGAAAAATCTCATGTTACATTCATGAACTGTTAGCATGTGACTGAAGATACTTAAACATGAATCTTATCTGAATAATAATCATAATAATAGCTGGTGTTTTGTTGCAGCTATGAAGGCAGCTGTTTTGATCCAGAGGTGGTACCGGCGCTACATGGCGCGTCTGGAGATGAGGCGCAGGTACACCTGGAACATCTTTCAGTCCATTGAATATGCTGGTGAACAGGACCAGCTGCAGGTGACTTAGCACAGGCATTTCCCTCCTGATAAAAAGTACAATACAGCACATACTCATCTTAAGAAGCATCATGGAGCTTAAACTTGTTTTGTCTTCTTTCTTCAGCTCTCCAGTTTCTTCAGCTTCATGCTTGATAACTTCACTCAGCTGAATGGAAATGGGCCAGGTTTGGAGCCAAAATTCTCATCTAAGTGTGAAATACCAATTTTTTTAACAGTACATATGGTTGTGATGTAACACATTCTCAGCAAATGCAAGACCTATGAATTATTTCTATTTATTATCTTGCACAGCGTGTGTGTGTGAAACTCTCACTGCTAATTGCACCTTCAGGTCTGTCTTTGTCTCACATACTGAAACTTTAATTTCTGAGGTTATTTTGAGCCTCTTTTCCTTTTCTTTCTGTATTTTTTAGCTTTAATTATTATTATTTTGGTTTCTTTGACGCTTATGTGTTAAAATGTGAAATTCAAAGGTTAAAGAAGAATGTTGTCAACCAATTCTGTGGTAAAGGCAGGATGTGAGAGAATTTTTTTTTATTATTCATTCATTTTAACTAGTTTATCAGTTAGCAGTTGGTGTTACATTGTTATTTTGAACATGTTCATACAGATTATATGTATACACAGGTGCATTTCTCACCTCCATCGCATTTAAACCACTTTTGTTAGTCATGACACTGTATTTTGGTCTGGATTAGCAAACCCATTGCATACACCCTGTTGCTAAGCAACTACTGTGAATGTGGAGGCCAGTGTGTTGGTGTGTTGCTCTGAAACAGCTGTGGCTTAAGTATGTATTGACCCACTCATCCAGCTAAAAAGCATAATGCTCCATTGACAAGCTAATCCTTAGGTCAGCCCTTATTGCCGAACATCTACAGCACATCCTCTTCATGGGTTTTACATTGTGTCAACATAAACAAACAGGTCAGACTCTGTGGTCTTTAATATATGCAGCATCTGTGTGTGTGTTACAGAGAGAGAGACAGAGGATACAAAGGGAAATACAGACAAAAGAGGAATGGGCCTGTGGGGAGATGTCATGTTCATGCCTTGTTTGTTTGCATAAATTAGAGACCATCAGCTCATATTAGCATAGTGGAGTGGTCTTTTAATACACACCACTTTTCAAAACAGTGAGGTCACACGGAGCTATATGAGGTGCAGTGTCAAGCTGTTTATTACAAGGAGCTACATGTAAAAAAAATTGAGGATATGTTTTAGTTCAGTGTGTAATTTTTTTTTCCTTAAAACATTTTAATTCATATTTCTTCCTTAAAAACACAATTTAAATGTTGTTCTGTGCGTTTTTGCATTAATAAAGGGAACATAGAATATAATCATCATCTTTATTCCAAGCGTTCTTTTTCCTTGTCAAAACCTGGTGCCTACATTTCCCACAATGCAATACAAACCAAACTGTTAGTAGTCGGAGATTCTTGTGTGTCATGCTAGTGGTGGGTAATGTAGCCTCAAGCCCATAGACTGTATATCAATTAGTGGACAGAGGCACAATGACGCCAGTCGTTTGTTTGCGGACAACAGGTCGTCATCAGGCCTCACAAAGATCCACGACAGATCAAAACATTGCGAGTTATTTCAGGAGCACAAAAAAACTTTTACTTTTTGTTTTCAGGGCTTAAAACACCTAAAAAGAGAAATCACAGCTAGGCGATGACTGTGAAATGGCAAATACTGAATACCTTGATTTTCCAGGTTTAGTCTGCTTGTTAAGCCAAAAATAGACATTTTTTAGCTTCAGCAATACATTTCAGTAAGCATCAGAATCACAAAATAAAATGACTTTACTGTGGTTAAAGATGATATGGATATTAGCTGTAAATGATTCTCACTTTGTGCCTTAAACAAGATGTGATTATAAGTTTAATTGACCTCAAGTTTTCACTTCATTCAAATATCTTTTGACATCAGTGAAAAGGAGTCTTGAGCTCAGTATTTTTACAATTTGTCTCTTCCAGACTTGATCTCCCAGCTGCTGGACCCAGTGGTCGACCCCTGGCTGGACAAGGAGACCTGCTACAACTCAGTCCCTGTTCCAGAGTCGTACACCGGACCCAGACTGTCGTTTCCTCTCTCTGTCTCTGATACAAACGCTCTCCTCAGTGCATTCAAGGAGCAGCAGGTACAGAAACTGGTCTCTCTGACTCCTCTGCTTGATTGCCTGGTTAAGATTTCTGGTTGCTGTTAGAGACTCCTTTCTTTTCTACCACACAGACTCTGCATGCCAGATATGTTCTGCAGCTGCTGTATGAGACCAAAAAGCTTCTCAAACAGATGCCCAACATCATCCACTTGTCAACGTCCTACACCAATGAGATCACTGTATGTGGTGGGTGACCATGACCATAATTTGTTAGTTCAGCATCCACGATCTCGTCACTTTTCAGTGCACGTTTGCAAAGGAGAACAAAAGAATGAAGAGCAGTCAGCCACTGAATAAATGAACGAGCTGCTTACTGGTTAAATGATCACTGGTGTCTCTAAATGTGGGTTAAATACAGTTGGCTGTATCTTAATGGCAGTGTTTCACATAAAGGAGGTCTCGATATTTGCACACTGATCAGGCACTTGACTCCTCCACGGCCACCTCCTCCTGCAGATTCGCATCTCATTATTCTCAAGAATACTCCTGGCTGAAAAAAAAAACACAGTTTGGTTGTTGAGATGGATTTTTTTTTTTGTTCTATTTTCATGCTGTTAAGAAATTTTAGACAGCCACTGTAAATTATGGATGAATTTAGCCAGAAACGGGATTTCAGTTTCTCCATTGCTGTTTTTTTCCTTTGGTACAGGTGATCTGCATGGACGGCTTGATGACTTACTTCTCATATTTTATAAGGTAATGCTATTTTTTGTTTTATATGCAACAAATTTCTTCCCCACATTCACTTCCTATTTTACAGCAAATTTTTTTTTTGCAGATATGAATGATTTTGTGCAGAAAACAAAGACTTAAACAACCAAATGTTCACTGCAGTTCAAGTCAGATCAAACAAAGCTGAGAAGTGCATTCAGGACTAACTTTGTGACTCTGTGTTGGTGTGCTGCTGTTCTTCAGAATGGCCTTCCCTCTGCCGAGACACCATATGTGTTTAATGGTGACTTCGTGGACCGTGGGAAAATGTCAGTCGAAGTGGTCATGCTGCTGTTCGCTTACCTGCTGCTTTATCCGGACTACATGCACCTGAACCGAGGGAACCATGAAGACCACATAATGAACCTCAGGTAAGTGAGGAGAAGAGTACAGAACAAGGAAAACATTTATCGATCTGTCTTTAAAACAAACATAAAATTAAAAATAACCCTGTGGTTTTGGTAATATTTCAGATATGGGTTCACAAAAGAAGTCATGCAGAAGTACAAGGTACAGAGGTCCAAACAAGTCATCATTCTGCATTATCACATCCTACTCAGCGGCTTACTCTGAACATTGTGACAGTAACAGTTGTGAACTTAATTTCTTTTGCTGTGTGTCGTGTAGACTTATGGCTGTGAGATCCTCCAGCTGTTTCAGGATGTTTTCAGCCTCCTGCCCGTCGCGACAGTCATCGATGGAAAGATCCTGATCGTTCATGGAGGGATTTCAGACCAGACTGACCTGGATTTCCTCAGCACTATTGACAGGCACAAGGTCAGTGCAAAGAAGCAGCCAACCTTTATTCTCCACCTGTCCTGCTTTAACTGCGATAATTTATTGTGGCCACTAGAGGTCAGAAACATTTTTGAAAATGGTGACAAATTAACAACAACCGAACTTAAAATATCAGAACTTAGTTTTGAGAATTTTGTTGTATCAGACTTGTGTTCACATGTTGTCTAAAACTAACTTGTAATCAAATTAGATCAACTGACTTGTCATCTGCTTAATTTAAAAAAAAAATATGACAGAAGGTAACTGTATTCAATTTAGTGGGAACTTGTGTTGTTAAAGTCTGCCTGAGTAGATAATGAAGAAGTGTTACAGCACTAAAGATTTCTATAAAATCATTTTCTTTAAAACTCTGATATCTGGCACAGGTTTGGAAAACAAATACCTCTTGTTACTCACTTTATTTCTGTATTTCTGCCTCTCCTTCTCTGCTCCTGCAGGTAAAATCTGCCCTGCGGTTTCCCAGACGCAGCTTGGAGCAGCTGGACATCGGTCAGTCCAGCAGACTGATGAAGAGACTGAGATCCAGTGATGGCTCTCGTCCCAGCAGCAGCCACAGCTACGGCAGGAACCAAAGAACCTCGAGCCTGAGGTCTGACAGCAGCCCACAGATGTTTACAGATGTTACATGTTTTTTGTTAGTGTCTGTGCACAATAAGAGCTCTTGTTTATAGAGATGGATTTTCTCTTCTATCCCTTTTTTTTCCTCAAGAAAGAGGCGATGCAGGCTCAGTCAACAGGACAGCGCCACCTCCTCCTCTTCCTCCTCCTCGTCTTCGTCCTCCTCTTCACTCTGCTCTCCTCGAACTCCATCCTGTCTCACTCCTGGTCCGTGCCAGTCTTCTCCCAACATGCCTTATGCTATCTACGTCCCCCAAGTGCCTTTCCTGGATTCTCTATCCTCTGTTGCCCCTCCTTCTCCTCCACAACATGAACGGGAATGGAAACAGGTCAGAAGAGTGGAGAAACAGTGAGAGGAAAATTTAGATTATTCAGCTCCACCCGGCTGTAATGTGATGAGCACTTCTGTCTGCTTTCCTCTCTCCTGCAGATAGTGGACATATTGTGGAGTGACCCTAAAATCCAGGAGGGCTGCAGTCCCAACACATTCAGAGGAGGAGGCTGCTACTTCGGGCCTGACATCACCCAGAGGCTGCTGCTCCAACATGGACTCCAGCTGCTCATCAGATCCCACGAGTGCAAACAGGAGGGATATGAGCTCTGTCACGGTGGACAGGTAGATGGGATGCAAATACGTGAACTGTAACTTTCCAAAAGTCTGGAAATGTTTCATGCTTGAGAAACAAATGTGTGCACGTTTGTTTAGGTGATCACCATTTTCTCAGCATCAAACTATTACGAGGAGGGGAGTAACCGTGGTGCTTACATCAAACTGGGCCGAGAACTGGTCCCTCGCTTCTACCAGTACCAAGTCAGCCGGACAACACGCAAACTCACCCTGACACAGAGGTACAACAGGTGTCTGCTGTTCGTATCTGTTTGTGTAAAATGCAGCAGGTTATCTATAGCTGTGGATGACAGCACTGAAACCATCAGTCAAGTCATAATTTTTACAACTAATGTTGACAAATGCCAACTACTGTAATGAACAGTTTAAGTAATCTACCAGCTGGTTTCAGTATCTTTAGCTTGAGGATTTCCTGTGTTTACAGCCATAACAAGAAATTTGAATGACGCAATCATTGGTTCCATTAAATGTAATGAATTTTTTTTTTTTACTATTTTATGAAACTATTTTAAATGAATTTAGTAGGCAAAGTAAAATAATTTTAAAAATAATGATAATGTTAATGATTGACAGATTAGTTATTGATGAAGAGTGAGAAAGCACACTGAGTTACTGACCTGTGTCTGCGTCTGCGTCTGCGTCTGTCTGCGTCTGCGTCTGCGTCTGCGTCTGTCTGTGTCTGTGTCTGTGTCTGTGTCTGCAGAGTCCGAGCTGCAGAGGGCTCGGCTCTCAGGGCTCTGAAGGAGAAGCTGTTTACTCATCGCTCTGAGCTGATGTCGGGCTTCCAGCAGTATGACCAGAACAACACAGGTGCCTCCTCTTCCCATCATCCCCCTCACTTACAAACATTTATTTACCCAGGTTTACAGGTTTGGATCTTGTCTTTCTTTTTCAGGTCGTGTGTCAGTCAGTGAATGGGCTCTGGTGTTGGACACTGTGCTCAGACTGGACTTGCCCTGGAGGACACTGCGTCCACACTTAACTCGTCTGGCACCAGATGGCAGTGTGGAGTATCAGTCCTGTTTCGAGGATATGGAACCAGGGATTCCTCTGGCTCAGGTCAGAGAAGTGAAGTGGTTGAAAGTAACAGAGTATATTTACTCAAGTGCTTTTTTAAGTTCTTGAGTAAATGTAATCCATAAGGAAATGTCATTAATCATGTAATCGTTTGTGCTCTTGATTGCAGAAAATTTGACAGTGTTTGATATTCAACATGCGCACAAATAAAGATGCTTAATGGCACTTAAGCAATTCTGACAATCTAAAAAATGCATTACATTACAGTTCAAGCCTTTCTGTGATCCTGGTGCCTTTTAAGTGTCTTTGTTTGTGCATATTCTGTATAAACCACATTCAGTGATATTTTCAAGTAGTTTAACTTCAGAGTGACGTCTGTACTTTTATTTTAGAGGTGTTACGTGCATCTTAAAAACAATTCTTTACGCTGCGTACTTTTGAATTGAGTACATTTTACTGCAGATATTTTACTTAAGCGAAGAAATTTCTCTTGTTCTTTTATGATGATTTTACTTTTCACCACTGCTGCTATTTAACAAAGCTTCTGGATGTTTTATCCTTTAGGTCACCCCAAACTTGGCTGAGACTCTGTTCAGATACAGGACAGACATCGAGACAATATTCAACATTATCGACAAAGACCATTCAGGTAAAAATAAAGTTGAATCTCTTTGAAGATGATGTGTCATTAATTCAAAATGTACTCCTTTAAGTTTCAGCATTGTGGATGTATTTGTGTTGTCATGTTAAGGTCTGATCTCCATTGAGGAGTTTCGTCACACCTGGCGTCTCTTCAGCGCCCACCTGGGGGTTGACATTGACGACAGAGCCATTGATGACCTGGCCAGAAGTATTGATTTCAACAAGGACGGCAGCATAGACTTCACTGAGTTCTTAGAGGCCTTCAGAGTCGTACACAAGCTGGACAACAAGGATCAGCAACTCAATGGAAAGATAGACGGAGAAAAGTATTCGTGAAGCGTGGGACTCCTGCAAGAAGTGCAGAGAAACTAAGGGAGGAGGGGAAAACAGTGATGGGATGAAATAATTAAATATTTATTTCTTGAACTGTTAAAGAAAAAAATCTACCTTAAAAAACTTACACGCCAAAACATAGCAGTGATTTGGTGATGTACCTTACAAGCCCACTTCCATCCACACCTTTGGTTTTAAAGTGAAACATCTCAGCAAATATTGGATGGATTGCAATGAAACTTTGTACAGACATTCATGTGCTCCAGTGGATGAATCCTCAGGACTTGTTAAGCCACTAACCTTTTATCTAGCACCAGCAGCAGGCTGACGTTTTTGTGCATTTTGGTGTTAAATGTCTTGAAAAACAATGGATAGGTGTGGCAATTTGGTAACATCAAGAAGAATGGTGTTAAAAGGTAAATAACCTTTACAGCAACTTTATCCAAAGCAGTTTACACTTTGCTTGTCATTCATCCATTCATACACACACTCACACACCAGTGACAGCTGGCCACCACACAAGGTGATGACCTGGCCATAGAGAGCAATTTGGGGTTCAGTTCTTGCTCAAGCACTCTTTGATGTAGATGATAAGTGGATGGTTAAATTTTCTCTCTGAGCCACAGCTGTACCATGTTTGCAAAAGAAAGAAGTCCTGAGAACAAAGATGCACAGAAAAGTCACCAAAAACCCACACAAACCTCAACATAAGTGAAAAAAAATTGCCTAAAAAATGTCTAAAGGAGGTATTTTTGCAACATTTGATTTAGTGCAGATGTCACCACTGACACAGTTTCAGACCTGTGAGAAACAAAGTGTACAGCAGATGTACACTTTGTTTCTCACTTTGTCCCATTTTCATGACTGAGAGCTTCAGCAGTAAAAGAAATAGAACACACAGCAGCAAATGTTAGTGTTTCAGCTGGTGTGTGTTTAGCTTTTCAGCTCTTCGGCTAAATAAAAGTAGCTTTTTTTGAACAGTAATAATTGCATAGTGTGTATACTTTCCCTGCGTTTCAGTGTGTGTGTGTGTGCGTGTGTGTGTGTTCATATGCTCCTTCACTCTGGCATCCTGCTCACTGTAATTACTGCACAGTGAGAGCAGTTAAAACAGGCCCAGGCGTCTTGTCAGCCTGGGTAAATGATGGGTTCAGATTTTACTGAAGGCGTCAACAAGTGCAGCACACACACACACACACACACACATACATACATTAAATGTGCACACACACTCTAGTTGCAAGAGGCCGCAGAAGTGAAGGGTGAGAGACAAACTGGGAGGTGTGGAGACTAATAATTTTTAAACTGATTGTTTTAGTGCTTGGTTCTTTGATTTGGCCTCTTTTCTCGTGAAAACTGCTTATTTGTGAGTGCATGATATCACTTTTTATATTGAAACAGCAGCAAAATAGCTATTTACTAAAGCATAGAAGATCATCTCCCCTGTTACCTCTTCATCCATCTGTCGGAGTATTTTGCGTATGCACCATCTTACCCCTCCTTCCTCCCTTTCCTCCTCCCATCTGCCCATCCTGTAGTAATCCCAAACCGCAACCCTCCTCCCCTCAATTTTCAACCTCTTATATACTTCCCACTTTCACTCTCCAAGTACTTCCCTTTGACCTCCCATCCCTTTCTTGTCAGAATCTCAGCTTAGTAAATCTTAGTGTCATCCTCAACACACATTCAGACAGGAGCTCAAATGGGGCTCCTGGTGGCACTGATCGCTCTGCTCTGCATCTTCGCTCCGGGTATGTCAACTTATTCTTCATGTTGGTGTGTTTTTAAGTGGAGTGTTTTCAGAAAACTGCAGGTATTTATTGTGAAACTGTCTGCAGCATATGGAGCAAAGGACTGCAGTGGTTTTAGACACCTGGAGAACGGGCAGACGTTTTTCCGTTACGGAGGACTGCTGGTGATCTTCCGCTGTCATCCTGGATACAAGCTCCATGGATACAAAACCAACAGCTGTGTGTCTGGACGCTGGTCCCGGGACACCCCAGTCTGTGTTGGTGAGGAGCTTCATTTATGACCACATCCTCTAAACCTTTTTTTTTTTTGGCTTTCAATTTTTTATTTGTCAGTAGATTAAGCACAGAAACTAATTTGCTTCAACTTTTGTTCATGCATGTTGTGACATAACTTCTAAAACAATGCACAATAAAGAGCTGATAGAAAATAAAGGTAAGGCAGCACAAAGGTCATTTGTCAGATTTGAACTTTATATCACTTTCAATTATGTTTTTCCCCTCCTCCAGGCTCCGGCTGCTCTCACCCGGGGCCTCTCACTCACGGTACATGCAGCATGAATGAGGACGGCTCCTGGGCCGTATTCAGCTGTAATAGTGGCTTTGGACTACATGGGCCCTCAATGTTGTACTGTAAGGGCCACACCTGGAATAGCACAAAGCCTGTATGCAAAGGTAAGCATGAAAAATCCTCAGCTATTGAAGCCAGAGTAAGACATTTTAGAAATATCCTTATTTGCTTTCTTGCCAAGAGTTGGATGAGAAGGTTAATATGAATTAGCAGGAAAATACTAAGCATGAAGTTGCTGTTCAAATAGACTTTGCTGTTTATTCTTTTTGCTTTATCTTTATTGTCAGAATACGACATGATGAGCTCAAATTCAGGTGTCAGTGTGCAGAAGCCAAACATACACCAGGACCTCCAGGCTCCTGTAGTTCTGAAGACTCAGCAACAATCCCACTATGACACCCATGCTAGTACAGCCTCAAAAGAAGCAAGCCTCAAAGTTGGCGTGTTGTCTCATACGCCGTCCCAAATGTCCAGCAATGACAGAACATACCCAAAAATCCAACTGCAGCAACAGCTTCCTGATAATAAAGTCAAAAATGGGACTGAAACATCTCATAATGAAGTTCAAGGACCAGAAACAAGAGCTGGGAGTGATAATTCAGAGGTAAAAGCTTCACACCAGGAAGCAGACAAGGTGGACAAAGTTACACAAGTATTTGCAACAGAATCACATCCATCTTCTACTGTCTCAACTAGCTTATCATTAGTGTCAGGAACATACCGATCCACATCCTCACCATCAACACTTTCAGCAGCTGGTACAACAACTATGACTGCTATCACAATTACATCTGTGAAGCATACTACCCCAACTGAGAGGTTTACACCAACTTTACAACTCCACCACACAAAATCAGCCCTGCCTGTGCTCACCAGTGAAAAGGTGCATAAGTTTGGAGGACCTGTCACCTTCCAGGATGAAGCAGAGGGAGGATCCTCACAAAATGCAGATGAAGAACAGGCTGAAAATGGCATCTCTCCCTTTTTTTCTCAGCCCACAGAAACTTCAACAAACACTTTATCCACTTCACCTTATTTCGTTTCCACCAGTTCTTCCTTCACTGCATCACCTGCTTCTCCTTCACTCCCCTTATCAGCCTCCTTTTCTGCTTCAACCACCTCAAGTCCCAGCTCCACCCAGGCCGATATAGAAACACAGCTGCCTAATGTCACCCTCCCTTCGAACGCCTCCATCACCACTGAGCAGAAGTCTCACTGGACTGAACTTTACAATCTAACAACAAACTCCACCTCCAGAGCACCTCTGACGTCTCTGAGCCTCAGCAGACGTCCTGTGTGTCCATACCCACCCGTTCCCGCTCATGGGACCTTCTACTTCCGCAATGTAGAGAACCCAGGCACCAGAGAGTACCGACACTACATACAGTACGCCTGCTACCCCGGATACACGCTGGCTAATGGAGACACACACAGCTACTGCCAGCAGGGGGGGGCGTGGAGCGGAGTCACACCTGTTTGTCTGGGTAGGTAATGTCTGCTTCATTAATTGTGGATCCTTTCATTTATTTCAGAACAGGTATTTATGTTGGTGTGCCAATGTACTGGTTAATTCTGGCATTTTATTTATTTGGTCATTTATTCTGTTGGTTGATATATTGGAGGTTTCCCAGTGGAATTTTATTTGAATAATATTTTTTTTATATTTTCACTAGATCCAGGAGCTGCTGGCTAGTTTTACTTCCTATGATGAGTTAAAAGCTACTGTGAGGCTCTTGCAACTTGCAATGAATTAAATTCTGAAACACTGAACATCTGTATTTAAAATGTGTAAAATCAGATGTAAATCCACCAAAAATAACAGGCTCTGCAACAAACAGTAAAATATTAGTAAAACAAACTATATAAAAGAATATATATGCATTTTTTATGGGGGACAGAAATATGCAGTAAAAAAAATGAATATATGAACTAAACTCTACATGTGCAGTTTTGGTGTGATTTAAATGTTCGGAATGTTACTTTACATGTGTTCAGTTTCAACATGAATATCTGTAACACACTATGTGTTAGATCTAGATATATGTTAAGTCAGCTCATCCATACTCTCAATGTACTACACTTGTTGCCTTAAACCAGACATGTCCATGAATTTGCAGAGTCATTTTATTTCTTTACTTCTAATTTCTTGATTTAACAACTGAGTATTTTTTGCATTTCACCCTAGAAATTAAAACTTTTATGAGTCATTTACTGAGACAGACTATAGTCTGTGTTTCATGTAAGCAGCTTCATGTCAGCTGTCTGTTTTTTATAAGAATTACTTGGGTTTTTCTGATCATCTCATCTTAAAATGAGTGTAAGAGAATAATTCAAGTTCATGTCTTCTGCTGCTGATACACATTCAAACTGGGACTCCTCCAGTCCTCAACTTCTCTCTTATAATGTTTCACCACCTGAAAGAACTGAATGCTTAAAGTAGTTTCTCTTGTTGTTACCATAATGACCCAGGAACTTGTAAATATCTCTGAATTGATGCATCCTTCCATCCTCATCTCCAGAGCTGACACCATGTTCAGTCAACAACGGAGGCTGTTCCCAGCTGTGCTCTCACTCCCAGCACTACAACCAGAGCTCCAACCAGACCCACACCAGAACTCAATGCCACTGCAGACCCGGATTCACTCTCCTGGATGATGGGCGAACGTGTCGTGGTGAGCAGATAATGCTCTTTTTCTCTGTCTCTAGAACTTTCACTGCAACTATAACATTCATACTGAATCCTCTGTGGACGCCCCAGGCTCTTCGTAATAACAACACAGCGTGCACCGAGGCATGTTAGAGCACAACAGGGAATCTGCTTTGCATGTTTTGTGTTTGAAGTTTCATGGCTCACAGTCGAGTTTAAGTGAGCTGTGAAATTTACAGCAGCACAATCACCTTGTAGCTCTTAAAACATGGACACACACTTTTTCTAGTCACATGTGCCTGCTCACAGACAAACCTATCATTTGCGAGGAGCCAGGATATTAGTTTTTGAACAGTGTTATAATCAGTGGACAATTATGGTTTAATTAACAGTTTAGTTTAAGCCTGAAAATTTTACGGCAGTAAAATAAGGCTTGGACACATTGTGTGTGATGAGCAGTTTAGTAGAAAAATATTGCCTTTATTACTTCAATTTTATTATTTCTTGACCAAACTTTGTTCATAGGGTCTTTCACATGAAAAGATTTGTCATAAAGTGAAAGGATGTTGAACTATGAACACAGAAAAGGCAGGAATATCAATGGCAACAGGTTTAGGAAATGCTGTTTTCCTAGACGGCGGGGAAACAGAGGGAGAGCTGATGTACAAGCTTGCACAGTCCCCCCTGCACATCCCTTTTTTCTTTCTCTGAAGAACAGGAAGTCAAACAACATCTGGATTATGGTTTGCTCATTAGAGGCCAAAACAGAGAGCACAAACATGGAGACATCAATGAGGTTTCAGATTCCAGCTCGATTCAGAGCGGCAGGGGAGACGACCACCTTTCATCTGCAGCTCTTATTCTTTCATCTCAGTGCAGCCTGGATTGTGTTTATGTCAGACTGACTGTACACAAGAAGAGTCTGTGTTTTATTAAATCTGTGTGCACACAAACCAATGTATTATATATGTTTATGTTATGTTGTCTGTGTATGTACTAATCCTCATTTGCATGTGTGTAGATTTAAATGAGTGTGTTGAGGGGCTGCATCAGTGTCAGCAGAGATGCATCAACACATTTGGTTCCTTTACGTGCAGCTGTGATGATGGCTATCAACCAACTAATGACCAGACCTCCTGCACAGGTGTGTGTCTGTGTCTGTGTGTGGCTGTGTATTTGAACATTTGTGTCTGTTTATGTGATTTGTGTGTATGAACAAAGGCTTTTTCTTCATTACCATCCATCTTTCCAGATGTGGATGAGTGTCTGCTGCCTGCAGCTGTTACAGGTTGTGTGTTTGGTTGTGTCAACACTCCTGGGAGCTTCTACTGCCAGTGTCCTGCTGGCTACAGCCTTCAGTCTCCAGAAAGTCACTGTCAAGGTTAAATACTGCTCTGAACACCTGACTTTTTCTTTTTTTTTAGCCATGCTAGCAGCAGCAGTGCTTTAGGGATAGCCAAGTTGGCAAATCCACCTCTTAAATAAATAATCAGGCCTGAATTTCCAAAACTTTGTTCATTTTTTTTTCTTGCAAAACTAACCATATCTCCATTACTGTTGGCCATACTTGGTGTAAAAAACAGCAAACTTATGTACAATTTAATTGTAAAATATTATGCTAAACAGACAGTGCTAACATTTGTTTGTTAGTTTAAAACATGGTTAGCATTACATTTTTAATATTAGCATTAGCTCAAAGCACTATAGGTGCCCGTATGACTGTAAACTCTTACTTTTGCAGAGTCTCTAATAATACACAATTAAAATGTGAAACTTCAAACTGACAGTTTAATTCTCACATGAGATCATTCAGACTTGTTTCATTAGACATATTATTAGACTGTTTACATATCTTTTGTCATAAGCCCATGCTGCACATATATAATCATAAATAAGAAACACATGTGAATGAAGAAGCAGCACATAGCATTGCCAACACTAGATGTTTCTCTATTAAATACAACTTCGTCCCAGTGCTTTTGAATTTTTGATAAAACCTCAATAAGACATAAAACTGCATAGCAAAACAGAAGAAGTGAGGACTTAAGCTTGAATATAATTTGCTCTTAAACTTCATTTTTCATCCAGACATAGATGAGTGTGCTTCTAATCAGGGCCTCGGGCCATGTATGGAGCAATGCCACAACTCGCCAGGATCCTACAGATGCTCCTGCACGTATGGACACATCTTAGCTGGAAACGGACATAGCTGCATCGCTGCGTGTCCGCCTGGGTTCAGAAAGCAGCTAACAACTCCAGAGAATTCAACCACACAAGCACTGAGAGAGGAGTGTGTTGGTAGGGACAAGAAAATTATTTAATTTCCTTAAATTACTAATATGTCAAAAGTCTGAGCCTCCTGGTTTTGTCCATAAACAGATATAAATGAGTGCCAGGAGGAAAGGTGTGAGTGGCAGTGTGTCAACCTGCCAGGCTCTTACCGCTGCATCTGCCCAAGAGGATACACACTCCAAAGGGACGGACGGCGCTGCAAGGGTCAGTGGGGTCATGCACACTCATTACACACATCTGTTAACAGTGACCTGTGTGGTATGTGGGATGTTTTCACAAAATGACAATTAGTCAGCAATAACAATAACACATTATAAAAATGTTGTACATGAAGCAGTTTTTTTTAATTCAGAGGACCCTGAAGTACAAAAATTTGTATCAAAGGGAAAGACTATTTTTGATACTTCAGCTACTTTTAGCCATTGATTTTAATATCACCCATGAATTTCTAATCAATAAGGTATTTTATTAAAGGTGTAAAGCTTGCTTGGAGTCTTTGCATTAACAGATGGTTGCTACTTGCTAGGCAATAAACCGATGCTTCAGAAAGTTTGTTTCATTTAATCAAAGGGTTTCTAATTTTGTTCGCAGTTACCAGCGCAGTGATAAAATTACTCTGGCTGATGGAAAGATGTTTACAGTACAAGCACTCAGATATTAAATCTGGTTGGACTTCATCATTGGCTGCCTTATAATGCAGCAAGAGCTGTACTTCCTTGAACAAAAATAGCCAACTAATTATGAAAAAGTAGAGAAGAAAAATATATATGACCTTTTTTAAGCAGTGATGCTGAGCCGGATGCTTTTTGTAAAGTGTGGGCTGGTTTTCATTTTTGTTGTTTCACTGTAACAGTTTAATGTCAACAGGCAAACAAACTAAGAGATGAGATTTTATGTGAAAGTATTTACAGTAATTACTAAACTGAAAGAGTTTCTGAAAGCTGTCCTTCGTTTCTGTCCCTCTTCTCCAGACATTAATGAGTGCAATCGGAAGAACGGAGGATGTTCCCACTTGTGTGTGAACCAGAAGGGTGGACATAAATGTGCCTGCCCAGCCTCCCATCGCCTCTCGCCCTACAGCTGGAAGAAATGTTTACCAAGGACGACAGCGAACACTGCTGGCTGAGCCAGAAAGCAACTCGTAATAAAAATTAAATGAAGTCCAACCCTCAGAGCAACAGCTGGACCTCTGATTGGCTAACTGCTGTGTGTTGGCAGGAGTCCAGGCTCAGATGTGTGATAGAGAGTTCACAGAAAAATGAGCGGCTGCAATTGTTAGTAAAATGATTTTATTATTGTATGAATATAGTTTGAAAATGTCATAATAAACATACTTTTCTGATGGAAATGAGTGGTAATTGCATTGTCAAAATGATTAAACAATATATTTTATAAGTAAAATAATTATTTTGTTTCCCTATATTTTTTAATTAGTTCAAGTGAATGCACATATTTCAGGGTCAGAGTTTGCATTTAAATATATATATCAACATTTTGCTGTTTCCTGCTGTTTTGCTTCCTGTGCACATAAAACTTGTACAGTCAAGTCCGGGTTACGCTCTTCTCAGACATACAAAGACCATTTTCAACGTACTCTGAACCTCTCTGCAATATACAACAAAGATTATTAACTTCAGACTTTCTGTGTAATCACTCAGATGAACTGCATGGGAATGTAACGAGCTGTTCGATCTTCAACCTTTGGCTTCAAACTTATCAATAACCCTTCATTTTAAAGCAGAGTTCTACTCCAACAAACCAGAATAAAACTTATATTTACTGTATTTCAATGAACTGACCCTCAATATGTTGTTGTACATGCAAAATGTTAATATATAAGTAATAGAACCTTTGGATGAAATTCATACACAGACAAATTTTCAGTCACTGTACTAAACACAACACGTACACAAAGACAAGCTTCAAGAAATTGATTCTTGTTGCCATACATGTTTACATTGATACAAGACTACAACATAAACAGATTTATAAAGAGCCTGGAAGATAACAGAGATAACAATTAAGTTCAATCATGTGCACAAATTAGTCATGTGGGTACACTTTTTTTTTTTAAATTTTACATTTTTATTCCAACATGTTTGGATCAGTCATTACATAGGAATAATAATTTAGTTATTGATTTGAGGGAAAAATTAATTTGAGTGCACAAATGTTCAAAATGTTTACTCTAATAACTACCAGGCTCAGTATTAATATAGTATATGACATATTGAATTATATTATGGATATCTGTTATAATATTCTCTCACACAACAAGAACACAGAGATGCACTAATCTCTGCAGATTTTAATTTACATAAAATCCTGTAAACACACTTTTAAGCATGTTTAAGTAATAAATAAGTTCACAGTCCAAACTCAAAAAGAAAAAAAAATAAATTCTTATATAGTGATTTGCAATCAGCTGCCAAGGCTATGATGTCACATCAGTATATGAAAGCTACAGAGTTTATTGAAGATGAAATACTTAAAAGCACCACATGAATTGTATGATCTGAAAAGAAGAAGCTTCACTGCCTCTGCCTTTTGTTATTAAATGCATCTTTCCAGGCGTTCACAGTGTCACAAACAGTGAGACACCTGTCTGTGTTTCACTGCATCAGGCAGCTGGAACTCGGCAGGAAGTCCTGAACAGAAGTAACGACCGCCTTGGACAGGTAGGTCATTGTGCCATAGCTGCCACTGGGGGCGCTGTCATAGAAAAAGTTACAGATTCCGGTCGCAGGGTCCTTCTCTAGGAAATATTCATTGGCACCGTGGGATTTCTGGGGATGCAGAGACAGAAATGAACCCTGCTGAACATGCACATACACATAAACATCCTTTTAAAAACATAAATCATCTCCTGCTGGTACCTGGTCATTGAGGAAGAGGTCATTGGCCAGATGCAGGATGCGGTCCACGTGGATAATACTACCGATGGTGTCCACATCCACGTCAGCCACCAGACCCAGAACCATCACAGTCTCCACTAGCAGCTGCCTGTACTCTGGTTGAGGAACGTGGTTAAGAACCGACTCCACCTGCACCGCAAACTTGATCTCTCTTGCTGTCATCTACACAGACAAAAAAAAATCAAACACACACATACGCACAGGAAGTCTTGCATCCAGGCTGAGCTCCAAGTGTTAGATGTTACCTCTCTTGTTGTAGAAGAAGGCAACACATATCCATCGATAGAGAGGCCGTGGCACTTCTGTAGGATCTTCCAGACCTTCTGGTAGAAACCCACTGGTACTCTGTTGATTGCTCCATCCAGCCTGCGTCTCCTCAGCCACTGGCCTTGCCTCTCCTCCCAGTGCAGCTGTCCATCTGAACCAGGGCCCACTGGGGACAGGATCCCACTGGGGGTGGAGGGGCTGCTGCAACGCTGTGGTCAGGGAACAGGAAGATACTGTTAGAACATATTTTAAGAACCACTCTACTGATTTTCAACCTTATCTGTATGTACTTAAAATGTACTTCTGATATACACCATTACTCTTGTCAGTAGTGTCTGTACACATACTTTCCCACACTACTTCACTTCTCTGTTCACTGCATTAGCATCCTGTTTAAGCTTGCATCAAGATCCCAGAGAAAAAAAAGCGTTTTACGTCTAACTGTTAATGATATAACAGTTATTTCTATGGAGCATAAATGCATTAAGTCACTTTGGACAAATAAAGATACTGTAAAATGTAATGCAGTTATGCTGATTTTTAGAGCTTAATGATTCCACTGATATATCATTGTACTTGTAATATTCTCAAACTCATGAACAAAAGTTTAAGGAAGGATTGATATCAATGCAGCAAAACCAGATGAATTTTTCTCTTTTTTACTTCACATATCCTCCTTCTTTGTAAAAAAAACAAAAACTGGTGCCTACATTACCCAGAATACAACATGTCTGACAACAGTTGTGTTGGAGTTTTGTTCTTTAAGCCAGCAGCCTAAAGCTAAAGTTGAGGAGCAAATCAAAGGGGTTCTTCTTCCCCTCCTTCAAATGCCCCACCAGCAAATATACTTTCATCTGAAAACTTGTCGTAAGCTCTAAACACTGCCTCAAGTGACATCACTAGAGGCAATTTATGGGGTTTCATGCAGCTCTTGTGAGCAAGAAAACGCTTTATGCATTTTTTTCACATATGAGGCAGCACTCCCCAAGAGACAGACTTTGAAGAGTCAAACAGGTGGAGAGCCGATTAAAGAGAATGTTAAGTGGTCTGAAATGTCGTGCCACTACTTGCCTGTGCATTATCAGGTTTATGATTGGAGGTGGCAAACAGTCTTTTTTCAAGATACAGTGTTCAGACAAGAGTAAAGGCATATACAGGTTTGTCATATCATAACAAATACATAAAGACTGAAATATTTAGAATAGTAGTCTCTCTCTCAAACACAAAAAAATGACAGTCCATGCAATTATTCATGCATATTAATTTCATGCTCTATCACACTTTGCAATACAAGACATTTCAGCAGACGCATTAAAGGAGAAGGCTGATGTTACTGTATTTTCTTGTGTTGACAACAATTTGTCTAAATAGACAAATATTATTTTACTTACTAGCAAGTGTGGATACATGCTGCATCAGTCTTGGACAACAAAGATAATTCTTATCAATGAGATAAATATATTGTTTATTTTTGTCTCTTGAGGACACTAGCTGATGATGATAAAAAGACAAAATGATGCCAGCCTTATCCTTAAATGCAGCAAAACACATGGAATATTATAGTTCCTACTAGAAACTTGAATCTAAATGAAAAATGCAACCACAGAGAGGACACACCAAGTCAGTCTGAGGCAGATGAGGTGAAATGGTTTACCGTGGAGCGAGGAGAAGTGACATTGCTACTCAAGGAAAAACCACCGCTGACGATCTACACATGGACATGGATGACAGATGGCAGAGAACAGTTTGAGATGGTTCACATGGTTCTTCATATTACAGTCATGATGATACTGCAGCCACACAGAGCAAAATGTCACTGGAGATGTTTGATCTGGAAAGTGAAACTTGGGATTCATCTGATCACAAGAAAAACCATTCAACAAACAAATGATGCCAAAATGAATAACAAGGTTGGACCACCGAAATGCACCTTCATTTATGTCTGGATTGGTTCATATCTCATTTCTTTTTCAATGAAGGTTATTTAGAATAAAATACTCCACTTGAATTACTCTGTGATATTTGGAAGACTAGCAAAGCCTGCTGTTCTAAAGACGTGATGAAGTGAGAGTCGTTCCAGCTATGAAAGACACACAAAATGTTAAGAACCAGCAGGTGTTTATGAGAAGTATTTAGCCGGCGGTTTGGTTGTTTTTTGACCGAAGTTAGAAACAATGACATGCTAAGTTTTATCAAACCAAACCCACGCTGAGAGGCCGAGAGTCATCCAGCTGCAACCAAAAGCAACAACACTGTTATGCGCAGATAGATAGAGTCTACAAATAGGTAGATGCTATAGATAGATAGATGCTATAGATAGATAGATGCTATAGACAGACAGACAGACAGACAGACAGACAGACAGACAGACAGACAGACAGACAGACAGACAGACAGACAGACAGA
>JAQMCX010000001.1:23076498-23094027 GCA_029814765.1 Acanthurus leucopareius
AATTTCGATTAATTAATTACAGACCCTATAATTAACGCGATTAAAAATTTTAATCGAGTCCCACCACTACTATAAATCCATGCATTGTGTGTAGATGTGTTGGAGAATTCATGTCCTCGATTTTCGGGCATCAAACTCGTGACTTTCCAGTCTCACTGCTTCACTGTACGCGGCTCTGCAGCTTCACCCTTCAGGCAAACTGCATCTCCACGTCAGTCGACACAGAAAAACTACAGAGTCTTTCTGCCCACAGGGTTGTTTTCTCCACTTGGCTGCCCAACTTTCCCTTCACACACACACACACACACACACACACAACTGGAGTGTGTGTGTGTGTGTGTGTGTGTCCCACAAACACTGATGCCCTGTCTCACACATCCGCTCTGTTACTGAGGCAGGAATCTGTGTCAGCCAGTCCAGCTCATCCACAATGGATCTCTTTCATCGGAGAGAGGATGCACAAACATTTGCACAGAATCATCTTCAGTAAGATTTTAACTGTGAAGTTTCACCGAATTTCACCAAAATAAGACTCGAACAACCGAGACAGAAGAAAAGAAGAGAGTCAGGCTGAAGAGAACAGCTGTACTTTAAGATTCTGCCATGATAATGATAATTTCCTACCTTAAATCTTTTCAGAAACATGCAATTGTGTATTTTTTAGCTTTTTCTTGCTTAAAGACTCAGCAGAGCCTCAGTTTGCACCACGTCACACCTTTTGTTGCTCTGATTGTTTGCAGGTCAATCCTGTTACATCCAGAGGCATTTCGGTCAGTGCACATTAACACTGCACTTAGTCTGGCCCGAAAAAAGCTTTTTTAAGTGTTTTATTAATGATTTTTTTAAAATGTGCACACTAAAAAGCAACAATGGGAGTTTAAAATTGAGCGTTTTGTTTGTCTGAGCAAAAATATCCTCATCTACACGGATCAAAATCAGAAAGAAAAACAGAAAATGTCTCCAGTTTGGGTCTTGACTTTGTAACACAAGAGAACATAGGATGTAAATTAAAGAGCAGATTTGAGTTGAGCAGCAGGATCAACATGCAGCCTTAATTTGCACTCCGACACCACCTGAGGGGATTCGTTCAGCTGTGCAGCTTTGCAGCGAATCTGCAGATGAACTCTGGCGACGGTTCGCCGTGACCTGACTCCTCTATACATCCACTTCCTCTACGCTGACCTCCCACTGCACCAAACCCTGCTTCAAGGTCACACAGCTCCCCACGGCAGACACAACAACCTGGGAGGGGAAAATGCCATTTCTCCAGTTGTGGCTTTGTGTGTGTGTGTGTGCAGTGATCCTCTGTCTGCAATAAACTCCAGAAATCTGCTGCTTAACGCTGATTGGCTGACTGGGAAAATTAGAGTCTTGTCCCTGTCAGAGTCACTTTGAGCAAAGCCAGTTGAAGCTCTGTGCAATGCACTTTGTTCCAACCAGAAACTGAGCCCTGCAACGACTGCAAACTACAGGAAAAACTGCAAATCAACAAATAAATTGGCAGAAAACACCGACTTCCGAACAGATATTGAGAATTATCAGATAAAAGATGATGCTTAAGCAATCAAAGGGGAGAAAACACTAAGTTTAAGGTGCTTGTGTTGCATTTTAAAGCCTTTTTGACTCCAGATAAAGCTGTGTGGACTCAGTTTGTTGTGCTTCTCGATGGAAAGATATCTGTTCATGAAACTAAAAGCTTCCTGCAGATATCCTTTCCTCTGAAAACGCTGGGAGGCTTTTAATGTGAAACAGATGGAGGAAAGGCTGCATTCAAAGCTCAGAATTAACACAGATCATTGAAAACTTCTCACTGGAATATGATCAAATAAATATAATATTCTTAAAGGCCTGATGCTCCTATGGGTTCGATAAAAAAAGTCCTTCCCACTGTTTGATTTTATATCAGCATGTATATATAAAAAAAGATCTGCAGAGCATAAACGTCTTGGATGATTGCTTTCTAAGAGTTTTAATTAAGTGTTTGACTCCTATTTTTGATTCACCTTTGATGGGTTGCTGCAGTAAATCACCTGCTTTTAAAACCTCCTCTCTGTGTTTCATAATGTTCTCTCTCACTGTGAATAACAAGCTGAAGAACAGCAGTAGATCTCTGCACCAGGAGCAAGCTGGCGGTGAATTAAACATAATGTTTAAGGATCTATAGGGAAATAAGTGGGAGTGAGTCCAAATAAACTCCACAGTTTTCCCAGAGTGTAAGACTGCAACGACAGATGACAGATGAGCTAAGGGCAGAACGAGGAACGTGCAACGCCCACTTTTGCTACATGCTAACACAAGAGACCAGGTTTAATGTGTGTGTGTGTGTGTGTGTTTGTTGTGACAGGGTGTGTTGTGTCTGAGGAGACAAGTGACGTTCAAGATTAGCAAAACGCTGACGTTCGACGACACGACGGCACAACATCACACCTCTCTGCGACTCCGGCTAATCCCTTTCACACAGCTGAGCTCTAATTTTCTCCACACACTGAACAGTACGGGTGGAAGCAACAAAAGGGTGTGTGTGTGTGTGTGTGTGTGTGTGTGTGTGTAGCAGGTGAATGGCAAGTTTCTAGCAGCTGAGGCATCTGCCACCAGCATGCTAGAACATGAGCAAGTATGAGAAAAGTGACTTTGCCATGAATCGCTAATTACTGTTCCTTTATCCTTCGGGACTGCACTGTGTGAACGTGTGTGTGAGTGAGTGTGTGTGTGTGTGTGAGTATCAGGGTGCGGCTCATTGAAAGCAAGTGTGTGTGTTTGCCCATTTTTACACTATCTCCGTATTTGCTGGAGGTGTGTGGACGCTGACCACAAAGTGCTTCACTGCAACACGTCCCCTCGTTGAAAAGAGCAACTCGACCAAAACTCACAACAAACAACCATCATGGTGGACGAATTTAAACACAAACAGCTCGACAAGCGCTGAAATCTGAGCATCTGTGTGATTCATCGAGTAGATTTATGATGTTTTTATTATCAGACCGGAGCTGGGACAGTTTGTCAGGAGGGAATATATCAGTGTGAAGGTCCCCATGAGGACATGTGTGTGTGTTTGTGTGTGTTTTCAGCAGGCAGGCACACGGTAACTACAGACAGCAATAGAGGGATTAGACTCTGACAGACGATCCCTCTTAGTTACAGTTCCCAAAGCTAAATACTAAATTACTGCAGTATTTTAAAGTAACAAAGCTGCAGTATTTGTCTTGGCTACAAAAAAACTCACTGCAAATAAAACCTGCAGGTGCAGAAGCCAAAATAAACCGTCCCGATGCTGACGCACGTCTCTGCCTGATACAAAAACCTGCATCAGAAATGGGTGAAATGTTACAGGAGACCATGAGTGGCTGAGTGTGTGTGACTGTTTCTGTGTGTGTGTGTGTGTGTGTGTGTGTGTGTGTTCTTTGAGGATGTTTACATTCCCCGACTGCTGATCATGAACTCAGGTTCAATCCCCTCAGTTAAACCACAAACACCACGCATGATCTCAGCTGCTTCTGAAGGTCACGGACCTGCTGGAGTGTAAGCCAGCTTGGGCAGAGGGGGGTTTTTAGGGTGAGGATACATGAGGAGGGAGGGGGGTCAGTGTGGGACATAAGAGCCAATGAGACGATCTGAAGATGTAAAATTATCCATAAGAGACGATTTCAGATTCATCAAACGTCTCTGAATCTGATTTATACAACAGATATACGACAGACGGATGTTTAAACAACAGTTAAAATCTTACTGAAGATGATTCCAAACTTAAACAATCTTACTCCTTTTTCTTCAAACCATCCGGCATTCACATGCACTTCGATGAAAACATCACAATGTCAACAGCAAAACACACCAAGCAACATCTTAATGCATCTCACACACACTTCACGTACATAAAGCCAAAGGTAAATATTTAGTAGCAAGAATCAAGGATCCAGATGTTCAGTTAAAGGAAAATTTGACATTCAGGGAAACACCTTTCTTTGCTTTCTTTGCTAAGAGTCACATGAGAAGATTGGCATCATTCTCTTTTATTAAAAACTTTTCAAAAATGTCTTTCATCACAGCTCTGTTTTCTCCTCGAGAATGTTTATGTCAATATGGCTCCTGTTTTATTTCCAAGCCACATGTTCGTCCTCCATCCAAAAACTGGGCAGCAGCCTGTCAGGCCTGACCGACAGAGAACAGGAGCGCCGTTCAAAGACGGCAGGAGTGATGGAAAAGTGAGAAATGGGAACGACGGATAAGCGAAAAGATGAGGGACGTGCAAGAGAACAAAAACAGGTGGATATCTGCACCAAATTCTGTGGCAATCCAGCAAATAGTCGCTGAGAAATTTTAATTTGGACCAAAATAAAGTTCAAAAATAAAGACAGATGTTTTGCGAGATGAAGAGACACAGCGGGGCAGTGAGGAAGAGGAGGTCAGACGGAACAATACAAACCATCCTCTGATGTGGTTTCTGTCACACGGCAACACAACACAGATAAAAGGGCATGTGGAGCTGGTTGGACGAGCTCATATTAATGAAGGAGACGTGCATGTGAGCACAAAACACAGATACACCAGCCGCAGAAAAATCAGATATCAAACGACATCAACAACAGACTTCTACACCTCTGTGTTTCTCTGAGCTGTTTACTGAGGTGAGACAGCCTCACTAACTAAACACAAGTCTATTTTTAGTCCATTTTATCTTGTAGGTCTGTATTTTAGAGACATAATCCATCTCTAAGGAATCAAACAGAACTGGTTCCAGTCCACCGACTGCTGCTCACATGTCAGATTTCTTTGTAACTCAAACAGATCAGCTGTTTTACTCACTGATGGCTGTTTTCTTTAAGCTGGAAGCCAGAAAAAGCTTCATAATGGGGACATTATGTGCCATCTATTTCCAAAAACAGCTAGAAAATAGTGGCAGACAGCTGTTTGGTTTGACATACAAAACCTGATTTGCAGAAATAAAATCTGCTTTTTTTCTTTTGGTCCACGTAACAAAGGTGAACTGATCCAATCACAGAGTCTGAAGTCATGCTAGCAGCTTTTAGCTAAATGCTAACGTCAGTCACTTAGCATTCTTACACTTATTCTTAACACTTTTAACAGTTTTACTGAAGTTTTATTGAAGTTTTAATGTAATTTTGGTGCACTGACTCTGAGAAGTTCATGCAAATTCACTGTAACTGCTGTGAATCAAAGCTGACGAGATAAAAACCTTTCAAAGCTACAGAAAACATGTTTGGCACTAATTTCTTTAAATGTTCTTGGATGCATTTGTCAGCAAAAAAAACACAAGATTTTGTAAAGTGAAGACATTTTTAAATACTTTACAGTCACTAAAACAGTAAACACCATTATTTCTTTTCCCGGTGCAACAACATTTACTGGATATTCTTGTTAAATGACAAACATATGGAAAAACCACAAGCTCATTCAGTCATTTCTCATCCAATGCAAACTAAGTTTTACTCCACTATTTGTATCTTTGTGCAATTTAAACAAAATTAAAATCAACCATACTAGGTTCACAAGCACAAACAGTATAAAAGATGTGATTTTTTTTCCAATTATATCGATAAAATACAGAGATATTGGCATTTAATACAGGCCTGCTTAAGAGGTGGGTGATGGCAGAGAGAGAGAGACAGTTGTGGTGAGACAGGAGGAGATTCTGTTGTTGGTTTATAGAGAAATGGGTCAGGCCAGTGAAGAGGAGGAGGAGGAGGAGGAGGAGGAGGAGGAGGAGGAGGAGGGAGTGACGGATAGAGAGGCAGGCCCAGACCTCATAAGCTCCACTGGAAAACTCACAGTCATTAATCTGATTAATGTACACCAACAGTTTCCCTGCAGCCAGGCTCCGTCTGTGTGCTTTAACATATCCTACATGAGAATTAGTCTATAAGCTCCTCTGTTGCAGTGCGACTGCATTCCTGCAGAGTTAGAGGAGGTCTGTAGTTACACATGAGGACCTGGAGGATTCAAGCATCTATATATATTTATATATATATACACAGAAGTGTTTTGTGAAACTTGTTTTTTTTTTTTTTTGCTTTAGCTGCTTTTACTCTGCCAACAGCTGGCCGGAGAAACAGCTGTGTACCAGAGCATTTGGTGTGTCTCTCTTTCCAAAATGAGAGACTCGCTGTTTAAAGAAAGAAAATGATGACCACGTTCAACACGATGATTGCTGCTGGCGAAAATAAACTGCGTGATGGGTTACTCTGAAAACCGCCATCATGCTTCGCTTCGATAAACAACTATCTTTTCACTAGAAACGAACTGAGGTAGTTGAAGGGAGTCGAGTCTATCTGAAGCAGAGAATCTCCTTGACCACAAGCTGTTTTATTAGCCTTGTTTCCATGTAACAGCCCACTGCTGTGTGGGACTAAGCTGCAGCTGAAGCTTCACTAAAATGCCAACAGGACTTGAATCTCAACCCCCCCACCTCAGGCCTCCATGCTGTCACTACTGCCAAGTTAGCACACACATGCCATTTACAGAGTGAAGCCTATAGGAATGTAAGAGGGAAGAAGCTTCGTCACAGCCAGCAACCTTAAATCTTAAGACAGAGATACACAGCAAACAGAATAATACTCACTAAGGGTGAAACACTATCAAGAAACAACAAGAAGTGATACAAACATGCATCACTAAGCTAAAAAATGGACCATGTCTTTTCTAAATGTGGCTGTTTATGAAATCGACAAAGGCACACGCACATTAAAAGCCTGAGGGTGAAATTAAAAGTCATCCATTAAGGCATTAAAAATTCACAATGTGCTGCCTCAACTGCTGTCTGTAAATACTGAAAAGCTCTCAGTCTAATAAAAACGTCCTGCAAACACAGTTTTAAAAGGAATCGTCCAACATGTTGTGAAATGTGCCTCCATACTTTCTTTAGGATTGTAGCAGCTTTGTGGTAAATGCAAGCAGACATAACTGTGGGGGAGTTTCTGCAAAACTAAATGTTGAGAGCACAAACAATTCCATAAATCAGAGGAGCAGCATGTTATATGTAACAGTATGAGCAGCACAAATAAGGATGACTATGCACAGCGAGGAAACAATAAGAACAGCACACACACCACATGTTGCACAGGTCAAAACAATGAACACACTGTTGAAGAGTGGAGCCCCCGGGTGACAGCAGAACTTACCTTATCACAGATGAAAAACAGAGGTGGACAGATGTCCAAACAGAAGACAGCTTTTTTTTGTCTCCACGGGCCTGAGAGGCAGAGAGGAAGAGGCGGAGAGCGAGAGGAAGATCCCTCAGCAGCAGCAGCAGATGTGACAGCAAAGGGAAAACAGAGACATTTGTTAGGAAGCAGAGCAGCATGCGGTTAGAAACCCCCCGCAGACCCGAAGCGTTCAGACGAGGCTGCACGAGCTGCTCGTTTTAAAGGCTCGCCGCCGCCGGCTGGAAGGTGGCACATTCTGGGGGTCGTGGTGAAATGCCACACATGGAGCCCGTAGTGGACGGCTAATGAAACAGCCGGAAAACCAGCCGCCCCATGTGAGAGGAGGTCAGAGCAGTTCGCTCGCACCTCTAAAATTACCTGCCCGGGCAATTAGTTTGGAAGGGAGTGTCAGGTTTTAAAGTTGGGATTTAGAAAAAGCCGAATTACTACAAAACACTTCTGACCACGTTCAAAAACAAACAAACACAGTGTTTCAGACTTCTGAGGGTCTTTCCCACCCTGTAGAGACGTAAAAGAGAGTAAATATAAATGATAAATCGCAGTAAACCTGATTCTTGTTGACTTTAATTATTTAAATTTTGATAATAGATTAGTTTGGAAGACTGTTTTTTTTTTATTTTAAGATATTTAAGTTATGTTTGTAGGATCAAACTTTACTTTTAACCCAAGTTAAACCATCATACTGAAGCCATTTAAGGGTAAACTTCTCTCCAGTTCTGGTGATTTGCATGTTTTTCCATCAGCTAACACAACATAAGATAATAATGGATTAATAATGCTTCATTCTTATGATAAAGTCAGACAGCTTTCCAGAGAACCTCCCATTTTGACAGATGGATAACTGGATTAATTTGACATCAGTTTCGTTTTTACATGTTTCACGAGCCAAGAGCTCCACCCTCTTTACTCAGAACAAAACAATGAATACATGCGAGTGATGAACAAACATGAAATAATACAAAATCACACAGAAGCTGGTTCATTTAATCAAGTTAAGATGTTAGAGAACATTGGAGATGCAGCTGAAGCCTGGTATTAAAAAACAGACCTGAACCATGAGAGTAAAAACAGAACATCCACTTAATTCATTTCATCCACTGCTTCAAAAATAAACAATATGAAAATACAAATATTTGAACGCTTAAATCTTTATTTTTTATCACCTTGAGAAATAAAAATGGTCTAAACTGTATATTTGTAAAGCAACATTTACAAAATCTAGTCACTGTTTATAACACTGAATACAGTGCAGAAAAATACTTTTCCTGACTTCTTGTATTGCCAAAAAGAAGCTATTAATGATTAAATATCAGTATTATTACAATCAATATTATTAGTTAATGAAAGTTCATGATAAAGCTGGAATGTCTTTTCCACATGAGATCAATTTACCAAAGTCATGAATGGATTTAAAAGTGCATTAATATTGATTATCTTATCTCCTTGGTCATCATGTCCTTATAAAAAGTATTGATAAGTTCTCATCTCATAAAGGTAATATATCACATTATTGAAAACATTTTCAATTTTAATGAAACCTCTGACCTGGTCTGCATCTAAAAGTTGTAAATCACATGTAACTGCAGGTCCGTATCACTGATGTCAACATTTCACACTCCCAGGTTTGTGATGATTTCACTCCTGCAGCATCTGACAGGCGAGGCTCGCTGTCTAACTGACTAACAAACCACGTGACGCTTCTCTGGAAGAGGCGAGGCGAGGCGAGGCGAGGCGAGGACGGAAAACAAAACGAAAGCAGAACGCAGAGAGACTGGGGAGGAAAAGGACAACTCAGCCTTGTTCCCACACACACAGCTGCTCTCCCAGCTCATCTACGACCACAACCACATCAGTGATGTTGTGCCGGAGCCGCCCCCACGCCATGCCAGCTCAACCCGGCTCAGCACACACACTCTGCAGCCTGCAAGCAGGACTCTGGCAGGGCCGGCTTGGCACAATCTGCTGCACGTTGCAGGCGACGCTGCCACAGATTAACCCAGAACCTGCTTCCCCTGCTGTTCACATTCTGACTCCAGCATGACAGCGTTAAGCCTCGCTGTCGAGAAAACGCAACGCAGAAAATCCCAGGGCTCATATTCTCTGACAAAACACAGCTTAAACAAAAGATTTCCTGACTGCAAAGAGCAGGAATGAGGATTAGTTGATCAACAAATTTATCTACAACTCTTTTCATATATTATCAACGTTATTTGTGTTATTTTAAGTCATTTCAAGGATCAAAATGTTGAATATTAAAAAGTAACAAGTTCTTACATGTGATGATTTGTTGTTTTTACGATTTTTCATCCTAAATATCTTTTTTTTTCTTTTCCTACAAAACTTTTTTAATGTAAATTTGTAGTAAAATCATTTCTAATCTAAGTGTCTTATTCTTGTCACTCCAGTTTCTTTGTGCTTTGTTTGTACCTTTAACTTTTATCACATTTAATAAACTAGCTCAAGTTTTTATCTTTGGATCAATTTGCTACAAGTAATTGTACATGAATTTCTGAGTTTTCTGTTTCTATGTCTATTTTTTTAAGGATGATTTTAAGTTTTTGAGTTTTTTCTAACATTATTGTTATTTACTACAAAATGTCACTGAGTCTTTATGCAGTTTTACTTTTCTAATGAGGAATAATAAAAGCTAATGTTTGCTAACAGACCTTCATACAGTAGAAACTTCTCATGGGGAACAAAACTGACATGTTAAAAATGCTTTTTACTCCAATCAGTTGGTTTTTAAAACTTACAGACCATGAGATACAAAATTAAAACAGGAAACCCATCCTGTCCCAGGATGCACTCTGAGTTTTTGACTCACAGTGTCACATTTTTAACTTTCAATTTAAAAAAAGCGTGAGCCGATAAATGAGCCAACCAGAGGAGAGCAGACAGACTGGGTGGGAGTTAATGTTCAGCATTGACATTTTTCACGTTTCCAAAAAATTCCACTCGCTTGGCAGGATTTGAAGCTGAGAAAAGTTTCTACCTGCCTGCCCCGCCCCTCCACGGATCCAACCGTCACACTGCTGCTTGTCAGGGACTCTGAAACTCCCACACAGGAGTTTCTGATAACCAGGAAATCATCCGATAAACCGATAAAACCTTATGTGGTTAAAAAGATTTTCAGTGGAGATTTTGACCACTTTACACTCACAGAAAGCATTAAAAATTGGTAATTTTTCTCCTTTGTCATCATGAAGTGATAGTTAACAAAACATTTTCAGTATTTATTTATGAACTAAAGTCTATAAAACTGTCTGCTTTACCAAAGTTGCTGCTTCAAAACCTAAAAGTATTTACTTGACATGAATATTATCTAACAATAGAAACACAAAAGCAGAAACATGACATAACGGGAGATTACAGTGGACATTTTGTCTTCTTCATGCTAATGCTCATATTGTTTCATTCCTCCTCTGTGTTTGTAAGTGTGTGACCTTTGTATTCCTCTTTTTGTAAACATCTGTCTTACTCGACATCAGCAATAATTCACCATAATCTCGCCTTCAAAAACAATCCATTGACTGTCTAACAGATACAGCCGATTACCCAACATGTTATTGCAACAGGTTTGTTCTGATGTAACCAAAGGAACATTTTTAAACCAGGAAAGCTCAAGAATGCCACAATTGATTTCTTATCTAAGTGTAAGTATAAAGAGGTGCTGTATTCACTGTTCTGGGCACAATCTCTGAGCTCTGAGACGGAGGATGGACCTTTTCTATAGAGAATAAACTCTCGTACATGAAGCTGTTCAGTCTTGTTTGCTGACTTTCAAGTAGATCAGCTTAAATTGCCAAAACGATATCAAAAAGACTTTTAAAGGGCCATAAATCAGTGACATCTCCCTTTTATTTTATGAGAAAAAAAGACAATCACATCCTTATTCCGTGGAAATGTACTTCTTGGAACTTTATACTTGTATTACAGCATTTCATTGTGACACGTGTTGAGTCACGATACTGTGTAATATGTCGAACTTTCAAGAAACTAAATTAAAACTAGACTTTTATTTCGCTTTCTTTATCATCATTCACATCTATGAAAACAACAACAACACCTTTGACTTGCTTTGTATGCATCTTGCATAGATGATTGCATATTAACTTATTTTGCTCCAAAAATATTAATTATTTTTATCAAAAAGCAGCCACATGTTGAGCATCTGAGCTTGTTTGTATTGTTTCTTTATTTTCCTGTAACCTATTAACTTGCTATTTTTTCTATTTCCATTGAGCTGACCTCTTTATTTTTGTGCATGCAAATAAATAAACCACACAGAGTTTACTGCACGCACAACACCTTTCAGCAGACTGACAAATTTAGAAACTCTTTGTTTCAGCAGCTGAAATGACCAAAGTTTTTCTCAGGAAGTAAAAAGTTAATATTAGACTTGCATTTATCAGACAGATGATAAAAACATACAGATACAAATTAAACTTCAATCATTGTTGGACACCATATAACAACTTAATAAGATAACAGCATACAAAAATAACTTGAAGCAGCTTCAAGCTAAAGGTAAAACACTGTTAAACTTAGCAGACACAACCTGAAAAAGAAGAATAATCAAGCTGATAAACTTCTTTAAAGCCGACTGATGAATCCAGATGGAGCCCATATCCATGAATTGCAAAAAAATCTTGCTGGTGATTATTTTAACCAAAACCAAGACCTTTCCTTAACCATAACCAGCTGTTTTTTGAAACAAAAGCCTTTTTTTGTTAAGTCTAAACCCTAACAAGATCAGACCCACAGCTAGTCTAATTTGCACAATTAAGAAACAATGTGAACAAAATTTGCAAGAGTTTTTGCATTTCTAACATTTATCTAACATCTGTATCACATACAATGCTGGTCTCTAAATGTCTGCTGTCAAGAAGGCCCACAGGATGATAAAGTTGGCCTCTGTTTTCCAGATATGTGATTAATTATGCAATTGTAAGCTAACATGTTAGCAACACCTCCTTAAGAAGCTAATCATATATCAGAGATGTACTGTAAAAGTTTGTTTTGGCGTTTTTTCTGCCCCCTAGTGGTCAAAAATTTCTGAAAACAGCTTTAAAATGTCAGCTTGTACTGAGAGCACCACTTTTAAACTTTATATACTTTGTATAAATCCATATTTAGAACATTAAAATAATAAGAAGGTTAATGGAAAACTGATGCAACCACAGCAGCTAGCTTGATTGCTAGCTTACGTTAGCTATGACATATTCTTATCAATAACTTATATATCTCATTGTCCTGAGGCTTTTTTTTAGAGCAAGTATTATAATATTATTTATGAAGCAGATTTTAATTTAACAAAGGTGTTATCAACAAGGAAATATCAGATAAACTGACAACAATTTCATAAACAACAATATAAAATTCTAGCTAGCTGTTAGCTGTAAGCTAGCTTAAGTGCAAATTGTGAGTCATTTTTGCGGTTTTCAGTTGCTAACTGTTAAAAAAAAGTGCTGATGATACACATAGAGTAACATAATAAACAAAAACCCGCAGATAGTCAACATGTGCGGGCTGCAGACAGGTGAGGTGTCTTACCTGTTTCACTCCGACCTGGAGGAACAAACCAAAACCGAGAAGCCTCCCGGAGCCGCAGCCGCTCTCCTCCCGTGTGACCGCGTCTCCTCTCAGCCTGACAGATTAACAATCAGAGGCGTATCTTCGTGTCAAAAATAAATCAGTTTGTCCTCTTTTAAACCTCCACAAACTGCGACATTTTGCAAGTTTACTCCGGCGTCACCAGTCGGTCCCCCTCAGCCATTTACGATGAGAAAATCCGACCTGAAGATCTCCTCTTCCCGAGAAATTCACCAGAAGATACCCGCCGCTTCGCTGCTTTCACGGCTCCCCTCGGTCAGAAAAATGAGTTGTATTTCCTGATTAAACTGCAGAAATAAAAAATAAAGTGTGTTGTTTTCCCTCGGAGGGGAATGAGAAACAAGTTTCGGCTGTGAGATAATAAGTGTCCTCCCTCTGCGATGCCTACTGGCGTCTCTGTGTAATCAGATGCTGCTCACCACAATATCCATTCATCCTATTACAGAGTTTAACCCTTCACTGTCTGCGGCGCGGCTTTATGCTGCCTTCCAGGACCGTCGGACAAAGCGCCACTGCAGACCGGAATGCATCTATGACCAACACAAGCACAACTATAAACACATCTAATGAGTATATAAAAATACAGTGAGCTAAAAATGTGATAAAAATAATAGGAATACCTTTATCTATAGCATATTTTATTTATGACTGATATTTAAACATACATTAATTTAAGTGCCAAACAACTAAAACATAAAAGCAAAGTAAGCAAAGTTTATTTGTAGAGCGCTTTTCGCAGATAAAAATCACAAAATGCTGTACATAAAATAAGTGCAATAAAATAAACATACTCAGTACATAAAAATAAATAAAAAAAGAAAAAAACCCATTAATTAAAAGCTTGTCTAAATAAGATAAAAATGTGATAATTAATACTTCTAAACAAATAAAAGTTAAAAATAAAATTAATAGTGATATTCAAATATATTCTACAAGCCAGTTAATCTTTTAGCTGAAAGAGAATTTTGAAATTAAACCTTAAAATGTTCCTTTACCTCCAAACTACAAAATATTATGATTATAATATTTTAAATACATCAGGTAAGTTCATTAATTGTATGCCTGCAATATGAATAAGCTTGTAAATTCTTTAAGAAAAGCAAACTAAAATAAAAATATATTGGATATTCAAATATAAATGAATGTAATGAGCAATTGTTGCAGTCTGTGCAAGAATCGACCATTTAAAAGAGGAAATAACCAGGCTATAATTCTCACAAAAATATAATTTAATTTATTATCATGGGCATAACATTACATTTAACTCAAGTTTTGTGATCTGTGCTTACAAATGTATACAATTCACTAAGTCAAGCAAACAAGTGTCAGAATTATTTGTGATTTAAAAAAATATAAAAACACTCATAAATGTAAATCAACAAGCTAAACACGCAAATTTGGGTCCTCGAGGTTCACTTGAAGGCACCATTAACCAAGACTCACTGATATGATCTTATGAAAAGATATGATGCCTTCAGATAAAATCTTGAATAATTGAATAAAAATATATTAATTTAATTTCCTCACACTTTGGCTCCTTAATAAACATGTTTCTTATTTACATGAAATTAAGACTTTCCAAAACAATCAGATTTTGCATTTTGCAGTTAAAAAATAGTTGGCTTTGCAAACACTGCCCCCCTCTGGACGCGAGCATAATCACACAAACAGTGTACATTAGCTTTTGTGCTGTAATTACTTTGATTAATTAAAACAGAATTATAAGTAGTCATTTAATGCATGAAAATCATCTGAAATTATGTTATCAGTCAAAGCACATTTTTTAAAAATAAAAATAACATGTTTAAATGTTTGTTTTGTCTAAAATATTAAATTGAAGCTCACACTCTTCACACATAAACACATAACAAGCACATGTAAGAAGGTGAAAACATTACCAGATGTGACTCTGTTTCCTCCAGAGAAAAGGACCAATAAGAACTGACCTCTGTTCATGTTAAACTCATGTTAAAGTTTAGTTGTGACCTGAATATTTCAGCAGGAAAAAGGCACAAGAGTCGATGGTCGTCGTCTCATCATCATCATCTTTCTTCTGCGAGCAGCGATTTGAAGGTCTTCAGCTCTCGGATGCTGGTGGAAATCCTGTGCACGTTTCACAAAGAGATATTAAGAAAACAGAGACATAAATATAATTTTGGCTTCACAATAAAGTGTGAGAATAAATAAAATAAGTTCCAAAACTAGTTTTTAGAAAAGCTTTTGCTCAGTTTTCTTCTGTTTAAGGTGAAGTTCAGCTTAATTTGTTTGTTGCATTGATTAGTAAGCAAATGAAAGTTATTTTAAATAATTAAAAATCATCCCAGCATATCAACAGACTCTCCGACCTTCCGAAGGCGTTGAGCAGGGAGACGACTTCCTGTCGGCTGAGCTGGAAACTCGGCTGCTGGTTGCTGGACGTCGGCAGAGCTTCAATCTGTCGCTCGGAGAACAAAATCTTCAGCGATGTTCCCAAACCTTGAGTCTGAAGACGAAGAGAGATCAACACAAAATGTAATACAGACATTTGTATCAACCACAGATGAGACTTTTTCCCACATTGAACATTAATTTGAATGTTCTTGCCTGCAGTTTCCCCCACAGGCGACACTTGAAGCAGCCCACACAGTCCATGATCCTGGAGATGTTGAGGAAGGCCAGTCTGATGTCCTCCTGACAAAAACACAGCAGGAAAAAAACATGAGTCACTTTAATGGACAAAAAAGGTAAAAACAGGTTTATATCAAAGGAAAAAAGGCTTCCATCTTTCTATTCTGTTAACAAATCTCAGTTTTCTGAGCTTAAACTGTCTTGTCATGTTTGCAAAATCTGAGAATTATCTTTGCTTGATGAAGTTTTTTTCCTTGAGTAAGATGTCTTCAGTCTGTCCATGAGATTATTTTAAGTTTCAGTGGTTTTAAATGGTTGCAGACCTTCAGTTTGGCTGCTTCCTTCTCATCTCCAGCAAACAGAGACGTCTCATCGAAGTGCAGCGGAAAAGATCTGGAGAAACAATGTAGAGCGAAAGAAAAGTCACAATAAACTGACAGTTAATATGAGAATAAATTGCACCAATGACAAGAGAAGAGATTTAAAGCCAGTGGACTTAATATGTAGGTTTCTACCACCAGTAATACCTTTATGAAAATAATCTTTAAGCAAAGAGCTACAAAAAATTATAACTAAAGTGAAAAATAATAAAAAAATAGAGAGAAATAACCATTAAACTAAGAGTATGATATTAAAAAGGGCAATCATATTTTCCTGCACAACTTATCAGAAAAACACTGAAATTATTTTAATTTGACTTTTAAATGTGCTCTAAATGAGAACACTTTAAAAAGATAATAACATAAAAATAAACATAATAATACATTTAATACATTATATGAAACTGTGGTGAGAAATTTTAAAACTGACGTTGTAATAACAGGAAATTAAAGAGTAGGATGGTTATTTGATGGAGAATTTAACTAAAACAGAGTCACACTGAGTGAAAAGGGGCCACATCACACACACAGCGACTGAAAACCTCCTCACGGCTCCTCAGGTGTCGGTGCGACGCCTCGGTCTCACCTGGCCAGGTGCAGGATCTGCAGCAGCAGCTCCTTGTGTCTCCCGTCCTCCTCCGGTCTGCCGGTGTACAGCTGGAAGGACGGCTGCTGGAAGAAGGGCAGAGCTTTGGCCAGCGCTCGCAGCTCGATCAGGTACAGGAAGTAGAGGTTTCGGAGCCTCTTGGGCCCCTCGCCGGCCGTCAGCTCCGAATCGAAACGCTGTCTGAACTCCGACACGTTGTGGCCCCACTTCTTCTGAAACCAGCTGTCTGAAGGGTCGACAAAGAGACAGCAACACACACTGCTGACTACACCTTTTTTCCTCATTAATCAGCAGGAGAATTTTAGGTTATAATTTCCTTTAACTGTGTGTTTACGTGTCTCACCATCCAAAAGGTATCTGGCGCTCAGGTGGATGTTGATGCTGGAATGGAGGCCGGAGATGAGCCTGTAGAAAGCCCTCTTCTCCACACACTGACCTGAGGGAGACAAAAACAGATGGAGTCGACTCAAAGCTGCGTGGAAACGGTCCACTGTCGGTCATCTCCAGGTGGAACATCAGCTTACCTTCCAGCCAGCTGTAGAAGGTCTTCGCTGTGATGAAAAACCAAACGCTGATGTTAACAGACATGAAGGAAAAGCTGACAGTTTAAATAAGGTGAAGGATGGTGAGATGCCTCAGTAAAGATCTTACCTTCACTTCCTGAGCTGAAGGAGTCGGGGATGAGAGGACGTCTGACTGCATACGGCCTGTAAGGAGGCAGAGCATAAACACAAACATCCAACAAGTACTCCAGGAATTTTAAGCACTTGTACTTAAATATTTCCATATCGTGCAGCTTCAGACATCCACTCCACCACCTTTCAGAGCCAAATATTTTATTTAATAGTTTTGAATTTTGATTTTTCTGAAAAACCAAAGGATGAAGTTTTCCTTTAAGTGATGAGAAAGTTCCCTCACACTCCTGTGTTTGCTGTGTTTGAGGGTGGAATTTCTTAAAAAGGCCAAATCTAAAGATAGAGTTCGACGCTGTGGGCGTTTACTTGAAGCAGTTCTCCTCATAGATGCTGTTCCAGATCTGCCAGGCCTCCGGTCCTTTGTAGCCGGTGAAACGCTCCGGGTTCAGCAGCAGGTCGACGTACTGAGAGTCTGGTGACTCCTCGTCTGAGAAACAGCAACATTT
>JAQMCX010000001.1:23094127-23154259 GCA_029814765.1 Acanthurus leucopareius
GTGAAACGCTCCGGGTTCAGCAGCAGGTCGACGTACTGAGAGTCTGGTGACTCCTCGTCTGAGAAACAGCAACATTTTTATATTTCTATAACAACTATAACAACTATAACACTAAAGCAACATGTTTTTATCAGATGAAAGTCAGAGGAGAACATGAGGAAGGTGAACCAGCAAGCTAAAGAAGCTTTTACTATTCAGATTAGAAGATTCACACACCTGCAGACACCTGAGTGTCTCATAACAACAATCCACTGAGTAACAAACAGCTTTTCTAAATACAAAGGAATTTACCTTTGATCGCTTATTATAAATTCTTAAAATGAAGCTCCTTAAAGAATTTATATTTTATCTTCACTTTCTTTAAAAATAGACACATTATTTTTTCTTTCTTTCTGACTTCCAAAAACACATATTTTACCCTCATATTCTCTTTGAAATATGGACAAATATTGTATTCCTACATTATATTCTCTAAATATTCTGTCTGTTATGTTTCTAAAACTGTTTTTATCGTCATGTTTTAATAATGTTTATGTATAAAAAAGTGAAATATTGACAGTGTGTTCCCTAAAATATTTCGTTTCTACCATCTCATTTCTAACAAAATCACAAGATTAAAGATTCAGTTATTATCATTTTAAAACTCAACATTGTTCAGTAATATCTCGTTTTTATCTTTCCTCTATTTTTATATTTTAAAACTCTTCATTATGTTCATTAAAACATGTTTTTATCATCATTTTCCCTAAATTCACTTGATATTTTTTCAGAAACCTCTGTGTTCTGTCTGAACGTTACCGTCGATGACGCAGAAGCGTTCGGCCTCGTCGTCGTGTTTGCTCCAGCTGAGCAGAGCCTCTCTGGTCTCCTCACTGCAAACCATCACAGTTCAGTCTGTCAACATCACTGCACTGTATGCATGCACAGGTCAAAGGTCAAAGGTCACACAGAGGCTCAAAGCTCATTTCACTCACAACTGAGTCATGAATTCTTTTTCTGACTCACTTGTGAGTTATAATTCAGCTGCAACCACAACCCTTCTGTGTACATTAACTCTGTGTGCCGCTGTGTTTTTAAAGGTAGGACTGTGTGTGTGTGTGTGTGTGTGTGTGTGTATTATTACTGTATTAGTTTGACAAGCTGACTCACCTTAAAGACACGTCGACAGCGCCGAGATGCTTCGCCTGCTCGCAGTCAGTCAGCTGCTCATTGGCTTCTGCTGAATACTGAGCACACACACACACACACGCACGCACGCACGCACACACACACACACACGTTAATAAGTTAGGAATTAGCTTTGTGTTTGCAGCCGTGCTACATTTTGCTTCAGTTGATCATAAACTGTTAAAGAGTAAAATCTTTATCTCCTCTTGTTTGTATTCTGAGCATCAAACAAACTGGAAGCTTCAGTCGCGCTGAAAGAACGAGTGAAGAACCTTGTTTCCTTTCTTCTCTCACACTCTGATAAACTCTGAAAGCTGAAGGCATCATCTCATGGTTTGAACATTTGAGGTTTTGCCTGAAGAATTCAAAGAGTCCACGCTGTCAGCTGGTTCGGGGCTCCGTCCGGACTCACCTTGTTGTGGGAGGAGGATCGGATCCCTTCTGGCACTTTGTTCTGTGAGCAGACAGAGTTTGAGTCAGTCTGATGTGAGTGAAGCTGATTGGTCGGTTTACAGCAGGTAGATGAGAGGAGGAACTCACAGGTGAGCAGGGCGTCACGGCGCAGTCCTTCAGACCACAGTGACTGCTGGCGTCCCAGAACGGACACGGCTTGTTCAGGTTCACCTGCGGAGGATCGAGTCCAAACACAAACCGTCCTGTCAAACAACCTGTGTGTGTGTGTGTGTGTTTGAAAGTGTGTGTGTGTGTGTGTGTGTGTGCTGTCCATCAGTTGACCCCACCTTATAGAACCTGAAGTAGTCGGACTCCAGGAGAGTCTGAAGTTTGGGGAAAAGCTGGTCGTTGTTGAAGGCGTCGATGGTCTCGACATCACAGGTGCAGTCGTCCAGGTCACCTGTCACCTGAGCTCAAACACACACACACACACTGATGACTCACCTGAGCATTCGGCTCAGCTAGATTAAGAAAGGTGTGTAAAAGTGGAAATTACAGATTGGATAGTTATTTTTTGATAAATATTAACATTTACACCTTAAGTCCCGCCTCTAGACTTACCTGCACATCAGCAAAAAGGTGCTTAAACACAATTCTCACTTGATTTTTGACAAACTGATTAAATGAAGAATACAGGAGTGATTATCACCTGTCTGCTCCAGACGGTCTCTTATTGGATGATTCCCACTGTACATCTACAACATACCTGATCCACCTGTTATCTATACACACCTGAGCACACCTGTATAGTCAGCCTGTGTGTGTGTGTCACTTTTAGCTCAGCACGCGCTGCTCTAGGAAGTGGATGTCTTGTATGAGGTTACAACAGAAACTACACGCGGATAAGAATATAATCAAACATTATAAATCCGAACATTTATGATGGTCTCGTGCCTGGGAGTGACAGCCGCTCACCTGACAGAAACACCTGCCGTCCGCCGGTCCGGACACCTGGAGGAGGAGGAGCAGGAAGACCACCGGCTTCATGACGACCCTTTAAGTTTCCGCGGACCTCTGTTTGGAAACGACACCTGTGTGTGTGTGTTCAGTGATCAGACTGCGTGTTTGTGAGGAGATCTTCTCTTCTTCAGTAGCAGGAGCGGCGGATCGGAGGCGGTGATCTCACGCAACATCACGCTTCCTGATATTCGCTTCCTGTCGTTTCAGGTCCGCTACGTGCGAGACGTGACGAGTTCATCTGCAGCTTGTCATCACTCAGTCAGACTTAGATGACTTCACACACACACACACACACACACACATTAAATCTGCATTTATTTTATTTATTTTTAAGCTGGAACTGAATTCTCTTCCTGTTCGTCTCCATAACAATCCGACTGAAACCTTATTTCTTCTTTTTGTTGACTGAAATGTGAGTCCAAATTTAAAATTAGTGTTTAAATTTTTTTAAAAATGTAACATGAAGAAAATCAAAAAACAAAGTTTCTTTCTCTTTTAAGATATTAAACAGTTTTAAAGTCTTTGTGGTGCAATATCAAAGCTGAGCCACACGATGGCACTGTTTTATTTATCTTTACATTTAAAGGGTTATCCTGCTCAAAAATAACTCAAGTTTAATGTTTTTTTGGGAGTTTAGTGAAAACCTTTATACATTTATGACTTAATTAACAACAGTAATATAATCTACAGTGTGGGATTATTCACTGGTTTATTTAAAACAAAACAAAACACACAAACTAACAGGACGAAATGTGACTGAAACAAATATAACAACTAAAAAACAAAACAAAAAAACCCCAAGTCTTTATCGGTAAAAAACAAGCTGTTTTCAAATTAATTTTTTTAAGTTGTTGGTTTCATTTTTAAAAAAACTAATTGCACTGGACCTAAGTGTGAGGAAGTGAAGTGTAAAGTGTGAAGAAACTTTCTTTTAACATGTTCAATAACTTTAATTTAAAAGATTTTAAGAAATAAGTATCATTACTCATATTACACATAAAGTTTCAGATTGAGTGCTGAAGTGATCAGTGAAGCATCCATCAGGGTTTTGGTTCATTTCTTTGTGTCCTGTAAGAATTTGATTTTTTTTTTAATCCCATTTCCCTGGAATTTTGTGCATTTTGGGGTTTTGCTTGAAATATGATTGAACGTTACATCATCTGTTTCTTTCCCAGACTGTGAACTCCCTCTGCTGGAGGGAATTTTCTCTGTGGCTCAATAAATCCACTATGAGCAGAAACAACTGACAGGAGGGATAACAAGGAGGGAGGAAACACACCGGCAGCACCGAAACTCACTGAAAGATGAGTTTTTTTAGAAAGTTCTGTGTTTTAAAAAGCTCAGGGGGAGAAGTGTGAGTCAGAAGTATTTAGATGAGTAAAAGTAGGTTTTAAAAGGTCAAAATTAGCTTTTAATGTTTAACAACTACAGCAAAAAGCATCATACACATGAACGCAGCCGGAATATTAATACAAAAACATCCAAGATCTTAATCAAACATTGAATATTTTACTGCAGGATAGTTTTAATACTTTTGGGATTAACACTTACATGCTTTTACTTACTACTCATTTATACCTGCTTACTTTGAATAGAAAACTTTTAGTCCTAATGTAGTGTGTTTACAATGTTTTATTTTGTTGGATTTAAGTAAAAAACTGAATTGTTCCCCCTCTGCATCCAAGTGAAGACACAATAAATCGAACACATTTTAGGATGTAAAATTAAAATCTACAAGGTACTTTGTAATGAGAGCTGTGAGATAAATGTAATGGAGTAAAATGAATATTTCTGTCTGTAAAAAGTAGAAGTGTGAGAAGAAGGAGAATGGAAATAATAAAGTGAAGTGGACTCCCACCTCTTTTTTTAACACAGAATGAGCTGTTTAAGCAGCTTCATACCTGTTTGGACGTGGACTTTATTAACTATGGAAACGTTTCCTTTTCTGACATTTTCTTGCAGTTTCGTATCTTCTCGCCCCCTCCTCTCTCTCTCTCTCTCTCTCTCTCTCTCTCTCCCTCTCTCTCTCTCTATTTTGGTGCTTCCTCGCGCTGCCAAGCCCCTGACGTAATGCTCCTGTTAATGATTAGCATGTGGAAACGGGCAGCGCGAGCCTCGCTCCATCAAGGCGGCTTAAACGTAGCCGGAAGCTCAGTGTTACTGCCTTCAAAGTAAAAGCGATGGCGCTTGTCAAGGGTTTGACACAATATTCAACAAAAGCATAACCAGATTTAAAGTTAATGTATGTATGAATTTTATTTTAGCATAACAATGTTAAATGAATGTATACTGTAATAAACATACATCTTAATACAGAAACGTATATTGTATTTTGTAGAATATGTTCATTTTTTAAGTCTAACATCGTATTTTGAATTTATATTAAACAAATTAATTCAAACACTATTAGGTTAAAGTATTTTTAAGGATTTTATTAATGCACTTTTAAAAAACATATCTCCAGTATCCAATTGCTGGGCATGTTTGCTCATTGTGTGTTTGCCCTGATATGAGGTCTTTCTATCATCATTATTATCTATTATTATCAATTATTATTGATGACAGACAGAGCTGTCATCTTTAGTAAGCTTTGTTTAGATATTACTGCTTAATTGCCTATATGATCTTTTTATACCTGCATCTTTTATTGATTATGTGCACTCTGTGTTTGCTCTTACTTTTTATTCTTTCCCTACTTTGGACCACCACTGCTGCACAACAACTTCCTTTATAATAAAACAGCTCAATCTAATTTTAACCTAATCATAATCAAATTTCTTGGGTATAATTATTCTGATCATATGACGGCGGGGTCAATAACTTTTTTTTTTCAAGATATTTTGCTTTGCTATTGGAAAAATAAAAAGAATTGGTGCTGAATACTCCTTAAAATAACTCAATAAGAATTTGTGGTGGAATTCTTTGGGTTTGCTGAAGTGCATGGTTTTATTTTGAAAGTCTTGAAACAGGAAGTTACCCACTGTGTTCCGTGTGACTTGACGCGGGGCTTCAGCTCAGCAGCCGAGTAGCCCGTCTGCTGGGGAGAGACTGAGGAAAAGTTAGTCAAGATGGCAAATCCCACGGACCCGGAGTGAAGGGGCACCGCTCCACAAAAAGCTGAGCCTGTCGCCCGTCCTGAGACAAACCCAACGATGCAAACTGCGCCAGGAGGTAAGCACCACCGAGCTCGGTAACGTTAAAGTTACATATAAATATCCGTTTATCCGACAATTCAGATACTAAAACTAAAGTTTCTCAATCTTTTTTCGTTGTTTTGTCCACTCTGCTTCTCGGCTTGAGAGGAAATCCAAGGAAAAATACTATCATTTTAATCTTGTTATTTATCAGAGTCAGCATTCATAGTGAAATAAGATATTTTCCCCCGTTAGTTGACGCCTTTTCTGCGGAGCTGATGGGAACGGTTACCGGGAATTCACAGCCGTTCATGTGAACTCGTATCGCTAACGTTGCTGGGAACTTTGCTAACGTTAACTTCCATTAAACGTACGGTTGTAACACGGTTCTGTCGTTGGAAAGTTCAATATTAGAAAAGTGTCCGATACTTGGAAAAGATTAAATTTATTCGTTTTTCTTTGTAACGTTACAAACTGCTCACATACACGCGCGCGCGCGCACACATACACACACACACACACACACACATCCGCCAACGGTCATTCCCTGTGTGCTGATGAAGCAAAGTGACAGTTTTAGACAGCGGCTAACGCTGGGATCCGCTCCTAGCTTACTCTCCGCTGTTTCTTCGACTAAAAGTCCCCTTTGTAGCATAATATCGGTTCAATATACAGCTTTTTTTTTTTTTTTTAATATTAACCTGTCATTAAAAATAACGGAGGAAGGTCGCAGCTAACGTCTCTACGACAAACAGCTCTGCCAACGGCCGCCGTCGGTAACCCGGCGTCCTTCCTTTGGAAAATTCCGGGATGCAGCGCCAGTACTACCGACAGCTGTATTTTTAGGAATGGGTGGATACCAAAAACGAAAATTATTTATTTTTGTCTCGGCGGTGAATGCCACAAGCCTATGCGCATAGGCGATGGCAAGGAGGCGACCTATAAATGCATGTAAGAGTTTTTTGAAGGCTTTTCTTTTTTCTTTTTTCTTTTTTTTTTCTCCCATTGCAGCAGCACAAAGTCTGCAGAGCTGAAGCAACAGGGACACTGTCGCATTTCTTCTGAGGCAGTCCTCTGTAGTGCACTGTAAAAGTCATTGAATATTAATGAAAGAGATGAAGGGCTCTGTTAAATGTGTGTTTTTTTTAATACCCCTCTCTCTAACTTCTGAAATCCATTGCAGGCTTAAGAGGGATTCCCTAAAGAAAAATGCCAGTGAGGCTGAAGCTGATGTGACACAGAGTGTGCTGGAAGAAAGCTGACTCATCACATTTCTATCCCTCTGGGATCGACTAAGCAGCCCAACAGCAGCTCATATCACCTAATGCCTAGCTAGAAGAGCACCTCACCCCCTCCCACCGAACGGAGATTATCAGACAGGAACCCCTCCAACAGGAATATATTCCACACTAGCTGCAGGCAAAACAAATTTTGGCACCAAAGGGCCTAACAGAGACCGCTGTCCTGCTGTCCCAGCCGCCGACGGGGCTAAGAATGGCATCAAAGTGCCTCAGCTGAAACCCACCAACTGACTGACTCCCCTGTGTATAGAAACATCAAGTATCAGCTGATAAGCCCGCTGTCATCCTTCGTCAGCTTTGCTCAAACCATCAGTGTCCACTTTGGCGTAGGTCTTTCCGGGGGTCGCTCCCCACGCCTGTCACTCCAGCCCGGCGCCGCCACAGTCTGTCAGCCTTCATCCCACCTCGCAGACCATGATGTTTCGCGATCAGGTGGGCGTGCTAGCCAGCTGGTTCAAGGGGTGGAACGAGTGCGAGCAGACGGTGGCTCTGCTGTCTCTGCTAAAGAGGGTGAGCCGGACCCAGGCCCGCTTCCTGCAGCTCTGTCTGGAGCACTCCCTCGCCGAGTGCACCGAACTGCAGGTCCTGGAGGGAGAGGCTAACAACCCAGGTAGGAGAACCAGCTTGTCAGACACTGTCAAATGCTACACCATTCACTTGTACACGATGAAGATGTATTCATCAGCATTGACAAACCAGAATCAATAGTTTGTTCCTCAAAATGAAATTTTTCTCCAATAACAATCTAATTCTGGTGTTGTTGTGAAGACAATGAATCAGAAAATATTACATTAACAGTTCTTATTGGCAATATATGGTTGATTACCTGTAAGACTCCAAATGCTGGAAACTAGCAGAAATTGTTTGAGAGGAGGATTCAGCTTTTACTCCCCTCCTTAAGTGCAGAAGATGTATTGTCTTCTACCAAAACATATTCCACAGTGAAATTCTTAAGCTTTTACAATGTTATATGTTGATGCCATAAAAAGTGTCAGATAATTTCTGCCTCATACTCACTGTTTTTCTTGTTTAGAGCAAGAGACACAGTACTCAAAAACACAAATCTTTCTACTTTTTTCCTTTTTTTCCTGCCATTATTAAAAATTAAGAGTTTCTTTGGCCTTTCAAAGACATGCTTTTCTTCTTGAAACTGTCCCTCGCCCTAGAACAAACACACACATACAGGTTCCACAGCATTAGAAAACGTTTCCTGTCTAAAACATCCTGTTGGTTCATCAAGTAATAAACAGCTGAATCATTGATGGTTAGAAACATAGCCAGTTAGTGACTGTTAAAGAAGGTTAGTGTCATGTAAAGTGTGGGCTCAGCAGCCACTGTGGCGGGTTGGAGACATCAGTCAATCAGTCAGTGTGCCAGCCTATAGCTATAGTGCTGTAGCGCTCCCTTGGTTGGTATCACGCCAAAGGCACCCAAGGGGGGCTCTGGCTGGGTTTTGTTGCATCAGACTGCACTGTGGCCATGGAAACAAAAACCCTGGCAACCAACTGGGCTCATGAAAAATAGAAGTGCTGCGGCTGCTGCGATGGAGAGCAGGCGTCTGTGTGTACCTATGGCAACATCTGCATGCAGTAACACATCTGATGGCTTACACAGGGTGACATAATGGCCCTACCCTGCCGTGACACTTTAAAGATATTACATAGAGTTTCCATCAGGGTTTACAATGGGCAGTGGCTGCAGTTAATGCGGGCTGGGGTTTGTTATTGTTCAAATAAGCGGCTGGGACATCAAAGAACACTTTATGAAGTTTCCTCAGGCCACCCTTCCCAAAGTCTGGTTCATACTGTCAGTGATCAAAGCAGATTGGTGACATAGGAACGTGTTTGAGAGGGATGACATCTACGACTCAGCAACAGGTCTCTTTTATACATGCCAGATTACAGTCCGACAGTCCATCACATGTGAGTCAAAGAGACAGTTTCTTTCACTGTCCTGTGATCTTTACATCACAGTCACATTTCTCTCTTACATTTTGGTTAAATCTAGATTTTCCAGCTAGCAAGATTCTGAGTTTAAGTATAGGTGGAAATGAATCAGAGAGGAAAATGCATCTGTCATTGGAATAACATAATGAAAAAGCTCTGTCAGTTAAAGAATAATTTCACTTGTAGCTGTGATTGATGTTTAATGGTTGCACAGTGTACTCATGAGTTTAACAAGCTGGATTGCTGTGGATGTGAAGGCCTTAGTCATCAAGAGATCATTCTTTTATGAAGAATAATGTTTATAACAATGATATAATGATGATAATAATAATAAGATTAAGGGGACGGATTAACACCCAAAATCAGCAGTCAGAATATCCTGTCACAGTTGCCTTCATGAACAAAGATGATGATTTAATGATCCATAGCACTGACCTAACTTAGACTAACTGACATCACTGTTATTACAGACCCAGACAACTTTGACTTTTCAAATGTTCATTGATCTTTTTATGCAAACTACTGTGTCTTCCTCTCTAAAAGCTGATGTTTGTTAGTTGAGATGAACCTAAGCTGACTTGCATTTTTCTGGTCAAATCATTGCACTTTTGCTTTTCAGCTGTGTCACTGTAAACAGAGCATTGCAGGAGCGATAGCAGGGCAGGCTTTGAACAAAGCAATTCTCATTCTAAATGCAAACCAATCCTAATGTTTAAAGTCTTACATGAACATGCATCAAAGTTCAGAGGTCACATGGTGTGTGTGCACAGTGAGAAGAGCAGTAGCCAAGCCTTATGTGAGATGCTGTCTGGTGATGTTCAGTAAAAATTGTAAAACATACTCACAGAGGTAGACAGGTTACCAAAACGAAGGGAAGCATGATGCTGACCAGTGTAAGGCCCCTTAAGTGTAACAATGTTAAGTCGCATAACTCCAGTCGGTTGGTTGCTCCACAGCTCTCTGCTCCAGTAATGAAAGTTAGCGAAGTCATCTTAACCAGTTTTGAACCAGACAGTGTTTCCACCTCTGCTGCTGCCATGTAGTGTGGTTAACTGTTTGTTTGACAGTGTTGTCAGTAGCTGGGCAGGAGAGAAAGTTTGTGCTGTACTGTAAACTAATATCTGAACTATTAACAGGGTACTCACTTTTACTTTCTCTGACTGTTTGGAAATCGAAAGTTTCCTCATCACACAAAAGGAAGAAAAGCATTAATTGAAAATAATGTAAGCAGATATTCTTGGTAACACCTTGATATGATTTATAAAGGTATAGTCACAATCACGTTAAGCACATAAATGTTAGCTTTTTCTCCAGTCTGCACGTCTGAGTGTAGATGCAGGTAATAACATACGGCACTGGGGTAGCATGTGGAAAACCAGGTTATTCAATAAATCTCTTTGTTAATTGTTAAAAGTTATATTCAGTATTGTCTTTACATCTAGTGACTGAAACAATGTTTTGAAAATATATAGTGGTTTTGTGCATACAGCTGTTTTATTTTAACTCTACTGTGGTCGCTTTTTCCTGCTCATCCATCAGACATGATCATATCAATCTGGTGTTACTGAAGTATTTTAAACTTAATTATATTGTTAAACTGACTTTTATTTTTAACAATAAAGAGGTCAACTAAGGGGGCATGCTGTAATCATTAAGTTAAATGGTTTAGAAAGGTTAGGTCGCAGTAGAGCCATGCCAATGGAGATTGTAATGAGCCTTTACCTTCTGTACCTCCAATCTTGGGCCACGCCCTTGAGTTTACTCCCACCTGTGTCAGCTTGTGGTCGCTTCCTGTCCGCTGATTCAGCTCAGCAGGCCTGTTTCAATGCTGTAAACTTAACGTCAGGACACATGCTGCTGGAAAGAGGGAGACAGAAGGTTGTCTGGTTACGTTATCCCTCTGGTATGTTGTGGTAGCTTATTTGAGTGCTTATGTGGCAGAGTAAGACAGATATATTAAGTCTGCTGTTGTTCCGGGCCAATGCTGATCTTGTATTGATTATGGAGTATATGCCAGTTACCAGTTATTTCTTACCACAGCTTTACAAAGTAAAGCTTTGTATATACATAACAGTTTTTTTGTATGTGTGTGTACTGTAAGTACTTTGTTGGCCTTGAAAACATTTCTAAAAAATCTCTGTGGAAAACTATGTTGTTGAGTTTTCTTTGAAAACTTCATGAAGAAGTTTCCTATATTTTTTTTTATTTTAGAAGTTGTTTTTTTTTTTTTTTTTTTTACCAGAATAGGAATAAACACTGAGTGTCTGTGTTTTGTTCCATTTTACACAGTACTGGCAATGGAAGTCTAAAAATAGATTTTTCCGAAAAAAGAAAAAAAAGTGAGTAAAACCTGTTAGTGTTCTGCTTAGTACAAAAACCATAGTCTCAGACAGTTTAGGAAGAATACCACAAAATTGCAGAAAGGTGGAAAGCCCTCTTCTCAGACTATGAACCTCTAATTCATAATTGGTGCAGCAATGAGACCAGGAGGCTGTTAAAGGGTTAACATGCAGCTGGAAGTCTTGGGCTGAGTGGAAAAGCGCAACTATTTGGAAAGCAGTGTACAAATGAATGGAATCCTCAGTGACCTACTTCTCTGAGAGGCTGCCTTGTTTTGGGACCCAGCGAGTGATGCGACTTTATTTGCGACTTGAGATGCAGTGGTAGTCAATGGGATCACTATCTCACTGAAAGACAGGCTGAATTGCATCACATAAGGTTTATTTTTAATGTGGTTTTTAATGTTATTTTTAGACTCCTGTTAGTGCAGCACGAAATTATGAAAAACTAACAAAGCAATGTATTTTTTCTGCAAAATTCATAACTCATGCTGTGTTATGAAACAAAATTTCACAACAGACTTGTGCAGTGTGTTATTTGTGTAGAGAAATACAACAACAGTCATCATTTTTGTCATTTTGAGTTATTTAAAGTCTGTCCTCTTCTAACAATGCAAACCCCCTCCTATATTTAACACACTTGGTTCAGTCCTCTGCCACCCCTTCAGAAATCTGTTCTGACTCCTCCACTTTCAGTTTCATATGCAGACGTGACACCAGCATGGACGCAATGAGACAGAAAAGGAGGAGAAGTAATCAGAAAAAACAACACATTTCTTAATTAACTTTACACTTTATAAAAGGACTTATTTGTTGCAATTGGTGGGTTATTTAATACCATTTCTTACAGTTTTCAAGTATATTTGCTTGGTGGAAGATAAACAGACCTCTTGGCTAAGGATGGTAAAACTCTCAAACTCAAGCAACCGATTTATTTACTGTGTATGTTGGCATACAGAGTTTTTTTTTTTTACTTTTCCCCTTCATTGGGCATTGCAGACCCAGCTCCTGTTAGTAATTTGGTCATTTATTAAGAGTTTGTGCATGTTAAAACTTCAACATTTCTATCTGAAAAGACCAGTTTAGATGTTGATACATTTACAGATGTTTCCAGTTCAGACTTAACCCTAAGTCAACAAGGAGGTGCCGACCATAATCTTCCCACCAAATCACTGCACAGATTTGACTGTATTTGATGTAAGAAACCTCAGAGTGAAACTTTAAATCCCAGTTTTCTTCTGTGATTTTTGACGGATGTAATCTGTTGCCTGCCTGCAGCATTTCAGTTATAGTTATAAAGGAATGTAACTTCCTGTTTTTCCTCCCCCCTTGAGGAGAACAAAACTTCTTTTGAGACAATCCCAAGAGGGACAATATCGGATCAAGTTGTGAGGACATGAATAGCGAGCAGAGAACTGTCTGAAGGACGACAACACACACACTCACACGCACAAACCCATGCCTTGTGTCTGAATGACTAACTTCATTTTCATGTGGTGTGGTGTACTGCTGACCTGGCTTGCATGGCTGTTTGAGCTGGAAGGAGGCAGGCAGGGTTTGATATGTGCCAGCAGCTGTGTTAAAATACTGAAGGTGACAGAGCTCTGTGTTTGGGATGCGTGGCAGCAGTCACTGTTCCTGTTGTAATTCTGAGATACTTTCAGTCTGGTCGCCATGTTTGTGCTTGGATGCTACATGTTTTACTTGTTTTGTATCCCGTGTTTGAAAGAGTTTGCAAACCGCAAAATCTACAGCACAATATAGCTTATAAGAACCACAATCATGGCCTGTAAAGTAGCTATCTAAGTGTAGGGTTAACATGGGGCACAATCATGAAAACGTGAAAAGTTTCCATGAAAGTAAGCAGTAGAGATTGAAATATAGGCTACTGCCATTGTCTGCGTATCAAATATACTGCCTTTCCAAAGTGTCCTCTGTGACTGCAGTTCGTGAATGATAACACTGTGAGCTGAGGATGGTGAGAGAGATGGGTTTCTGAGGGCAGAACCAGAGGGTTCTGTCTTTTTTTGGTATAATGACAGGATTTACCAAAGCATGTAAATGGAAAAACACCTTTCTTTACACCTGGAAGCACCTCAGAAATGCCCGGATTATATAGGTGGGGGGGTGGTAACTACAGTGGAGAATTTGAAAAGCTGTTAGAATCTAGGTCAGAATATGACTTCCAGCTAAATTATTACTTTTCATAGAAGCTGCCGGCACTAGCTTTGAGTCTGATACTGTAGAAAGAGAGAAAGCATATTTCAGCATTTGTGTGTAAGATGACTGACAATAGGGGAAAGTCTATGTTGTATAATGGCTAGTATTACTCAATAAATTCCTGTTGAACTCTTTGCCTAAACTAGGTCTGATGAAAACCTGGGCTGGAAATCAGCATTCCCGGCTGAGGCGGTAAAAGGTTCCGGTGTTGGGGATACTGTCTAGGAATGTGGGCACGTCGGAGCACACTTGAGTCAGGCGCTCAGAAAGAGTTGGACGCTGCCTTTTCTAGCGTGGGGGGAAAAAGACACAGTGGAAATGGAAAACTGATTCCACCTTCAGTGGAGCTAAGGTCTCCTGAGTACACCATGGTATGGAAGAGGGGAGGGGGAGAGGAGGAGGAGGAGGAGGCATGGGTGGGGTAAAGAGGGGAAAAAGATGAAGACTCAGAGAATACTGGTGCCATTCACAGCTGAAACTCATTCACCACTTTCTCTACTTAGTCTCACTTCCCTTAAGTTTTGTTGGGTGTTTTTTAAATATATTTTCTTGTGTTTAAAAGTCTAGTTTTTGATGTCTTAGAATTAAAAGCTATCCTTGCCATCACCCAAATGCAAGATGATCCTAAGATGTTGTGTTTTTACCCAGAGCTGACTTCTGTTTTCTACTTGTAAGGGGTTGGCTGATAAGTGTCAGACAGCTAAGTTTAAGAGGACTATTACTGACATTACACTGAGAGACACCTCGAAATGACTGAACAGAACCTTTGACCAAACCAAATAAAGACTAAATGATTTTAAAAAACACCATTTCACTATTAAACTTGAGTTTGATGTAGTTGACCTGCTCTGCTGAGGGAAAATCTATAAATACTGCCCCCCACAGAGATAAAGTTAAAAGTGGAAGTGATGTGATCTGATTTTTCTCCCACTCATATGAGCTGTGTTTGTCAACATCCTTTGTGCCTTTTAAATGTCTCATCGGCCTTTCTGTCAAAGAGAGAAAGACAGAGAGAAAACTCTTGTCTCTGTCCAAACTATTTCATTGCACCCACGCATGAGCAAACAGTTTATTTCTGGAAGTTGACGGCGTGTTCTGTGAACTCGTACTGAACCTCAGGAATGGGGACAGACAACCTGCCAAAACGACCAGAGGGGAAAACGAAATAAAGCTCGTCTTTTCCTCTCTCCCTCTACAGTAAATGCTTTTTTCTCTTCAGTTCTTGCTTCCAGGTGTGTGTGTTTTTTGTTTGTTTGTTTGTTTGTTTTTTTCCGTGTGTGTTAGTCTTGTTGTGGTAGTCGGCGTTATCAGTGTTAAACTGGGTGCAGGCACAGTTTGATTTTATTACATCCACGCTTACCCCACTATTGTTTTTCCTATTTTTATCAGTGATGGACACTACCATTAACTGAAAGTGTGAGCTCTGTGAAGCAGCAGCAGATTCACAGCACTGCGTAACGGGAGTCAGATTTTACTTTCCATGTGATGAGAATAAAGAGAGTTGACTAATAAGACAATTGGAAAGTATTTGATGTCAAAGCAAAAGCAAGATTATTCAGGATTTCAACTCGAAAGGGAACCTGATTATGTTAGACATGGAGTCAGCTGCCTGACTGTGAAGTTAGAAGTTTGCAACCCGTCACCTGCAGCTCACTCAGGCTGCTTTTACTTTTTCTGTTCCTCCCTGCTGAATTGCAAAATTATTCACTGTCAAAACATGAAAAAATAAGAATGGACATTTAAAGCCCTAATATTAATCAATAATAGTTGGGAACTGTTCACATTTATTTGAAAATACGGTAATACAGCACTCATATTATGTCCCGTGTCATGGGTAAGACTGATATTGTCATGAGTTTATTAACTCGTGAAATGGAAAATGTTCTCACTGCATCTTCCCTAGCATGCTTGAGTGTGTGTGAAAACAAGGCTATGGACAGAAACTGGGGCTTAGGACAAGCTGCCAAAAGGAGTCCAGGCTGATGGAAGCTTCTCGAAGCCATAGACATGTCTGGCTCTTGATTTTTATCTCTGAGAGAGGCAGACGAGGTTTCGCTGATAGCAGGGATTATGCAATCAAGCGCCTCATAAATCCTTTAGGTTTAGTTTCTCCCTGAACCCTCTGTGCTTTTTTATAAGGTTGATCCCAGCTTTGATCTCCCCAGCAAGTTGGCTTACACGATGCATGTATCTGTGTATGTTTACACACTGCCTCAAAAGAAAAGACACCCTATCATCAGTCATGACTGAGTAGCCAGTCTGCTGATGTAAAGGAAGTGTTTCAAACGCAGATAATAAATATGTTTTGCCCTCTGAACTATACAGCTTTAATGGCACACTTAATGAATAGTTTGACACTTATTGTGGCTTTTTTGGCATTTCATTCAACAAATCTTCAAAGAGAGGCTCATTGAATAATGTGGGGAAAGGAATGAACATGTCCCTCTGTTTTAGTTCACAATTGTAGTAGACACATGCTACTTGCTACTAAGGAAGTTGCTACTTCAAGAAACCTTTGATAAAAAACTTCTATCAGATCCATTCTTCTTCATCCAACTCTGTATAGAGCTGCTTCATTCAGCAGGGATGCTCCCAAGCAAAGGATTTGAATGATATGGGAAGATATTTGAACTTTTTTTCAATGGATTTGAGTCTAGAAATAAATAATGAAATAGAATATTTCAACGGAAGCAACAAAAGAGTAGATATATAAGCTTAAATGTAAAACACTGTCTAAATTTATATGCACTATTAATGGAAAGCAAAAAAATAACAGATAATTAATGTTAGTGTTTGTGTGTGTGTGTGTGTGAGTGTATGTGTGTATGTGGGTGGGTGTGGGTGCGTATGTATGTGTGTGTGTGAAATAGAAAGCCAGTGTGCAAGAAAGAATGAGAGAGGGTGAGAACAGGTGAGGGATAGCAGTCTGTCTCATAGATGACCAGTCAGTCTAGTCCTGACCAGACATACAGGCGTATAATGTTTCCTCATATAGTCTCCCAGACCTTCAGCCTCAGCCCTTCCCCGTCCCCACCCCGCTCTCAGGCAGCTGGCTGTGCTATACAGTGTACTTCTTGTGCAAGGAGCTGTCCAGTCCCAACTGCACAGACAAGCAGCTCTGTGCAGACAAGGCAGCCATAAAATAACACAAGTTTGACTTGGGACAAGGAAAATGCTGGCCCTGAAGCTGCGTCCTGTCAACCAGTAATTTATCTAACAATCACGAGCTGTGCTCAGTGATCAGCAGGTCTCAAGTGTGAACCCGCAGCGGACATTTTAGAAAAAACTGCTGACCTCTAACCTCAAAAATACACAGTATTCCATAGTTATATTAATGACGACATGAGACATGAGACATTTTTTTTAACTATATAAAAGCCAAATTCATCACTGTGCTGTTGTACTGAATTGCATTAGATTTTGCAGGTATATGAGTGGCTAGAGTGAATTTAGTCACTGACTAACAAACCTTACATTCATAGGAAATAGTAGTAATGCAAATAAAAATATTAAGCTATAAATACTACAGTAGATACAAATCAATCTGTTATAATCAGCAGGTAATAAGATCATCTCAACATAATTAACCTAAGAACCATGTTAGTTAACGTGATATTCTGCTGCAGTCTTGGATGTGTCTCTAGCTGTCTCTTTGTCCTCATATGAATAGATGATGACAGTGAAGACACAGCAACTCTCCACTGATTACATTTGTTTACTTCTGATGCACCATTTGTGACGACAGACACAGTGAAATCAGCAAAAGTGTCTGGTGAGAGAGCCCCATGGCAACAGCTGCCGCGGTGGCCATTCAAAAGGAGCCTGTAAATATCAGGAAATGCCGGCCGACTCATCAGGACCGAACTCCTCCAGGAAGCTGTGTTAGCTGTCTGCTAACACAGTTTTTGAAGACCATTTCAGTCACAGTTACAAAAAACTACGTTCTCAACTTCCTCTTACATAATTTATTTGCTTTTTTTTCTCACTATTTGTACAAAGCCAGTTACATGAGGAACTGCTTAAAAATTCTATTATATTCCCTATACTGAATCAAAGTAAGCCATCAAACCAGCTTTTGTTTCACCCTTGTTGCACTGACTGACACAAAGCACCTTAAATTTTTTTTTCCAGATGGTGAAATTATATAAGTTGATATTTGATATTGTTGGTAACTAGTTTGATCTTTAGTTCATTCCTCCTTTTCTACTGTTTTCCCACAGTACATAAAAGTATAGAAATGGTATTGAAAAGCAGTTGCTGTATCTTATCAAAAACAAATATTTGGTTTGGAGCTTACCTTAATTTTATCAAGTTCCGTGATGTCCCCAACAGTTCTGTCTGTTTTCCAACACTGTTAAATCCACCTTGACTGTGAATGAATGTGCTAGTTGGATTTTGACATTTTAGAGAATGACATGTTAGGATGAGCAACCAGCCGGCTCCACCTCAAGCTGTGTGCTGTTGTGTTTTTCTGAATGGGCCTCAATTTGTGTGTGCCGATAGCTACTCACATGGTGTTAGAGCTGGATGCTGGAGCAGTATCCCTCAGGCTGTGGACAGCCAACAATGCTAGCTAAACCTGTCTGTCTCTCAGTCGCAGACCCACACTCTAATTTCCACATGATACACTAAAATACATCACAAGCTGCTGTAAAAAGCACAGGCTTTATTGCATCAGTGATCCCTAAACACAAACACAGGCATTGCATGAGTGACCAATGTAACCTGAAACAGTCTGACAATAGACTGACCAACATGGTTGAACCAGTTAGTTGTGAGGTGTTACCTCACACTGAGCCTCAGAGCTGCAGTTTTGCTCAGAAGAATCAAATCTGTCCACAAGTTAAAATGTTTGTGGTAATTAATAGACAGATTTGGATGGGCATTATGAAAATGGTTATTCTGATATCAGAGATACATATGGCGCAGTATTCGGCATCTGACCTTACTTCGATAGCACTTTTAATTTTGTGAATGAATTCAAAGATGCACTTCTTGCACTTCTTCAAGTAGACTTACACTTTTACTTTCTTTCAACCTTCTTCTCTTTGTGCTGGCATATTGTTGTTTTGTTGTTGTTTGGCAGACCTCAGCACTAAAGCAGCTTACAAAGACACATCCCTATTAGGCTTAAAAATGTACCGGAAACAATTACACAAACCACACCACAATACGCTACTCTGTGCATGTGTGTGTGCACGCACACTTTTCTCTTTGTGTGTATCCGTTCTCCTGATTCCCAGCAGGTACGGAAATAAACCTTTCTTCCACAAAGGAAAATAATTATCATTCTTGTACAAGGAAGGAAGGGGGGCTCTGAGCCAAGCGAGAGACAGACAGAGAAATAGAGAGGCAGCGAGAGCGGCTGATGGGCCCCTGACTGCCATTTCCTTAAATAGAGTTGTGGGCTTCTCCGGTCCAGCCCTGGCAGAGCCGAGGCTCACATTCCCAACATAGCTGTGACTGCCACATTCAGAGCCTCCTCAACACTGGAGCACTACGTATGCTTCCACAGGTAGATTACAAATCAGTGGCCCTACTTTCAGCCCCCACCCTGCTTCCTCCAGACCTCCAACCACTAGTTACTACTGCAGCAGGGGAGAAGAGGGGATGTTGATGAAAGACCCGAGAGGAAGTGGGAAGGGATGGGGGTTGGAGTAAAGGATAGCAAAGAATTGTTCTCCATTCATACAGCAGCCATGTCCTTCTACTGGGAAATCTCCCCCACTGCTGGGAAAAGATGAGACAATAAAAGAAACATCTTTTGGGCTCTTTTCTCACCAAAAATACACAAATTAAGAATATGACATCAAGTAGTCCTTTGAGACAGAAAGACCAAAATATTTGTTGTACATAATGTGCAACAACTGAGGGTACAGTTTTTTTCATATTAAAGTTAAATTCCGACTCCATCAATATTATCTGACCATAGAAAATTATAGAAAAAAGTATCTTCTTTATGTCTTTCCTTTAAAGGATGTGCACTTTTTATGTAAATGTTAATGTGATTACGGCAGTGGATTTTAAAGTCATGACACCACCTGGACTTCTTGATTTGGCAGATCTGGTTTGAATGGGGTTCAGGGTGGTTGAATTATGTGAGACATTGTGAAGAGCACTCTGCTCTGATGAAGCTAACAAAGCTGGATGCTGGCGTTTACAATAGGCATGACGGTGACGATGCTTTTCCTTTTCCTGTGGAAGGGAGACACGCACACTGGCAAACACATTCATCTCATCGACTCATCATCAGGCAGGTGTTTCCCACTATAGAAGAATAAGCACACACACACTCATCTTGGCCACTGTTTAAAACATTGCACAGTATAAATAAATAAGCACCAAAGTGGAGAAGACCTACTTTACACGCATTGTACACCAACACTGCTGCATACACACACTCATGCACACATGTATACTTAGACACAATGTGAAAACCAGATGAGAGATGTGCCTGAAATAATGTTCTATATATTGACTAGGCGTCCTGGCTGTAATGTTGCAAGACTGTAACGAAAAGGTGTTTCTCTTCCTGTCCTTTTATGAGTCACAGGAATCTGTTTGTCTGATTTTTGAAGTGTGTCAGAGACAATAATTGTTCTTTCACTGATTTAATTTAGTGACATTCATTTAGTTACATTACATGTACATTAAATATCTTAAAAGTTTTTTGAATTATTTTAATGAGAGCTTTTCAAACATCATCTATCACCAAGACATTGTGAATAATTTTGGACTTTAGATGATTTTATTTCCTACAGAGTCCTCTGGAGTGTTTTGTCGCCCATAGCATTATCTAGAGAGTGTCCCAGTTTCTATTATGAGTGAGAAGTGATGTGGCGAGAAAGTTTTGACTAACCATTTTGGTTTGGATGATGAACAGCTCCTTGTCGTTCAAATCATTAGATACTTTTTTGACAGCTATGACACTCAACACAGAGAAACACAAAACAAAAAGAAGGCGGAACTGTAAAACCCTGACAAACAGCCTTATCTCACAGTCACCAAACTTTAAACCTTTTGTATCGGAAATAGAAAAGGTTTGTGGAGTGATGCTGAGCAACACCATAAGTTCCATGTTTTTCCTCGCTCTATACTTGTTGTGTGAGTGCTACAACTTGCTAAAATAGTCCTGATCCAACAACGTGTAGATATTATGTTATGGATGTACTTGAAGCTATGCAAGTTGCTTGCTATTTATGGATCTTGGCTGCTTGTACACCAAGAATCTGTCAATTTGCATGCAGACCCACTGGAGAATAGCCTGGTCCCATTCCTAATAAAAACTGCATTGTATTGGATCAGTGCATATCGGATCAGATCAGTAGATGCTGATACTTGATCCTTATTTTAGTTCGTGTCAGAGGCATATCTGACACTGGTATCCGTCTCGAATCAACTTTAAAGTAAAGCAGGATAATGTCTGGTTCCAGCTATTACAAGCAATGTTAAGAGACTGAAAACCTACAATGTCCCACCTACAGATCAGAGGAAGAGCACTCATGTAAAACAGATCACAGGTGTTCCTCTACATGTTTCTCGTTTATCTGAGGTATAAGAAACTAGCCTGCTGCAGAAAACTTGTAACCAGGTAATTGTTTGTAAGTGTTTATTTGTAATAATACACTACATGGTAACACAAAACGGATGCATGTCAGTTATGTTTGTTTAAAAATGGTCCAAGTATCCAAATTAGAGCAGCATGTGTTCAAGAGAGAGTCAGCCAGTAAGAGCAGTGTAAATCAGCTGCTGACTGCTTTCCTGACAGCTTGACTGTCCGTTTCCTCTCACTTATCCCAGCACATCTAACATGATGACCGACTCTGATTATGTAGATGGACAAGGATAGCTTTTCTCTGTCTGCGCTCCTCAGTTTTCATCAGTCTCTCATTACCTTTTAACTTCAAAGATGAAACTTGTCTAAATATTTACTTCAGAAGATGAAGCGGACCTTGGAATAAAACTACATGAATGCTGATATGATGTAAACATTGGCACCATCCTTACCATTAAAATGGGGCCATACTTACAGGTTTAAACAAATAGGAAGCTGACATGTGCTTGAATGTGGCATAATGTCACCTCTCTTGGATTGTTGAAAGACATCATGGGAAGTGGCTAACTTTACGTTTGGATTTTTTAAAAACTAGACTAGACAGCAGTAAACAGCACTGCTTCTTGTCCTTTTCTTCCCCCCACAGTCAGTTATGTGTCAGTAGGTCAGACGGAGGCCAAGGTCAGGCCGAGCTCACAGCACTTAGTCTATCTCTCTCTTCGTTCTATTTTGGTTTCTGTCTCCCTCTTTTTCTCTTTTACTGTGTATACTTTTCTTTCCTGATGTTTGTTGCATGTATGATTTTGCCATCTTGTTTATTTGCAATCTCTTTCCTACCTTTTCCTCCCCCTCCAGTTAAACCTGTTGACACCAGTGAACTTTCCAGTCTGTCGATGTCTTCCTTTCCCTTCCCCCTCTTCCCTGAACATGCAGGGCCCCAAAGCTTGTGTTAGGGCCTGTGGGAGCCTGCCTGCACTTCTTGTCAGGACATGGACTCTTTCTGCCTTTCTCTCCCTCCCTCTGTCTCTCTTTCTCTATTTGTCTCTGTCTTTCTCTCTCTCTCCTTCACAGTCTCTTTGTCTTTATGTCTCTCTCTCTCTCTCTCTCTCTCTCTCTCCTCTTCTTTCTTTCTGGGTGGGGCGATGCAGCATATAACATTAGATCATATATTTTGTGTACCACGCCTCTCACAGTACACTGTCCTACCAGTTCATCACTTTCTTTCTTCTTACTAGCACTCTCTTGTTCTTTTTTCTTGTTCCTTGCTTTTTTTCTTTTTAAATAATAATAATCCAGTCATTTTTTCATTAACAATGATCATATAAAGAGTGCAGCATCCCTCTTTGTTTCATTGCCAGCATCTCATTGTAGTCCATTGGTGCCATGTGTGGTACCCTTTTTGAAATTTTACTTAACATATTCAGAGCTTTCACATGTATTCCCTATGTTTTATGTTTCAGTATCTGGCTGGCAGCAAATAGAAAAATATTTTTGTCCTTTTTTTTTTTTGTACATGTACAGGTTCAAGTTGTTAGATTGCAGTGATGTGTGTGTAATCTGCTGTCTTAGTCTCTCTTCCAATTTAAAGTTACACAGACTCAGAAAATTTCTTTGGTCAAAAAAACCCTGATAGTTCAGAGGTCACAGGTGTAATACAGACGTCAGACACTCACTCATGTGAAACACTGTATGGCCTAACCAGCATCCCATTGCCATTGTTTTGTATAAACAACTGGACATTGTGATATTGTGTCTGGTTACATGTGTTGTGAAAAAGACTTGTTTCACTTTGTGTTAAACAGAGTTTTAGCACAGAGAAGGGATTGGAGTTGGGCTTGGTCTGTGTGTGTGTGTGTGTGTGTGTGTGTGTCTGTGTGCTCGGCTGTGGATCCGTTAGGAATCACTGCATTCTTCAGCAGCAGGCTCTGTGGTATGCCAGCACATTCCCCACTGCTGAGCTGGAGAATCCACTCGGAAAGCAGGAGCGGGAACTTTTCCTTTCTACCCCCTCCCACAGTCACTCCACCCATATACTACTTTGTCTGTCTTAACTCTGTCCTCCTCTCTTCGCCCTGACCCAATCTCCTTCTTTTCCTTCCATAACTTTACCTTAGCTGTCTAAACTATGTTTTCCAAATTCCTTTACATACAGACTGGGCCTTTTACTAAACCATGAGGTCCTTTGTTAATGTTCTTTGTATGTTTTTGTGTTTTGTAACTGTATTGTAATGTGTCTGTGATTAAATAGTCGATTTCAGGACCTTTCATACAGACATTTAAAACACCTCTCATCTCCTCCAGTATTTTCTCCCTCCTAGTACACCTCTCTCTTAGGGTTTTAAGGTCCTTTCTTAAAGTAAACCTCCTATTCTGTGTGTTGTTGGTTAGCTCTCTTGCTTGGACTGCTGTCCTTAGGTTGGTAGAAGGGAACACATTGTGTTGAATGTGGTGTTGAATCAACAACAGCTATAGTGAGTTGTCTGTAGTGGGACAAAATGAGCCAGCCTCATGTTTGTTTTGCTAACAGGAGAAGCATAGGACAGAGGTTTAGAGGACACAGACACATACAGTGACTTGTAAGGATTTTCCATTGACTAGATTCATCAGCTAACCCTATCAGTCCTTGGTTACAATGCAGCTACAGCTTTATTTAACCCCAGTCAAAACAAAATCCTTATCTTTTATAGTTTTTTATTTTCTCACACAGATTTATGGTTTCGAAACTTTACAGTGGCTGATTCCTTAGAGGTGTGAGTTGAGGTCAAGTAACAGACACACGCATACAAACACACAGACACACTGAACTTTCTGGCTTATATACATTTCACTTTCTTTGTTTCTCTCTCTGAAACACTCAAAAACACACACAAACAGAGACTGTGTGTCATTGTCCGTGTGATTAGGAGTTAATGTGCCCCTTTGCCAACCACTAATATGGTCTTATCTGTTGTGCTAGCTGCCTTGTTGTGGCTTTGTATGCTGTTGACCCGTCTATATTTAGAACGAGAGGAATCATGTGTCTAACAAACAGTCTCCACAAGTGTGTGTGTGTCTCTGTTGGGATGTGTTTGTGTTTGCTCATAACCAATGTGTAACAAATGAGCTAAAACAATCGCATTGTTTCCACCACTCTCGCTTGTGTCTTGTGATCACAGAGTAGGATGTGATGAGGACACGCTGCGTTCAGCTCAGGGTCAAAGATAAACTAATGAACATTGATTTCTTACAGGCTATTGGCAGGGGACTCATCCCTTTAAAATGTGATGTGATTCAAAGTAATTACAGATATTTTTAAAAGTTTCTAAGGCTGTTCCTGTCTGTGGGTTTTTAATTTTGTTTTTTAATTTTTTTATGTGTAAATGAAAACTTGGGGAAGGAGGAAAACAAGCATCAAACAAGTCAGACCGTTGAGCTTTACTCAGATTCAGGGATGCTGGGATACCAGAAATTTAGGAGTCAAAACTAATTGGATATGTGTTCTTGTTTAAACAGTTAAAAGCAGACTTGAACACTTAGAGACTTATATGCTGCCCCCTTCAGGTCTAAATTAATTGCTCTCCTGATACCTTAGAAAAATGAGTACTGTAACACTGAATTTTGGAATGGACTTAGTACTGAAGTATCAGGTTTGTTACATCCCTGCTCCTCTTTGTCAGTTTTTTCAATTTTGTGCTAATCCATAACTGTCACAATTAGTGGAGTAAAATTTACAGTTCAGAGGCTCATATGTCACAATAAACACAAAAGTCTGGTGATTTAAGACAGTACTCTTTTAAAAAGTAATTTAGCGTGATATCTTATTTTGTGATGATGGGCTTTAATATTTTATTATGAAGTAACCACGTTCCCTTGAACCAGCTGGCCTCCTTGTACTTGATTTTTACAACATTGCCTCTCAGAATGAGAATGAGTATTCCCTAAAAGAATGAGAGTGAACCTGTTCTTTTTAGTTTTGTACATGTAGGTGGACAGTGTTGCATTGATAGAAACTGCTGAACAAGATGCTTCACATTTTAGAAAAATGAGTCACACCCTTTTTCAAAACTCAAACAGTGCCTTTACTTTTTATCTGCCGGCTGTAAACCTCTGAATTTTTATTTTTTCAGTGAAAATATGTCTGGGGTTGTGCACACTGAAATCTATTTCTCCAATTTGAGACACACTCAGACCAATCAGAGCTTTAGTCATTGGACTTGGTTTTATACACAGTGAAGTTTTCTGTGAGCAGAGCACACAGTGGCAGTCTGTTATGTTTGTTTAATTGTGGGAAGCCAAAATTGTGACCGCAATTATTCAATTAATTGCGCAACCCTACTCTCAATCACATTAAACAGTTTGGTTAAGTAAGAGGCAACCCTAAAAATAACTTTACACAAAGCAGAAAACAGCTAACATGGACAGGATTTCAGGAGGAATTATGAAGCAGCAGTTTTGTCTGATTCTCAGGCTGAGTGGGTCTAGTTGGTTTCTTAAATTCTTGCTGTTTGTCTGACTGTGGATTAAAAAAACGGTTTCTAAATTGTGGCCCTAGAAAAATGTTCTTTCCCTTTGATTCTTAGGATTCAAGGATACTATAACAGCCTGGATGGGCCACCTAGTCTGCTTCATAAACACATATTGGCTCCTTTACACAAACCTTGTCACCTCGATCTGAACAGCTGACAGTAGGGCTATGACTGACTATTATTTTCAATATTTATCTCTCTTTTAACTATGTTTTTGTTTAGTTCAGTTGCTTTGGCTACAAAAAGTCAGAAAATCATAAAAACAATTTCTGAAAGTGATGTTTTAAAATCTCTTTTGTCCAACCAGCAAACCAAAACTGACACATTAAATTGAATAGGAAGAGTGGTTATTGAATCTATCTGTGGATCAGACCCAACGTCTGGACACTGAGGGGTATCTTGTTCAACAAGTCATCATTACTTTGTTAAAAAGTGTAGTGACGATGGAAATCTGGCCACTGCACCGACAGTCAACAAGCTCTCCAGCTAAGAAAAGTTTCTTACTCATCCACAGTCAACAGCAGCATGAAATGTCAGAGCATCCTTCTATTTTTGCTGAGCAGATATTGTTTCATGTTTTTCTCTATCCAAAATTTACCTCAACAACCACTTCCTTTTTTCATACCTCCAAGTTCTCTTTTAACATTTTCCCTTGAATGACTACAGAAATAACCTGGTCAACTCTGGGAAACCAGTGGCATACTCTGTTGGGCCCGTAGCAGTGTAAACAAAGGTGCCCTGTGACTTTCCTACTTGTCCTCTACTTTATGTTTCTTTTAAACTGTCTTTATTCCTTTAAATTAGCTAGGTTGTTGAGGAAAGGTGGGCAGTGTGATGCGAAGCCGACAGGGGAAGAATAATACTCGGAGAAACAAGACTGTGATGAGGCAGCACCCTCGTGTCGGTGCCAGAGAGGCAGGGAGAGGGCAGGATGGCACAGAGTTCACCAGCAGACATTCAATGCAGCAGCAAAATGCTGCGTCAGCCCCAAACAAATGACTCTCAGTCTGAGGTTTTTCTGTTTGCGTATGTCTGACTTTCTTTTTCAGTGTTTCTTCTCAATGATGCTGATGTGATTCATCAGTTCCCTGCATGCCCCTGTCTCTCTGTCTGGCATGAACGAACACATTAAGCATCTTTTGCCTCATTGAATACCTCACTTGACTTTCTCCTGTCTGTTTTTCATTGTGATTTCTGTCAGGCTGTCTTCAATTGATTATGTTTCATTGTGTGGGCCTCTCTCATGCTTCATACTGACTCTCTACTAAAGAATTTTTTTACATTGTTGAAAAAATGTGACTGGGACTGATAATCTTGGAGCTGAGTATAGTGTCAGGCCTTTCCCATCATCCTCTCTGTCAGAACGAATGCAGAGGTGGATGAACTCAACAGGGCGACGCCTGATTCCAGTGAAGTTTTCAATGACACTGTGAGTCAGAAACTACAAAGAGATAGAGACAGAAAGGAAGTGTTGGCTGTGTAAGGAAAGACTTCAACACAGTGTTTCCAGTATTTCTCTCCTCTGTAAGTGTAGTAACATCAGTTTGACCACTCCTCTCCTCATTCCTCTGCCGCTCCTTTTTACTTTAGTTGGAAGAGGTTGAGGCACTTTCCCCTGAAGGTTTAGGGTGGGAGCAACCATGCTAGAAGAGGGGGGAAGAGTGTGACATACGTGGGAAAACTTTCTCATTGTGTGCAGTTTGAGTTTTATTTGGCCTCTTGTGTTTTGTGTGGCATTTGTTTGTTTTTGTAAATTTCTCAACAGTTACTTGCCTCAGGTTGATTGGTTTCATACTTTCAAATTTTTCACTCTCTGTCTCTGTCTTACTAGGTAGAGTGTGATCCATTTCTGTAATAGGTAGCCCAGTGTTTCTTCTAGCAGTTGACCTTTGACCCAAACTGGGTGCAACTTCAATGACCCCTCTTTAAGCACAAAGAGTCGCTGCGTGTTTGTTCACCATGAGGAGGCGTGCTCCAAGGCTGAATCCTCGACCTTTTTACCTTTGGTGTAAGAGGTCAATGAGCCTAAAGTAGCTTCCTGAATTCTGGGTGTTACCTTTTCTCAGCTCTTAGCTTTTGATTTACTTTTAAAAAGTATGTATTCAAGGCAGACAGGCCTGGCCTTTGGTGAACACAGAATCTATTTTTGGCCCGTGAGCAGTGAGTGCTCTGCCATGAACTGTTACGCTGAGTGTAAATTAGAACTGTTAAGTAAACTGTTTCCATCCCATCATGCAGTCCTCCGCAGTGAAATTGAAACTAACCACAAATTTTAAGTGCAAGTCGGAGGTAATGAGACTGTCTGTCATTGTGTCACATCAGCTATGATGGCTGAATGTTGGCTGTTATCTGAAAGACATTTGAAAGTAGTTTCTCTATGAATGCATATCAATGATTTCTTAGCTTTAGTAAGGTCAGGAAAAAGGTTGTACTTCAGTAAAAGAACAGAGCAGCTCTTCAGGGAATTTTACATTTGTAATATAATAGATGTTGATAGACATCTCAGGTTAAATTCTAAACCTTGAGTAGGAGTTCACTAGAGAGTGCTTGGCCTTTGGTCTACTGTGCTCTGTATGAATGTGGGAAGTGAAAATTTCTCAGATGACTTTACTCTTTCTATATGTCGCCTACTCGAGAGCCCTGCTGAATTCAAAGACAGAGAGGAAGCTGATGAGACACACACATGCCTGTCGAATACAGAGAACTGTAGTGCTGTCTAAACTTTACTACTTATATAAAATTGAAATGATTGTTTTAATATGTTGTGAGTTAGACTACTTAGACTACTTGGTAAGTTGTTAGTATTCAGACCCAAGAAGGAGTCTGTCAGACATTTCTGAAATCATATTTGGTTATAAGACTGGTTACCAAACAAATCTTTTCTGTGAACAAATTAAATATAGATTTTTCGCTTTTTCTTTTTGTTATTTTGTTTAACAGAAAACATGACATTTTGGTTGCAGTTGATTATCGACTCTGTGATGACAACCAACGATTAGTCAGGTTTTTCTATGGTCTCCATGAAACTGGAAATACACGGACTTTTTTTCTTAGTCTGCCAAACAAATGATAACTTAAAAAGCAAAAAAGAATTACAAATAAGAATAGAGTGACGATGATGCACCACTGCTTCTGTAAGCTTTTTAAGAATGTTTATCAGGGTTTCTGGGTTACATGTTAATGTTTTCCAGTCATTTGAAAATAAACGAGTTTTAATCATGGAACAATTCCTGTTCTCGAACGGAGCGAGGCTTGCCTCATTCAGAGGAATGAGGGATTACATCATCCCTGGAGCAGAGTGGAGTAACTCCCTGGCTCCCCTCATACACCTCGCTCCCTCACCCCCTCCCTTCTTCATTTTCTTCTCCTCCCTCCCAAACTCATCTCCACCTCAGTCTTCCGCTGTGCTTTATGTCACTTAGTGTAGTGTTGTCTGTGGGGCTTTGGGACATTCTGGCCCTGGTGTACCGTCTTAAAACTTTATGTCAGCCATTTGCACTAGCTGACATGGATTTGAAGGTCTTTTCTTCAAGAAAAAAAAAAATTGCTATTTTGTGGGAAGCCAGCCTGTGGCTCATTTAGCCCCACCATGGCAGATGTGACACACACATGACCTCAGTGGCTGAGAAAAAAATCCCCTTGCACTTCAAAAGATGCCTGTTAAATTAAAGTGGGGGGGAGAAAATTGTAGTTAGTATCATCCATTTTTCTATTTCATTCTGTTTTTTACATGTTAAGCCTGGAGTGGGTCCAGTGATTAGGTTACTCTTTCCATTGTGTTCTGAGAGACAAGAAATATTTGACTTACATCTGAAAACAACCAGCCATGAAACCTAAAGCTGCGTGTTTCTGTACTACACACACACATGCTGTTGATCTTCCTGTTAGCAGAAAGACTTAGGATCGTATGATTAAATGTGTGTGGAAAACTTTTAGTTCCATGCTGTATGTAGGCCCAACCTTGACTTATTTAATCCTTGGTCCTGGTCATCTTTCATGGAAAGATATGAATGTGAACCTTGTTTAGAAAGTGCCAGAGTCTGTGGTCTTCCATCTGCCCATTCAGAGCTGCAGCTGTCCACTCAACAGGGCACAGAGAGCTGTACATCACCACAAAGTAGACTGTGACATTGGGATATCTTTGGACAGAAGTGCCAGCAGATGTATTTTCTAGTTTCACCTCCTCTGTTGGATTTAGAGATGAGATCGTTAAGGTTAAGAATGAACGTGGTCACATTCACACAGACACATCTCTGGAGCAGGAAGTGAAGCTGGACTGTGTCCTGTCTCTATTTGTGGGGCTGTCCAAAGCCATTTCCCTGACCGGTTGGTATCTATAGCGCTGGTCCAAGATGATAGGAATGGGCTCCTAACGGCCCACTGACTCGGACAACAATAGAGCACCATGACCTCCTGGTTAAGTATAGAGCTGTACAGCCGCCACCAGCAGCCTGCACAGCTGGGTGTTAAAAGAAAGAGCAAAATAGAGGGATGACAGTGCAGTAGACCTGACATCATCTTGCTGTCCTTCTATTTTTACTCTACACGTGTTCACTAATCCATTTGTCCATCTATCAATTACATTCTCCTTTCCTGCCACTTTGGATATCAAGCAGAAGCATTCTCTGAAATCTTAGATGATCACTGTTGTCTAGTCATGTCAGTCAGGGCCACTGATTGGCCGGTAGCTCAGTAAGATTCAAATACTTCAATTCATACAGTTGTAACCTTGACAGTCATGTGCTGTGGAAGTTTTTGTGGAAAACTTATCATTGAAATGATTTTTGTTTTTGCTTTGTGATGCTGATTGTGTTTTGTCTCCGCCTACAGGGGTGATCAGCCAGTGGCAAGGTGAGTCAAAGGAGCGTGTCATCTCGCTTGTTCTCACCCACCTCCCGCTCCTCAAACCTGGCAACGTTGAGGCCAAAAGTGAGTACATGCGCCTGCTGCCGCGCATCCTGGCCCACACCATCGAGCATGGGCATCACCTGGAGGAGTCTCGCCAGCTCCTGTCCTACGCCCTCATCCACCCCGCCACCTCCCTGGAAGACCGTGCAGCCCTGGCACTCTGGCTCAACCACCTGGAAGAGAGGGCTGCTGCCAGGGGAGACTCACTGGAAAGGCCTCCGCCTGCCGGGCCACACCACCTCCACCATCAGTCCACACCTCCATCCACCCTCACTACATCAGGATCTTCCTCCTCCACTAACACCTCCTCTTCAAGCAATCTCTACTCCTTGCATCATCACCAGCGCTACGGCTCGGACGACCGCCTGAATGGGTGGCAGAGCTCCAGGGAGTCAGGGCTGGGTGGAGGCTGGCATCAGCAGCAGCAGGGCTGTGAGAATGGGCACCTCCTTCTCTACCCATCATCCTCTGTGCCGGCAACCATCAACACAGTTGGAACTGGTGCAGGCGGTAACACTAGTAAGTAAAGTCTGCTCTCTTATCGTGTGCAGCGCTGTACTTAGCCCTTTTCTAATCATGTGGTGCTTTCACAGCAGGCACACACATGGAAATTAGTATCTTCTCTCAAATCTGTAATGACACTTTTATTGCCTTTTTACAGCATTTTTTATTTCAAACAATTAATTTGTCTTCTTATTAATACACATAATGTTTTCATGAGGAAAGACAAGTTGACAGGGTAGAGATGATTTCAGACTTTGATTTACACACTGTAGACAAACAGCGTCACTTTGAACTGATGGGCAATAAACTTAATTGGATCATAAACTTAAAAGTGTAAGTATATGACGGTTTTCACAAGTTTACTTCAAATATAATCTGACTGTGTAACTGTGCTGTTAATCATCTTGTGCTTTTTTACTGTAGTTTAAGTAAGCTATGAACTTGAAATTGACATCACTTTCCGAAATTTATATTAGTTTATAGCATTGAATTGAAAAGTGTTTCCTCTCATTACATCACCTCACAGAAAAACTGACAAAATGTCACATTATTTCACATTGCTTGTGTCACCTTTCACATTGAACAATGTGATACATTTTACATCGGAGGAACCTCTTTTATTAATTTTGTGGTGCTCAGACATTTCTCTGTGAAGCAGAGCTCTTGATCAGCTACACACACCTGACACTGCTTTTGAAAAGCTTGGATTCATGAGTGCAAACCTAACAATTTGTTCAGATATTAAATGTGCTGCATTTTAGCCTCGACTGACTTGTTTATATCTAAAATCAAGTTGGTCAGAACCAGTATACCATCAGAGAACTCCTCAGTGGTTACAGACACTTACTCTGTGTTGGCCTGATGATAGTTTCTCTGTCTGTGGCAACAAACTGATTGTCTGCACTCAGGCACAATTTCACACCAGGGTCACTTACCTGTAATTCATGTGGCAAGTTTTGGCTAAATACAGTAGTGTTTTTGACTATTGTGGTAAAAATCATGGGATTTGATTGTCAGCTGTGCCTGATTGGATAATAATAACAATAATAATAGTTCACACTAAGCACATTAGTTATCACAACAAAAGTAAAGTTTTTTTTTTAAAATTTAGTTCAAATATTTTCTTTTTAATCATAATTTGAATAAAGATACTTTACAGACACTGACACTCAAACTTACCACACACCCTGAACACACCCTGAACAAACATCACACACTCAACACAGTAAATACACACTGGTCAGACTGACTACAGTCTGAACAACCCACACAGCAACTACAGAGGTTGTGTGAGGTGGAAGACAACATAGAAAGAGGGCGGGGCTGTTGAAATTGAACATAACTATGGTCAGAGCAGGATATTTCCAGACAAGAATGCAAGGGCTCTGTGTTTTTTTTTCTGAGAGATGAAAGAAACAGCTGAGGGTTTATAAATAAAGACATACTCAAAGCTCTGCTCACTGCTGCAAGAAAGATACTCTTGTATCTTTTGACTACTAGCAGTTTCAGTTTTACACAAAAGACCTCAGAATTTCACAAGTGATAAACTGCTGTTTCCTTAACCACTGGATTGGTGAAAACAGTGGGCTGATGCTTTCATGAACTAATGAAAGTGAGTGTAAGTGTGGGAAACACCGCAAGCGAACTTGAGTAATGTGGTGTGCAGAGTGAGAGGAGGATGATAAAATATGTTTCAGTCAGTGCTTTTGGCATCAAATCACACAGGATCATTTCACAAAACAGCAGAGTCCTGTAATCATTTTGATCAATAAATATCAGAACATTGGCTTGATTCGTATTACACCAAGTCTTCAGCCCCCTTTCCTTAATGACCCTGTTCATCTGGTCATCACGATGATTACAGGAGTATAATTGTCCAACCACATCAACCTGCCTGCCACTGATAGCACATCCTGTTGACCCCCAACCCATACTCTCAGCCTCAGTCCAAGCCACAGCAGCACATACCACCCATCCTTTCCCTTGTAAGGCAGCTTTTGTGGGAGACTGTATTTAGGGAAAATGGCTAATATTTAGGGACTGGAACTTGTAATGTTAGCTGGGCACCTATTTTAAACGGGGCCCATGAAGTCCTATACATAGCGCCAACAGTAAGAGGACCGCATATAGAGGGAGGAGGAGAGAGACTGGAGTGTTGGTGGCAGCTTAAGCCGTCAGAGCGGCGACACAAAAAGCTCTTTGGCTCTTCACCTTTTCAGTCAGTTTACTTTCCTCAACAGGAAACAAAATCTGTGATGTTGGAGCTTCATTTCTTGGGTCTAAAATGGTTGGATTTCACTTGTAATGGTTAATTTGGTTTGACCCCAAGAGATCTCCATCATGAATTCATGCTGAGAGGCATGATGCTAAGTGCTTAACATAAATTTTGAAGTATTCTTAAACCTAAGATATCAAAATCTGTCTCTTTGAGAAAGGTACTTTAGGTCTTGATATTAGCAGTTGCAGACAAATAAGATATCAGGAGAGTTTCATGTGTTCTTGCCCAGGAAATGCAGCTTCCTCCCTCCAGCTGTCTTTGGTAAACTCACAAACAAAAATTTCACAACTGAGTGAGTTTCACAATTTTAAATGTGGAGATCTAATGTTAGTCATGGACAGGAAATTGTGCAGTTTCCATGCTCAAAGCAGAAAAGGTGTTTTTGCATGGCTCTACAGAGGACAGAAATATTTGACAGGCATAGCTGTGAGTAGGAGCAAGTCTACATAGTGAAAGAACATTGACCGAAGGTGAGCGTAAATGTAATGTTAAAATAAACAAATCTACATTTGCATAAGAGGAATCTTCTTAATAACAAATCAGCAGAAATATTTTGGGCCACCTCTGTGCTTTTCTTGTCAAGCTGAGCACACAGGGACAAGGACAGTTATTAGTTATTGCCACTAAAAACCCAGTGCATCATTCTGTACATTATTCTGAGTAAATAGACCTCCTCATTTTGAACTTAACACTGATGTGTGTTGATCCATTTTTTTTTTCACAAAACAATATCATAGTTGTGATATATTGCGTCACATCTGGTGCTATGAGATGAATTATGTGTTTCAGGCTCTTGTTATTTTTTCTCATTGTTGTTACTGTTATCAGTTGTGTTGAGGAACAGCACAATGGCTTCATGTTTTTTTTAAACTTAGGAGTGAGTGAACAGCAGTTTTGCTTGGATAATTTCTCCACTCATAGCAAAGTTTAACGGCCTGCACCAACCTGCCCATCTTGTTGCTGTCTTGTAGTCCTGACGAGTGGAGGTGGCAGTCAGCAGCACAGTCCCCTGAAGCGCTCCGTGTCCCTGACGCCTCCTATGAGCGGCCCCAGTAACCAGCCTCTGGGCCACGTCTGGCTGTCCCAGGAGGACCTACGGACAGCCAGAGGCCCAGCCCTGGACCACGCACCTCTCTCACCCCAGAGCAGCATTGCCTCCTCGGGCAGCGGAGGCAGTGAGCACCTGGAAGAGGCTGGTTTAGGAGGAGGTTCAGGGCTGCATCGCAGTTCCTTCCATGAGGAGGGCAGTGGCATGAGGGGTGAGCACAGAAGACCCGTGTGCAGTAAATGGCACAATTCATTGTTACTGACTATTTACCTTACATTGCATATTTACTTTCAGATATTGTGGTTCATACCTGTTAAAGTGGTGTTGCCTATGAAAGTAAATGCTGCTGACTGATACATATACATATCCACTGAACACTGAACTGCACACCAGAAGCAAGTTCTCAGTGACTGTGACACCAGATTTGCGACACACTTTAGCTGCTTTTCCTTGCAGCTAGTCACCAGTACTGCTTGGAAAGTACTACATTAACTGCAAAACTATTATTACACTGTAGAGCCAGCAAGTCGCCGACTTCATTGTCTTATTTTATATAAAACCAATTTATTACAGTTGCTTAAACAGTGATGAAATGTTTTTGCAGGACATCCAAACATAATATATTTTATCTGTATTTGAGACTGTAAAAAAATATTAAAACTGCCTCTAATTCGATCTTAAGAGATCTGAATTTAACGACTTTAGATGTATTGTTAGTATTGTTTGGCTTCCTAAAAAAACAAGTTCAGAATACAAATATTCACATTATTTGATGTGAATATTGTAAAGTTTAGTATTTAACCTTGTGTTAAGTAGAACTGAAGTGCTCTGTTGTTGCCCAGGGTTTTTTTTTTTTTTTTGATGAAGCTCTAAAAGGGGATTAATTGGGAATGGTAAATAGAGAGAACGTGTCCTGGATGGAAGCTTTCTGATTAGATCTCACTGCTGACAGGGACAGAAAGACATGACCAGCGCAATGGAGAAACTTATAGGACTGTCTGCTATGTACTTAGAGGCATTTAGCTAGAGGCTTTGGCAAGTTGTTGATCCAGTCAGAGTAGTTTGTCAGGGGAAGCAGAGGCCAGAGCTGCCGACCTCAGTGACCTTAAAGTGAGGCGTTCACTGTCTGCACTGGAGTCGAACCTTTCATGCAAACTCCAGACTTTTTTCTTTTACAAACATTTTTCATGTTTTCATCCAACAAAGTTACTCAAACATTCATCATTTACAGCCCCAAGAGGAGATATAACTTGTCAATATCACTTCAGAAGAAAATGTTAACTCAATTTCTTTGTTTATTGCTGCCAGAAAAGAATCTGATCTAGGTGTCAAATGTTGAAATAAGGTGCTAGACTTCTAAAAATTTAATTACTGAGCATTGACATTCGAAGATTTAATCTATGTGCATGTGCACTTGTATGTCATATATCTTGTATGGTTTATCACAGACTTTTTAAGCTCTAAAGCATCATTAAGTTAAAACAAACAACTGTCTAATTTTGAATGAACAGTCTGCTGAAGTCTATTACTGACCAGAAAGTTGAGGTCTCCTTGTGTTATGACATTTTGCATAATATGGAGTAGAGAGAGATGACATGAGACATTCAGTGTTCATATAGTTTCCAATTTTGTAGTCATACACACATTATTTATTCTGGTACAGTGTGTGAGACTGAATACAAAGATGTATTTCAACACTATTCTCTGTGGATTATGTATTTTGTTTTATGTTGGGTTTTTTTTTTAATCAGAATATGTGTTAACTTTAATTGTATCATATGTTTGTATTGATTTGTGTTGACATCAAAGGAAAATAATCACTGTCAATGTAGATAATGATAATCCAACACTCTCTGTGTGCACGTGTGTGCGTGTTTGTGTGCATGTGTGTGTGTTGTCCGCCTCACAGATGTTCCTGCATGGCTGAAGAGTCTCCGTCTCCACAAGTACGCTGCTCTCTTCTCCACAATGACCTACGACGAGATGCTGTCTCTGACTGAAGAGCAGCTAGAAGCACAGGTTTGCACTTACACATGCACACACACACACACACACACACACACACACACACACACACACACACACACACACACACACACACACACACACACACAGAGGAGGTTAGTTTGGTTAGTTTTAACTTAAAAAAATTAGATCTTTACCAGGAAAAAGGTTTTACTCTTTATTCTATCCACTGTGTTAAGTAACTAAACTGTCAACATTATCAAACACACATAACTTGAGAACTGACATTGGCAGCATGTCGAAACATATCAGTATTCATAAGAAGGATAAAACAGAAAGATCTTAATATAACGTTGAGCCATTTTAATCAGTTAATGTAGTGATGTGCGGTATGCAGCTGTAACCAGGTCAAGTTGATAATGTCAGAAGAATGAAAAAATGACACAAGACACACTTTAAGATGTGCTTGTGCTTAGAGAAGTTGAGGAGTCTGCTGGAAATGGAGGATGCGGCTAAAATTAACGCAGCTCACCGGGAAGCTGCTTGCTTCCTCCAGGTGCTGCTGACTCTTTCTCTGTCTGACCCTAAAGACATTCTGAACTTCAGCAGCAGCACAAAGAGGCATCCTGTGCGACAGTGCATCCAATTTACTGCATACAGCTTAATCTGAAAATATCTGGACTGTCAGTATCAGTTCTTCATGGGACATGTGAGAAGTTGCATTAGCCTCAACTAAAGTTAATTTTCTGGAATCAGTGCAGAGCTTTTTCTGTCCTCTGAACTGAAGATGAGCAGATAAGCTGTTTCTCTTATAGCTTCACTGATTGCATCTTCTGCTGTAACATTTTTCCTGAAAAACATCTGCCTCATTCGCTAACAGACAACCAGCTGATCTCTTTGGTTTGAAAGAAGTGCACTGTACATCTCTTTTTCTTGAAAAGAAATCAATGTTTTGCACTTGTATTTTACTATTAGAAAAGTAAAGTTTAACACAAAAACCTTTTTTTTCCAACAGAAAGTCACAAAAGGGGCAAGGCACAAGATCGTTATCAGCATTCAGAAGCTCAAAGAGAGACAGAACCTACTGCGCAGCCTGGAGAAGGTCAGAGTGACAATACACTGCATCTCCTCCTCTTCCTCTTCATCATCACACAACAATACACCCTCATAAAGCTTCTAGTCCTCCTTAAAATGAATTGTGCTTAAAGGTCTTGTTGATACAAATATTTTGTTTTGCTTTTGAAGTTTGTTTTTGGTGAGGAGTTTGTGACCTCGGCAGACGTCACAGGACGCCGCCTCTCATGTTTTCCTGTGTGTCTGTGAGCGTGTCAGGAGGGTGGTCACTCTCTGCCAGTGTTATGTATCTGAGATGGCAGCTTAGGGGACATCTAATCCAGGAAGGAGAGTTTTGGGCTCTGAATTTAAACCCATCTGCCTCCCCCACCTCACCCTCCATTCAGCCTTCAAAGCAAGACAATGGCACTCAAGGGCACACCGCAGGAGGGACTTCTTGAGCCAGCTAAATTCAGACTTAACCTTTTCACCAACACTTCATTTTAAAATTTGTTCGCGCTGCATTGGTAGGGCTGGGGAAACAAGACACCTGTTGCTTGGTATTTTGGGTTTACACACACTCATGTACAGCGCTGCTCTGTGAGGGGCGGAGGGGAGGCTGACATGATGTACATCGACACCAGCAGAGCAAGAAAATTGCGTGCATGTATTTTTGGTATTACTTTATTTTCTGCTCTGTCGTATGGCAGTGGGATTAGAGATTGCTGCCACTCTCTTCATTTGTAGGTCTGTCTTCTACTTTATATTGAGCAAGTAGGTCAAAAGAAACTGATTTTTCTTGTGTGAGTATGTGAAAGTTTTGTTGGTTCAGGTGGCTCACAAAGTTCACAGTAGTAAAAAGCTGCAGTTCTTGGTCTGGACATCTTTAAGTCTCACAACAGATCAGTCACCTCTATGCATCATAGTTACTGCCAGGTGAAGCCTTCAGTCTTTAAAAACTTTCTTACCTCCTCCTCCTCTGTTCCCCTCCTGTCATTTACCTCCACCAGGACGTGTTGGAGGGCAGTAATCTGCGCGCCCCGCTGCAGGAGCTACACCAGATGATCATGACGCCTATCAAGGCTATCAGTGGCAGTGAGGAGGCCTCCCTGCAGCGCCCCCTGCTGAGCCCTGAGAGCAAGAACGCTGCACCTGGCTCCCACCTGAGTGGAGGTGGTGGAGGGGAGGCTGAGTCAGGCACGAGTGTCATCGCCGAGGGGGATCTACCCGGCCAGTTCACTCGCGTCATGGGAAAAGGTGAGCTGCATGCATCATTTGAGATTGTTTCCATGGACTGAGACAGGTTTTAGTTTTATTTTAACGTCTTATTTTTCATTCCTGTCTCCTCCTCAGTTTGCACCCAGCTGCTGGTGTCGAGGTCAGACGAGGACAACATTAGCTCCTACCTACAACTCATTGACAAGTGCCTTATCCATGAGGTACTCACTCGCTCTGGAATACACAAACAGGACAATACATAACAGAGGAATTTACGTTTACAGTAACCAACATGTCAATATAATGTTGTAAATTGAAAAGCAATAGTAGTTAATGCATCAGTGAATTAATGTCCGCTCATAATGCACACGTGACACAACAGGCCTACCCCGAAAACATGCAGGAAATATGATTGTACGTACATGAAACTGCACAATAATAAAATATATTATCTTTTCAACCTAGTCATGAAAATTTGATTCAAATCCAAAACCCTTAACTTTTTAGAAAAATATCAGATTCATTCTTGTAGTATAAATGTGCCTAATGAAGCATCGTGCTTAATATTCTCTATAATGTGAAGGAGAGTTTTGACACGATTCACCTGAACATCGTCAGCCAGTCACGCTTCGTTTCATTCACACTCCCTGTTCTCCCCTCCCCCTCCCCATCAGTCCTTCACTGACACGCAGAAGAAGAGGCTGTTGTCATGGAAACAACAGGTCCAGAGGCTGTTCCGGTCCATTCCGAGGAAAAACATCCTTGACATAGCAGGATATCGACCACAGAGGAGGTGAAGACGCGCACAAGTTTTTATTTTTTCCTTTTTGTCTTGTCTGTGAAAAAAACCTGTTAAATCAAAGTTGCTCTTACTTAAATAAAACAGTCCATAGAAAACAATAAAACAGTTGAAAGTAGGTAGAGAGGGATTGAGATTGAACCAAGAGTGAATATTAAACAGTTAATCTTGAATCAGTCTAAAACTTTATTATTAAACAAACAAAAAAATGTTAATTATCACTTTAAAACATTTTTTGTCTCCTCCTCAGCTTCTCAACTTTATCAAAGTAAACTAAACACTGAAGTTATGAGAAAAATTGTGTGAGAGGATCTGCTGCTTGTTTAATTAAGTTACTGTATTCTTTTCTTGTTCCTTCTTAGTCTAACTGATAAGCCTATTTTTCGTAAAAGTACCAAATGCACACTAGCTTAGTTTTTTTGTAAAAACAGTGCAAACACCCGCAACCATCAAGTCAACCAGTTGCTGCTTGAATCTCACTTTTTTGTGCCGTCCTTCTGCAGCCGTTTCGGTCAGTCCAACTCTCTGCCCACTGCTAGCTGTGTTGGGAGCAGCGTGTCGGCCAGGAGGAGCCTTCGCCAGTTCCAGATGCCCTCCAGGAGCTTGCCGGGTGCCAGGCTGGGCCTGCTGGGCAGCGGGGGGCTGCTGGGACCCACACCTCGCAGCTCCAGCAGCACACCCACCGGCCCCAAGCAGGGGAGACAGGTGAGTTAAACCAGCTGAAGATTTGAACCAGCAGGGAGAACAGAGTCAGTGAGAGCTGGCAGCAAGGAGAAACAGTAAAGTCAACCAGCCAAGGCTTCTCCCATAGAAGATTAGCCTTTCAGATTGAGTTTCATATTGTTACTACAGTATTTATTAACATATTCTAGTTTATGTGAGCTTAATTGCTTAAAGATGTTTAGTTTGGGTCACGTTAAGCACAGGTTGGTGATCTTGGAGGGATTTTCAATAGACTCGGAGTACTTACTCAATCATTTTTACATTCAGTGTGTTATTACTTGATCAAGCATCATATGAGTTGATCAGAGATGAGGATTGATAGTTTGGATTATTTCCTAAAAGTCCTGTGAATGTACAGATTCCTCATACAGAAAAACTAAGCTATTTCAGGGTATTATCACGTAGAGACAGGAATGCTGACTGGCCAGTGGTGTTCGTGACTCTACAAAGGAACATTTTGAAATGTGTAATAATACATTCCAGGATGTTTACAATAACCTGGGCAGCAGAATTCCTTCTTCAGCACGTATTCTGCCCGAAATAGACTTTTCATTCCATGGCAAAAAAATGCGGGGTGAGGAAGAGGAGCAGCGGTGGTGTTTGGAGAATGAAGTGAGGTGGATGGAACTTGTAGGCAGGTCACCCCACATACCAGAGACTCTGCGTCAGTGCCGAACACTGAAACAGGAGGAGCTGTGGAGCTGTTTCAGGCCCATCCTGGCACACTTTGGTCTGGGCTGACCCAGTTCATTGGAAGCCTCTCTCTCTTGCTCTCTCTCTCTTTCTCATCCCTTTCAATGGGAGGAAATACCTCAGTTCCTCCTCCTCACGCTGGACCTTCTTGTGTGGGACTGTAGTGTGGATGTGTAGACGGAGAGAAGGAGGGTGGGAGGGAAATATGTGAGTCATAGTTTGGGAGAGGTAGCTGTGGTGTCGGAGGAGGAGGAGGAGGGGCAACGAGAGAGAGAGTGGAAGAGTTTGTATGAGTGTGTATGAGAGAGAGAGAGTGAGAGAGCCAGTCAGAGGCAGTGAGAACAGTGCACAGGCATTTCCTGTTTTTCCCTGGCCCGTGGCACTGGAGGGCTAAGAGGAGGGAGGGCAGAGGGAGAGAGGTGAGGGGAGGGGCATGTGGCGGTGGTGTTGGGGGTATAATAGGCAGGTTACAGTGAGGAATTCATGTGGTGAGCATCTGAAACTATCATTAGGTGTTGGCCAGACATCCAGACAGGAGCATCGGGGGGTGAAAATGTTTAAGAAGCGGTGGCCTTGATCTCACACTTGACTCATTTCAAGCTTTCGTATTTCATGTCACTCTTTGATCAGTGAGAGTTATGGCAGTGTGTGAGAAGCAGTGATGAAGGAAATGAGTTTGAAGTAAGAGGAGGATGTGTGAGCTTCAAATTTGTTCATCAAATTGAATCAGAGAAACATGGCTTTGCCTTTTAAATGTCAGTGTTTTATCTTAACCAAGTTATCCGATGCTGATTCAAAAGTCTGAAGTCTGGTCATTCTGATGGACTAACACTGTTAGACCCTGATAAAAGAACTCTATAAAAGTAAAGTCCAAATGTAGAATCTGCTTAAAATGACGTCATGTTCAACTGTCTTTGTACCACAAGTAATATTCAATATACAATGCACCCTGGAAATTTATGACATTTCATTGAACTTGATCTGTTAAATATCTATATGTAATTTCTGATTTCTAACATGTAATTGGTCGTCAATTCAGATGAAACTTACATGTAAATAAATAAATAAAATTCAAGATGTAAAAGTCGTAGGATTTGGAGACATGTTCAGTCAATTTGATAACATTTTTGCTGTTAATAGTTATTTAGTTTAATACCTTTAGTCGTGACGTGTTAATCCAACAGATGTTTCCACGCTCAATAAGTTAATTTATAGTTAAAATGTTCCCCTCAGGGTCTGTGGTTTGCAAACCCCGGAGGAAGCAACAGCATGCCGAGCCGGACCCACAGCTCCGTGCAGAGGACCCGCTCCCTGCCAGTTCACACCACACCACAAACCATGGTCATGTTCCAACAAGCTGGTGAGGAAAACACACAAAAAACACACACATACACAACATCATAAACCCATCCAACCATCTGTCCATCTGCTGCTCACCTGCAGCTTCCACTCCATTCATCATCATCGTCATGTTCCGTGTCAGGCTAATTTTAGCTAACACTGTCTAGCACACTATAGACTTGATTAGACACAGTTAATCAATAAAGCACAAGAAAAAAAATGTCAACTTAGCATATTGACTCGTACTCACTGCGTCTCCAGGATGATTGGATAAACAGCATCTGGCTTCAGCTTAAGCTTTGCAGCTAAACGCTGCTCTAGAAAAAGGCTCCCGCAGGCTTAAGTTTGGCTCGTGGGTTTTCAGATTTGTGTTAGTACACAGAGACTCACCATTTTTACTTTTGCAACCAAAAACAGAACATGTCTCAGATTTATTTGGAAGTAGTGAATCTCAGCTGCAGCACAGCGGTATGTAGCTACACCCGGCTTGTCCCCCGACACTGCTCCTTCCACTGTAGCCCCACACTGCCAGACAATGGGATTGGTTCCTTTGGTATGTGATGTGTGAAATCCAGTCTGTCTTAGTCCGTGTCTGTGAGGCTGTCCTTGGTACACTGCAGATCTCAGCTGGAAACGTGAGTTTGATTGCTTATTTCGCTCCCGATACAAAAAACGTGAACATGAACATCATAAAAAGGTCATTAACTTGATTTTCATTAAAGGGGGGTCTACAATTTTTAATGGATACAGATAATTTAGTCCATGTCTTTGTTCTATTAGGATAATATTATTTCTGATAGACCTTTAGATAATTTGTTTTCAAAATGTTAAACTATTTGCAGCTCAGAACAGGGACTTTTTTTGTTAATTCACCTTCACTTTCTCTTCGTTATCGACATGGAAAACCTGTTTAGGCAAAGAATGAGTATTGTTTCTTCAAGATCACAGTGGAAATAATTTCCCTGTTGTTTGCTTTTATAATAACAAGACAATATGGTCTTCATACAAGATTAGATTTTATTTAGGGGCCTATTATATTCTTTAACTTTTATAATGGAGCAGCCATGTTGTCACCCTAAAACCCCCCCCGTGGTATGGACTCACCCTGAAAGCCCCCACTCAGTGTGCACACACACACCAGGGTCGTGGAAACCATCGCCGCCAGGCAGAGTGACCTTTAGTAGCCTCTGCTGTGCTGACTGGACTTTGTCTCACAGGAACAGTGGACAGTATGAGGACAACCTGGGATTTCCTCCGCTGTGTCTCTCACACACACACACACACACACACACACCAGAAACGTCCTCTTTTTAGAATGAAGAGGAAAAACAGAATTATAAAAAGCAGGAGGGGAGGAGGGAAGTTGGAGGGAGAGTGGAGATTGTATGTGGGAGAGGAAGAGATGGAGGCAGGGAGGGAGGAAAGAGTCAGAGGAGTCTCACAATGAGGCTCTTTGTGCAGCGAGGACACAGCTCGCTCGCCCAACTCCTTTCCCCTTCCCTCTCTCCCTGACTCACTCTTTTTCTTAACTTTCCCATCTCTCTCCCTTCTTTTTTTTCCATCCCTCCATCTGTCCTTCTTTGACAACTCTGCAGAGTCATGCACACATAGCAGTCACCCTTAAGGGTGGGTATGGCTGGGACTCGGCCAGAATAACTGATTTGAAAGGCCAGACCTCCCCCCTCCCTCCCCGGCTGTCTCACTGTGTATCTGTGTGATCTGTCGTCCTCTCTGCCAACAGATGGATAAATAGACTTATTAAGTGAGACACAGCAAAGAAAAGGAGGGGATGAAGAAACAAGTGTGTGTCTATGTGTACAGTTTTCCTCAGTGTGTGTTTGTGCTGCTGTAAGTCTGTGTGTACAGGGGGTGGAGGGGTGTGTGAGGCGGGGAGTTGGGGGTTGTTGAGGGGGGTGTTGGAGCCTATAAATAGCCCACTGTGGACTACTGGGCCTAACTCAGCTTTTCTCTCTGGCCACAAGGGATTTTCACCGCCCGGCCTGTGTTGAAGACTCAGCGAAGGACTGAAGGGCTGGAAGGGGTTGCTAGGCTCTACTGTGGCCCAAATACAACCCCTCCCACCCCTGACCCCCCCAACACACACTTACTCCCCCCTCCAACCTCAGCCTAACCCTCCACAGTCTCCACCCTGCTCACAGCCAAGGCCAAAACAACCAACAGCAACTAGAACCTGAGAGTTTAAAAAAAGGAGAAAGGAAAAATTGATGAGACGAGCATCAGCTGTTTCATTTGTGATTTGCCAAAAAACTGTGAACATTTTAACCTTAAAGTTTCTCACAGAAACTTCTTGACAGTCAAACCCCCAAAATATTAACTTTACAAATGTTTAAAACAGAAAAAAGCAGGAAAAAAATCATGTAGGAATGATTTTTGAATGATTTTTGGGTTATTAGAACAGATGCCAACACATCTGTCTGTTGATAAATCACATTTATCCGTTTTGCTCTAAACAACTCTGTACATATCCTCATATCACTATGGTAAAATAGGCATTGGTTAAAATAAAAACATATATATTTATACAGTTTTTTGTTTGCATAAGGTACAACTTGAGTAGAATCATTCAGTATTTTTAGTTTTCAAACCTATAAGAAGAAAGAGTTTGTCAGAAGGATTTAAGGCATCATGAGAAAGCTACAGTAATAACATGATACTGAAATGTAAAGTAAAACTACTTTTACTACCACTACTAGTACAACAACTACTACGACTACCAGTAACACCTGTAACACCTGTGTGTTGATCAGGAACATGGAGGTTTTAGGTGAACGTGTAAATGTTGAATGGAAAAGTGACATTCCTCATGGTTTTGAATCAGTGAGTGTAAATTCAGGAACCATCCAGTCTTATTCCTTCTCACACACGTGTGTGTGTGTCAGTATGCTCAGTGTGTTGATGCAGCGTGTGTCTCGTTGCTGGAGTTAACGGTGGGGTTTAATCTGATTATTGATGCAACACTCTGGTTGAGTGGAGGACTTTGTCCCAGTGAACTGATCTGAATTCTCCTCTTTTGTCCTTTGCAAACGCGTCTGATGCTGATTTGTTAAGAAAAGGAGGACAAAAAGGTTTAAGTCTTATTGTGAATCTGATGCGAGTGTGTGAAGTCATTGTGAAGTTTAACACAGCTTTTCATTATCTAATGAGACACTAACGAACAGAGATATTGTACATAATTTCTGCTGTGAAGAGCATCGGCTGCAGGAAATAATTTGTAATTTGATTAAATCGTGTTTTGTTCACTTGCTGAACCTGCTGTGATCGTCATCAGTTCACTTTCTTCACATCATTTGTTTTATATCAACATTATTTAACAACTAATACTGATGTTTCTTTGAATTTGCTCTCGTTACAGATCTTCAGTTGCCGGTGACGGAGCCAGACATCAACAATCGCCTTGAGTCTCTGTGTCTGAGTATGACAGAGCACGCATTGGGAGGTAACACACAGGTTTTAATTGATCCTGACCAATTAACCATAATACACAAGATACAGTCGTTATAGAGATTAAATGTGGTTGGATCCTCCCTCCTGTAACACTCCTCTGCTGGTTATAAGACTCATCCTGTCTTCAATCCAATACAGGATGTGATCTTAAGTAAATCACAGAGTAATGTGGTTATTCATGTTCCTCTATAGCTGATTATTACATTGCTGAGGTTTCTGATGGCTGTCTGGCAGTGATGTCAGACGATAAGTTCAGGACGAACAGCAGGGAGCAGCTTCTGTCATTGTTCTACCAACTGACTGATCTCAGCTTTGAGAGCTAATGGTGCAGTTTGACTTAAGTACTGTTTTATGTAGTTGATTTCCTCATTTCTTTGCCAGCATGCAAGACAAGATAATTAAAATAAAGTAATGATAAGCCTGGTCAGTGGTTCCCAGGTGTGCCTCAGTAGTCAGTGTAACAGGTGTTACACAGTGTGTGGAAATAAACCGACCACATCACTCGCCTGCCATCCTCCACCATCGTCATGTTTTGTGTTTTATTGCTCACTAATCTGATGAAAAAAGGTTAAAGTGTCTGGTCTGTTAAATAGCAGCAGATTCAACTTTCTACAAGTCGAGAGTCAGGAGAGAACGAGGTGATGGCAGAGGATTTTGTGTCAGATCGAAAAGTAAAAGCACCTGTTTGGCAAAAAACCTGCTTTTAACTTAATGTAAACAGAGAACCTGATCATGTTAATGAGGGATGAGGAGTTTGTTACCAGGCAGAGAAGTTAGAGGTTTCAGTCTGTCGCCTGCAGCTCTTCATCCATCAGCTGCTCCCTCTTGTTCTCTTCATCCCTGCAATATTTCCAAATGATCCACCTGTCAAAAATGTGAAAAAATTACTGTTTTCATGTTTAGACAAAGTGGGTATAGTTCTTTTCTGTAAACTTTAATTTTCATTTTTGCAATTATACTAACAATTTAGATGTTGTGATAAAAAGCTTTGAGAGGCTGGAAATGTTTGGTGTAAGAGCCTCTAAAGTGCTTGAAAAGTGCTTGAATTTAACTGCCCTGAGCACCAGTCATAAAAGCCTCTGAACAGGCCAGCAGCTGGACCCGACTCAACCAGATCTTCTGTGTCATATTTCAAGCCAAAGTAAAGTCCACAGTGTCCAAAGGTCACATTATTCAATCAGTCAGCGAGTCACGTTCAGGCTCCATCACTTCAGCTGATCTTCACACTGATCTTCAGGCTGACTGACCCTCTCAAACGCTCCGTCAATCATCCTGTCGTATGAACAGCTTCAAGTCTGCCTTTGACTCCGGCCCATCAATAACTCCAGACCTGGTCCAGTCTGGCCAAGCAGGTCCGAAACTCGCCAAGTTTGAAATCTGACAGCTGCTCTGTCATCAGCCGAGGCGAGTTCAGCTCAACAGGGAAATAAAACCAGAAGAGTGAGAGCAGAAAAGCTGCTTTTAGCAAAAATTCTCACTCAGATATAATTCATGTCTGCAGATATGAAATGACTTATAAACTTTATTTTGGGGGATTACATCATATTTTAAACTTAATCCTTATAAATTCAAGGTTTTTCAAGTTTAGTGTGGACTACCTTTTGACAAACGAATGAATAAAATCGATTTTTTAAAAATCCTTCCATCTCTCAGAAGGAAATAGAAGAATTTTGGCATTTCCTATGGATTGTAAACTTGAACCTTGAATGTATAAAATGTATTTTTGAACCTGTATGCAGTTCAGTGTCGTCTGCATGGCCTGAGTGAAGTCAGTCAGATGGTGACCTAAGCAGAAAATTCCCATGTACAGTGAATTTTAGTGTGGGCTGAAGTCAGTGCCAACTCCCCCCATCCCGAGGTAAAAACAGTGGGCCTCAGTGCTCAGCACAGAGCGGCGGACAAGTGCTGCTTTGTGTGTGTGTGTGTGTGTGTGTGTGTGTTAGGAGTAGGTTGTGTGTATGGGGAGGAGAGCAGAACGAAGGATTGCCTTTAACCCGACAAAACTTCTCCTTAATAAGGTTTCTGCCTCTTTCTCGTCTCCGGTGCTTCAGCTGAGCTGCAGGAACTGAACTCTGAATCTGAGTCGTCTGTTTTTGGAGATTCTTGTGCAAAGAAATGAACTTTACAATGAGATTTATAATCACAATCAGCCACTAAATTTTGTCCTAACAGGTTGACTTACCTGATTTAGTGTTTCCAGTATCAGTTACATTTAGTCCCCCACAGTGTCGTGTACTGATTTGAGATCAGTGGAAAGGAAAGTGCTGGTATCTGATCAGAGCTCTGCTGATATGCTGAGCTCATGTATCAGATGAGATAAAGTTGGATCTGTGCGTTTCTTACACAAACTACAACATCCAGAAGATTAAACTGATCCAGTGTGAGTTTATCCTGAATGGCACAGTAAGTGTGTTAGACAGCAATTCAGTTCGAGGCTGCGTGTGAATTAAAGCTTCAGCAGGAAGCTGCCTTTATAAAAACATATCAGTCTTTGCAAAAGAACAGACTGAACAGAACAGAACAAACGTGCATTCAGCTTCTCTCAACATTAACATGCACGTTAGCTAACAGCTGCAGCCTCTCTGTTTACATTCGTGCAGTATATTTTGTTCTTTGCTCACAATGATATTTACCTGCCCCTCCACTGTTGGATGGAGGTTTTATTCTCATGGAATCAAAATGTCCACCGGTGCGTAGCTTGATAACATTTTCCTCTTCAGCCACACCGGAGGCAACAGCTGTCAGACTGTTGTTTTTCTCTGAAAGGCTCATCAGTATTTTGACAGATGTGTTGTTCTCTCACCACGACATTGTGGGCTCCGGCCCCTCACTGTTCACCAGGCCAGAAAAGCCTCAGGCCTTCAACAACAGCTCACAGCCATCAGATGAAATCTTATTCATAAAACACTCATAATCAATACTCTGCAGCCCCCAGAGGGAAAGAAGAATGTGGAGTCATTATTAAAGAAAGCCAGAAACAAGATGGAAGACAGTAGACAGGAAAATTTGATTTAATAATGAAAGACAAAAAATGAGTGAGAACTGTGGTCTGAACAGTTTTCTTTGAAAAAAACAAAATGACCTTTGTAGAAAATTTGTGAGATCTTTTCCAGAAATCCAAAGAGCAGAGAGGAGCTGCAGAGATAAACTCTGCCTCTGGCTGACAGTTCTTCAGCATCTTGTTGTATATGAAGCATCGGTTTGACCCACATGGAACAAACCAACTGAACATAGGTGTTTGTGCCGAACTGCCATGAGACCTGAAGTCCTTTTCTGCACCAGCATGCTTCTGTTTAGGGTCATAAAAAGGCTGCAGCCTCTCCCGGTGCATGCTGGGACACAGGGAGGGTTAATGTCAGGAACTTGAGGACTTGTAGCTTTCTACTCCTGGTTACTATTAAAGTTTTATCTTTGATTCTTCATCCACATTGTAACACTGAGTTCAACCCTGATGCCTGTTCTTCTCTCTGCTGTTCCTCCTCAGACGGTGCTGATCGCACATCAACAATATGAAACGAGGACCTGAGTGAGAGCGGGAGGAGAGCACAGGTTCACGAGGCTCTCTCACGATAAGTCACCTCGAGGTCACCAGCCCTCCTGTTCCCTCTCCCTGTAGCCAATGGTAGAGCTCAACCAAAGGATCGGGCGGGATCCAAGACACACAAGAGAGCCGCTCATCAGACGGCCGACACAAGCTATCACATTGGCACCGTCCATCGGGTCGGAAAAACACACTTCCTGCTCCACCAGCATGCTCACAGTCACCTGCCACTGGGTGAGGAGAGAGAAACGCATTGGACACAGCCTGGACAGTGTGTGAACAGCGCCTCCCTCCCCACGGGGAGGCCGTGTGCAGTACTGCAGTCCAGTCAGCCCCAGCAGAAGGGAGACGCTGGCCTGTGGATCGGGACCCAGTGAGACTGAGGCCCCTTCCCTCTCCGACACCCTCCGGTCCCCCGCACATCGACCACAGCCCGTGGCATGTTTTCAGATCCATAACCGTACCTCAGACCCAAAAACAAGACGAGACGAGCAGAGCTGGAAGGACTCAGAAGAACGTTTGGGATTTTCATGACAGTTTTCAGAGAAGGACTGAGTGTCTGGCGAGGACGCTCGGAGAGCTCAAGAAGGCCTCTTGCTTAGTATTGAGTGGCAAAACAAAAAAAATCATTTATACGTATTGTATGTATTTATTGTTTACACAATGATGCTACTTTCAAAGGGTACAGAAACATGTATGAACTTCAGGTATGAATGGTGTAATATTCTGTAAAGCCTTGGCCGTCTACCAGCTTTACGTCCCATGAGTAGCCATCACGCTAGTTTACAACCAACATGGATGTTTTTTATTTTAGCAGCCGACAACAAAGAAGCGTCGGCGCGATCGTTTGCCAAAAGAGAACGAGAGAGCAGAGTTAGACAGAAGGAGGTAGAGCAGACGTGTGAAGAGGGAGAAGAGGATGAAGGTGATGAGGAGAAAGACACAGGAAGTGGTAGAAGAAAGAATGGAGCCGGTGTGATCCTGCAGAGGGAAGCGGATGTTTAAAGGAGAGAGACATCAGAGGCGGGACCTTTGATTGGCCGAGGATGACAGAGGAAGATGATGTCATGTCTAATCATATTCTGAGTCTGTGAGTGAGTGTAGGAGGAAGTGAGTTTGGCACCAGTCAGTTACATATTGTTTATCTCCAGCATGTACTGTATGAACTCTTTGAATTCAGAGCCTCTGTGGGCAGAATGAATCGAAAATGTAGGTTTTTTTATACGTGTAAGTGGGAGATTAAGACGACTGTATCGTCAGTGGGATCTGTCTGCATGTTCAGATACTGGGTTTCGTTGTTTTTTTCTCTAAAGCAGGGTGATATGCTTAAGCTGCATGTTACAACTAAATCTCTTTCTCGGAGGAAAGGAAGATTGTGAAATGTGTGAAATGTAAAGTGGCAGAAAAACAAAAGAAAACGGGAGGAACGACTTGGTTTCCACTCGGACCGTGTTGCTGAGACCGTTGCAACATTGGGAGAGAAATCACACAGTCAATCCATGAAGGGTAGTTTTTTTTTCCCAGAGATTGTCTCATTAGTGCTTACCTCCACCTGCTGGCCGAACGCAGTCATGGCAGGACGGACGCTGAAGTCCATGGACGCGCCGGAGATCTGCAGATCATTGAAAAATCATTCATGAGGGGAGATGTCAGTGCTGCAGGGAATCAGAGCCGTGTTGCATGTTCTTCTGTCTGTCCTGCTCCTGCAGGCCTACATGGAATTTCTTTTTTTTTTTTTTTTTTTTAAATCTCATGGTTATTCTGTGTCTTAATATTTATCCTCAGTTTATTGTGTCTGGAGTACAGACTTTATAAAATATGGCTTTATATCAGAATAAGCTGGTTAGGAAACTCCCCCCCCCCCTCTGTGCTGCTTTCAGCTGAGCGCCTGTGCTGAGAGTCCGGACCCCGAGCGGTCGCCAGCGAGGGTCATCCATTATTATTATTATTATTGTTTAGTTTCTTCATTAGTTTGTTGCAATTCTGTAGTACTTCCTTTGTATCCTGCACTTGATATGATAATGTGATACACTAAAATCCAAATGTTCAAGGCCCAAGCAGCCGTCTGCTGCTCTGGAGTCGAATCAAACGGAGCAGATCGAAGAGATGAGGTCGACACTGTGGAGCTACGGACGCAGTGGACAGACAGACAGACAGACAGACAGACAGATACGTTAAATCCAACAGCAGAGACAAAACAAAGCTCTCAGTGACTTTAACGATTGATTTAACTTGGTGGATGTTTGAGTCGAAAACTCTCTCTTGTCATGTCACTTCAGCGCAGCCTGAATCATCCCGCACAGTTTTTAAAGGACCACATCAGAGTTTGTGCATATTTTAGTCCTTTTCAACACACATTACACAACAACAACACAAGCTAACACAAGCTAACACTCATTTCTGACACTTCCTGAGAAAGTTTAAACAGTAAACACTGTCTGAGTTTTTTATTTGATGCAGTGCAACTTTTTAAAAGATCTACAGCCAGAATTAACCCAGAAAACACTAAATGCAGGAGTGATGTTCACTGTGATGAACCACGTTCTCAGTGAGCTTCAGGTGTCTGCAGCCAGTTTCTTACCACTGAACATCTAAAACACTAAAAACACACTAAAAACAGCCGGTGTGTGTGTGACTAAAACATGCAGAAATGCTCCTGTGGTGCCTTCATGTGCCTCCGACAGGCTCGTCTTCATTTAATCTGACTGTGGCTCAAAACTTCAGTCTGAATCTGCACAATCAGACAAACAGTCCACACACACACACACACACACACACACACACACACACACTCTGCAGATAAAAGTGTGTGTGTTTTACAGCCGTGACATCGCTGCACACTCTGAGGCTCTTTGTCTCAGCGTTTTAAAGTGTGTGTGTGTGTGTTTGCTGCATTCTGTGAACGAAGTTTTCCACCAAAGTCTGAACGTGACGTGAACCCGTTAAACCTGAGCGGAGGAACTGATGTTACGTGTTTATCTGATGCTCCTCGCCGAGAATCAGCCTGTTTCAGTGTCACTGCCATATGAATCAGTACTTAAAGTAGATACAACTATTTATTTTGTTTTGTTTTTTTTCATAATTTTTTTTGCAGAGGTAATACTTTTACTCATGTAGGTGTATTATTATTTAAAGTACCATATGTATTAACATGTTATGGCTGGTGACCATACGTACATCTCAAATATTAACATAGTTATTGTTGACTTTGACTGTTTTTCTTTTGTTTTTGTTTTGTTTCCGTTGCTGTTGTTGAGCTGTTTTTTTTTCTTGTTTGTATCTATCAGTGTCATGTTGAGATTTGTTTTTTTTTTTCTTCATGTGAAGCTTCGCTGTCGGAGGGCAGCAGAGAGCCGGAGCCGGTCCATCACAGATTCATCCATTCATGTTCGCTTGCAGAAGTTCTCGAGCTGAAACAGCAGCAGTGGTGTGTGTGTGTGTGTGTGTGTTGTCGTTGCAGGAAAGTGGACTGAAACTGGTGCTGTGGGTGTTTAAAGCCTGTCGATGGTCCTGAGTGGGAGACTTTAACACTGTGGGTCTGATGTGTCACTTTAAAGGATAAATCTGTGATCAGATCCCATGAAAGACCTGAACTCAACAATGTGTTTGTCTCCTAAAACTTTCTGATCTTCTCTCTCAGTTTGTGGCTAAACGTTTTAAAACAGGTCAAAAATATTCAGTGTTACACGTTTAAAACACTGATTTCCTTCAGCAGCTGCTCACTTTAGTTTTTATCACAGTTACTCACACAGGAGGGAGACCAGTGCTTCGGTTTGGGACTATTTTCAGTGGCGGATGAATCCACATTTGATGCAAGTAAATACACTCCGGTGTGTGTGTTCATTGTAAAAGACGTCACTCAGTTTGAGAGTGTTTATGAGAGTTTAAAGAGAACAAGAGGGAGAAGATGTTCACTCTGGTCTTTTCATGGGATTTGTTCATTAAGAAAAGTGGAGAAAATCACCAGACTTCCCCTTTAAAACCTTCAGTCAGATGTGTGATCAAAGGGATTATTGAACCTGTATTGTTTTCGCAGTATTTTTTTTTATTAACGTTCGTATCACGTTAACATGTTTGAGTTTGAAAGATACAAAGTTCAGGAGATTCCTGTCAGAGTTCTCGTCTGTGCCGCATGTTCAAGAAACACCGACTGACTGGCAGCGTTTCAAAAAAAAAACCAGAGTGAAGTTCGGTGTTTTTGTCTTCAGAAGTTAAAAACGACAGCACAGGCCTCCAGTTTCTGCTCACCTCCGGTTTCCTGCAGCGTCTCCGGGTCGGACAGACGTCTGTGGACGGAGAACATCCCCACGACGGGACAGTGAAGGTCTCAGCTCTGAGGTCAGGATCATCACACATCTCCTCAAACCAAATGCTTCTCGTTTTTTATTTCTCTCTTTTCTCCTGAAAGCATATCAGCACTGTGGGAGGGCTTCAACGCCGCGCACACTGCAGCATTAACAGTCAGATAAACGCCTTGATATTCCAAAAAAAACATGTAATGTACTTTAATTCAAGACATATATGCTGTTTTGTATCTTTTATTTTTTTTGTCATAGATTCTGCAGTTTAGTCAGTTGATGTCATTATGGGATGCCGAGACTTTTTCTGTTGTTTTTTTTTGTTTTGTTTTGTTTTGTAAATTCAGCAGAATTCATTCTGTTAACAAAGTGTTACCGCTTGACTGTGCTCCTTTATTTCATCTAGTTTTATTTTATCAAAGAGCCGATGTCCTGTATTGACTGCAGGCTTACGTATATATTTGACAAAAAAAGAATATTGTATGTTTAATAATAAAAAAAGACACAAAAAAGACAAAAAATTGAAGAAAACGCAGAAAAGAGGAAAAGGGGGGAAAATTGAAAAAAAGTGTAATTTATATTTTAAAACTGCATGCACAAGGCTGGGAAAGTCATATTTAGAATAACAAATGGCAGTGCCTTTTTTGTACTCGAGACATTCACCCCAAATGTAAATGATTTTATATCGACTTTAAAAAAAAAACAAACTGTACTGTTACAGGATGAAACTAGCGACGGCTGACGGCTCACGTTCACACTGCAGCTTCACGGCTCTGAATCCAGATTGTTTCTGTTCCTGTTCGATCCACACGTGGTCTAATAGATTGGTTTTTTTATAACCTTCCAAATCAATAATCTGAGCTGAGGTCATGTGATCTGCTCACTGGGTTAAAAATACACTCGTGTTTTTATGTCGAGTGAGAATCAATCGTTGTTAGAGCAGATCATCAATAAATACAGAGCTGAAATCACCATTACTTTCAATATCTTTTAAACTGTCCATTATTGGTTAATTGATTGATCCTTTGGTCTAAAGGTCAGAAAATTTTGAAACTTGTTGATCATAATTTCCCAGAGTTCAGTTCAGTTTCGGTTTGTAATAATGTTTTGAGAAGAAAAGCACAAAATCGTCACGTGAGAAGCTTTAACATCATTTTCAGGCTTCACATACGAGAAAAGTTTTTTGTTTTACACGTCGATAAAGAGTCTCAATTAGTTTGACGCGGTGATGTAAACCGACTTAAACTGGAACAAGATGAACCGCGTCGGCTGATGTCTGATCTGAATCCGGATCAGAAGGAAAAATCATCCCTCAAAAGTTTCATTAAAACCCAAAAAGGAAACTTTTTTCAGCAACATAAATTAAAATTCAATCAATAAATTTACTATATTGATAATGTGTTTTGGATGTTAAAGTTTTTAACTGATTGAAGCAGCTTCCAGTCTGATCTGTGCTGCTTTCAGAAGCTCAGTGTGAACAAACTCAGAGTTGAATCTGGATTGAAGCCGGAGCAGCAGTGTGAACGCGACCTGCAGCGCTGAACTCGGTCTGTTGTCTGTACTCTGTAGGTACTTCTTAATGCTGATATGAAGATATGAATTATTCTCTTCTGTACAAAAAAAGTGTGAATGAATGTGTGAATGTGTGTGTGAGTGTGTGTGTGTGTGTGTGTGTGTGAATACATTCAAGTGTTTTCATTGTGTCTTGCTGTAATTTTGTCGCGACGTACCAGAATGCTGTGACTTGGCATGCCCCGTTATACATAAAAAAAAAGTTGTAACTCCTCCAGTGTGTGTTTGTGTGTCTCTCTGTGTGTGTGTGTGTGTGTGTGTGTGTGTGTGTGTGTGTGTGTGTGTGTGATTCACTCTGGGGTTTTGGAAAAATGGCCTTGAAAGTTTTTATTTTTATTTATTTAAATGAGAATGTAGTTCAAAGACTGCAGCTTTCTCCACTAATTTTATACTTCAAATATGGCTGGTTGGTCTCTAAGAATACTCAGTGGTGAAATGTAACTAAGTACATTTACTCAAGTACTACTCTTAAGAACAAATGGTGAAATGTAACTAAGTACATTCGCTCAAGTACTTCTCTTAAGAACAAATGGTGAAATGTAACTAAGTACATTCGCTCAAGTACTTCTCTTAAGTACAAATTTAAAGTATTTTAGTTCCTGTTCTTTTTATGCCACTTAATTTTTCTACTCAACTAAAATTCAGAGGGAAGTGTTTAACATTTACTTGACTACAGTTTTAGTTACTTTACAAGTTAAGATTACTGCAAACAAAACCAACAATTTGTAAAATATTTAAACTGAACCGAAAGTTTTTACAGTAAAGTATAGCTGAGACATTTAATCAATAAATCATTTAGTCTTCTCAGTGATTTTAATAATTCTGTAGTATTATTGTATATCATAAAATTTGTAAATGTTATAAAAAAATATATTATTTTTTAGCAGAGGTGTTAAAAGACAAACATGCTGAAAACCTGCAACTTGAAAACACTCTAAAACCTGTTTTATGCTCTTTATTTTAAGTAAAAGTGAAGGATGTGTTGCAGATTGGTGTGCACTCTTTTAACAAGTACTTCAGATGACCACTAGGGGGCACCAACGTGATTTCAATGATGAAAAAGGACAACAGGTCGAAAGTCTGAGGAGCTCAAACTTGTAAATTTTGCAGGTTCAAACTGCAGTCCAGCTGTTCAACACACACTTTTCCGTGAAGAAACACACACACACTCGTCGATGTCACATAGAGATTTATTTTCTTTAATTAAAAAGTGTTTGAAATGAACACGGAACATAAAGTGACAGTGATGGTGAAGAGGCCAAAGAACAGGCCGTCCGTCTCTACAAGGCCACAAGGAACAACATCATCAGAGCCGTTTGATAGCGCTCATCTTCCCACCGACACACACACACACTCACACACACATGCACACACACACACACACACACGACTCCAATCACCACATTACAAGAGTTAAAACTTCCTAAAATCAGTCCGGAGACATAAGGACGCGTTGAAATGCAAAAAAAAAACAATAAAATGCTACACAAGTAAACACAAAGTCACATGACAACACAAACACACACATGCACACACACATGTTCATCAGCTGGGATGAAATCTCTCACACACCTACACACACACACACCTTTCTCCTCTTGGGGAGATGTGAAGTTTATGATCAGACATGGAGCGTCTGCAGCTCTGCGTCACGTCGTCTCCGTGAAGTCGTTTGTTTGTTTGTTTGTTTGTTTGTTTATTCGAGAGGCGAGTTGGCACGAACACGCGGTTCCTTTCACAGGATCATAACAACAACAGTAACGATAATAAGACGAGAAAGATCGAATGTAAAAATTTCCCCTCAGTGGTTTTTCACTGAACGATCCGTCATGTTTCAGATTTAAATAGTTGTTTTTGTTTGTTTTGATGAAACAAACTTAACGAAATCCGTTGATTTTGAAATCAGCTGAACTCTTCTGATCGCACAGACGTCCTGAAGGAAAGGAAGGAGGTCTGTGAACTGAAACTGAGGTTTCTGAGTTGTGGTTCAGTATCGTCCTTCACAAAAACATGATCAAACACATGAAAAGATTTTAACTTAAAATATGTAAAATTTCCACAATAAAATGTCTAAAAATGAACGTATTTCGTTTACAATATGTACTTTTAATTTTCTTTATCAGTGACAAACTCCATTTAAACTCATCTGAAGCATCTTGACTGACAGAAAAGTAAAGGATCTTTCTTGATAATAACAATAATCAGTCGTTTTTCCGGTTGGTGGTGGATTTTTTCAGATAAACTCGGCTGCTTTTCGAGGCCACAGACTGAAGTTTGATTAACGAGCAGAAACGACACACGTGGACAAACAGAGGTTAAAGTCCCGCCAGCTGAAAGTAAACAACAAGTCACCGCGGAAACGCTTCTTATCTGACGACTGAAAACACAGTCTCACTGCCTTTGGTGAGATGAAAACACACACACACACACACACTTTCTCTCTTACACACTCCATCACACACACACACACACAGGTGGAGGTAACCTCAGGCAACAGGAGGAGGAAGAGGAGGAGCTTCATCCTCCTCAGCTCCTGATCAGCGTCAGAAACTCGTCGCGGGTTTTCGGATCTTCCCTGAAAACTCCCAACATGGTGCTGGTGACGGTTTTACTGTTCATCTTCTGGACGCCGCGCATCACCATGCACATGTGGCTGCAGAGAGGAGGAGAGGAGGAGAGGGGGGTTACAACCGGAGGGGAGGAGGAGGGGAAAAGAAAAGAAAAGAAGTGAAACTGGAGGAGAAATAAAGAAATATGAAGGAGAGACGAGAAAGGAGGGAAGTGGTGTAGCAGAAAAGAAACATTAAAAGGAAATAACGAGCTAAAAATCAAAGAAGTGGAAGAGATAAAATAACAAAAAAGATGAGGGGATAAGAAAGAAAAACAAGGTTAAAAAAGAAGGAGATGTTAATGAAGAAAAAAGAGGAGAAATTAAAGGAAAAGAAGTGATGCAACTGAACAGAGATGAAAAGAAAATGGAAGAAAAAAAGCAAAAAAAGGTAAAAGAAAGAAGAGGTGCAGCCAAAAAGGATGATAAATAGAAAAATGAGGAGATGCAGGTGAAAAAGTGACAGAAATTTAATAAAAATGTTTAAAAAAAATCAGAGAAGAAAAGCAGCAAATGTGACAGAAAAGGAAGTAAAAAAGAAATGAGGTGATGGGAATAAAACTGATGTAACTGTGGGAAAAAAGAAATTTAAAAACAGAGATAAGTAGAAGAAAACAAAAAAGATGTCAGCTGAAAGGAAATGAAATGATGGAGATAAAAGAAATGAAAGGAATTTAGAGCTTAAAAAGGTGAGAAGAAGAAGATTTAACAGAAAAAAAGAAAGTAAATATGAAGGAGATGAAGTGAAAGTGATGTGGAGCAAAAGGAAAGGAGGAGAAGAAGAAGATTTAACAGAAAAAAGAAGGAAAAGGAAAGAAGGAGAAGAAGAAGGAGGGAGAAAAGAGGTGGAGCAAAATGAAAACAAAACTAAGAAAGGAATTAAATTCAAAGGAACTGAAAGTGGAGGACAGAAGAGAAGAAACGTTTTCCTCTCAGCAGACAAACGTACGTTGCCTCGATGACGACGCCGACGCCGGTGGGCTGCAGGGCCTCGGTGATCGCCACGGCGATTTGTTTGGTCAGCCTCTCCTGAACTGTGGACAGACAGACAGACAGACAGGTGGACAGACAGACAGACAGGTGGACAGACAGGCAGGTGGACAAACATGAAGCAGGTTAGACAGAACAAACAACACGAGAGACAAACAACCAAAACACTGAACTCAGATCAGAAGATGAAGATCAAAACAACAGCTGAGTCTTTTTTTTGTACCTTGAAGTCGACGGCTGTAGATCTCAACGATCCTGAGGACAAAAGAAGAAGAAGAAAGAAGACACCTGAGTGAGGCAGCGTGGGTAAAAAACTGAGACATTAATCACAGTATCACAGTCTGATGTTTCTGTAACATCTGTGCTGCAGAAACTATGAAAGAAACACCTTCATTCATGACGGAAAACACACACACACACACACACACCGTCTGCTGCATCAAGAACTTTAACCAGAGCACCAAACGTGGATTCATCCGCCAATGAAAATAGTCCCCAACAAAAGCAACATTTCCCCCTGAAACTATATATTTTTTTGACTGATGTGGAAACCAAAGAGTCAGGCAGGATGAGGACTTTACAGAACACAAAGAGACAATCTGACTTATTAATAAACCTGAGAACAACAGAATAAACAAAGAATAACACCATAATTTAAGAAAATAACTAAAATGTTGATAAAATTACTGTTTGAGCATTTATTCAAAAAGTTGAAGCACTTCTGCGTCCATGTTTTGACATTTGAGATCAAATTCACAGTTTGTTTCCTTTAAGTGGTGGAACAGGTGACTTCTGTGAGATAATAACATTAATTGGAAACACAAAGAGTCTTTATCTTTTCACAGACGGCGATTAATTCCATGTTTTCTGCTTTTTTAGCTTCACGCTGATCCTCAAATCTCCACTATCTCTGTAAATGTCAGCTCATTAAACTGAGCTCGTTCACATGAAGACAAACACTTTAAACTCAACCACGTTCAAAGGCATCGACAAGAGAAACGTCAGAAACAGGAAGGAGAACCAACAGATCTGCAGAAACGACCTGAGCTTCACCTTCCACCTGCTGCTCTTCTCTTTGAGTAAAAACACTTTGGACAAATTTGACCTCGTCCACCTCCGAGAAAATGTCAGAAGATCAAAGAGGCAGCAGGAGGAGAAGCAGGACGAACTGTACGAACATGAAGGCAACACGAGAACCAGGATGACGGTCCAGGAGAGGGATGAGAGCATCATTCCAACCTGTCATCTCGGAAAAGTGTTTACATTTCACTGCATTTAACATTTCTGTCATGTGACTCGTTCTTCTTCATGAGCTGCTTCTGGGAAATGTGGTTTTAAAAGGAGAAAAGGTGAAGTTCAGCTGAATCTACTCTTATTTCTGTAATTCCTGCATGTGAATGGTGCAGCTTTACCGCATCACAGTGTGTGTGTGTGAGTGTGTGTGTGTGTGTGTGTGTGTGTGTGTGTGTGTGTGTGTGGTGGTTTGTGTGGAGTGTTAGAGCGATAAGAGTGTGGGTAGTGGGGTCAGTGGGCTGAGATTCTACTCGG
>JAQMCX010000001.1:23154622-23177280 GCA_029814765.1 Acanthurus leucopareius
AAGTTCAGCTGAATCTACACTTATTTCTGTAATTCCTGCATGTGAATGGTGCAGCTTTACCGCATCACAGTGTGTGTGTGTGTGTGTGTGTGTGTGTGTGTGTGTGTGTGTGTGTGCGTGCGCGCGCGCGTGTGTGTGTGTGTGTGTGTGTGTGCTGGTTAGTGAGGAGTGTTAGTGCGATAAGCCTGAAGGTATTGGGGTCAGTGGGATCAGATTCTACACGAGTCCACAAACAAACACACACGTTTAATTAATCAGCTTAAATACACACCAGCTCACGCACACACACACACACGCACACACACACACACACCTGTGCAGTCACACATGTAGTCAGAGTGACGTGACTCACCTGGCCAGCTTACTGAGACCCAGGACTCTCTTGTTGGGGAGGTAACCGATGTGAACCTGCAGGAAGAGGAAGAGAAGTTCACTCAGCTGATCCGAGATCAGTTTAACATGTTTAACATGTTTTACATGTTTAACTGAAACATCTCTGTAACTTTTTCTACGTGATGATCTCGTCTTTGGTTGTTTTTGTGAATAAAAGTGATTTTTGTAGCAAAAGTTGCATCATTTTAATTCAACTGAGGAAAAAACATGAAGCAGGAAAATAAAAGAGAGTCACTGAAAATCTGACAAAGTCTCAGTGAAGATGCTCAGTGTGCAGCTGTCTGTCTGCATGTCTGTCTGTCTGTCTGCATGTCTGTCTGCATGTCTGTCTGCAGGTCTCTCTGTCTGTCTGTCTGTCTGTCTGCAGGTCTGTCTGCATGTCTGTCTGTCTGTCTGTCTGCATGTCTGTCTGCAGGTCTCTCTGTCTGTCTGTCTGTCTGCATGTCTGCATGTCTATCTGTCTTTCTCTGTCTGTCTGTCTGCATGTCTGTCTGTCTTTCTCTGTCTTTCTGTCTGTCTGTCTGCATGTCTGTCTGTCTTTCTCTGTCTGTCTGTCTGCATGTCTGTCTGTCTGTCTGCATGTCTGTCTGTCTGTCCGTCTGTCTGCATGTCTGTCTGTCTGCATGTCTGCGTGTCTGTCTGTCTGCGTGTCTGTCTGTCTGTTTGCATGTCTGTCTTTCTGCAGGTCTGTCTGTCTGCAGGTCTGTCTGCATGTCTATCTGCATGTCTGTCTGTCTGCAGGTCTGTCTGCATGTCTGTCTGCATGTCTGTCTGTCCGTCTTTCTCTGTCTGTCTGTCTGTCTGCATGTCTGTCATTTCCAATTTGCACATTAATGAACTTCAGACAAACTCAAACAGTTTAAAAATATTTCTCATGTTGTAATAAAAAGTGTTTTTAAGCTTCACAGTAAAAAGTTGGTTTGTTGTTAAAATCAAAACGTAACAAAGTTCAATAAAAACAGAATAAATCTGATGAAGCAGCGACTTCAACTTTACTGAAACAACAACAGACAAAACAAACATCATCTGTGTCGAGTGATCGTAGTCACATCGTCTCGTTTCAAACTCTTCTTCTGCAGTAAATTAATAACATCTGACTGGAACATCAGCTCCACCTAGTGCTTATCTTTATTAACAAATTCCTCGTGTTCACAGAATAATTTTCATACAATATTTAGAGGAAAAACCTGCAAATGTCGGTATGAGTGAGTAACATCTGCAGGTCCAGTGTGACCTTCAGGAGCATCAGGTCCATTCATGCTAATCCAGCCTGCTGATTGGCTCAGAGAGTCGGATAAAAATGCAAAATGAGTAAATCAAAGCAAAAACAAAACAGAGCAGCTGAACCGTCAACTTGCTTCCGATGTGATGGTTCGATCTTTGCACGTCATCACACGACACAAAACATTCAGTGAGAGTTTGGAGTTCACACGGCCGAGCAGGATGAAGAAAAAATGGAGGAAGGAGAAAGAGAGAAGGTCGAGCTGTGAGGATTTAAAAGGAAAAATAACGGACAGAAAGTGCAGCTGAATACTGCAGAGTTACGGAGATGCTCATGAGCAAGCAACATGGGTAGAGTTTATTTAAAAAGAGGAAAATATATTAAGGGTGGCCTTCAACACGTCATAAAAACACAACTACACCTCCAAGTTGATTTGATGTTTAAAAAAAAGGACAAAAGGCCTCAAACGTCACACGAATCAGACTGTAGGAGATGCATGAAAATGATACAGAAAACAAAGAGCTGCAGACTTTTTTCCGTCTGGAGGAAAAAGCCTCCAGTTTCTCTGAACCACCAGAGCTTCATGAAGATAAAACCAACCCAGTCCGACTCTGAGGAAACACCAGGTTCACAGCAAACACTCAGAGAGAGTAAACGACAATTTAAAAACACAATTTAGACTAAATGTGACTGTCAGGAAACATAAGAGACGAGAGCAGAGCAGGTGGATGAGCAGCAGACGAGAGGAGGAAGAGACGGAGCCATCAGAGGGAGAATCACTGCTGTGGATGTCTGGAGGCTACGCACACACACACACACACACACACACACACACACACGTGAGCTCCACTCAAATGTCAGACACAATTTGTTGACGAGGCGAGAGAAAGGGCAGCAGCAACAAGCGTGCAGAGGTCTGTTTCTCCTGCAGCCTGACATATCGACATCAAACACACCGGCTGAGACAGAAGCTTCTTCACTCATCTGCTCGTTTTGTTTGTGTTTACATTCACCTGCTGTGAGCGACGACGAGGCCGACGGCCACAATGTATAAAAAACCACGTAAAGAAAGAGAGGAAGCAGGTTGCAAAGACAAACTGAAACAACTCAAACCAAAAGAGAGAGTTTCTTCATGCGTTGTTGGCGACTAAAACTGCAAAAAAACATCCCTCAGTGAGAGAAGTTCAACTCACAACTCCAACAAGTCAGAGTTCAAACAAAACAGCAAAGGAGGAGGAAGTTACTGCAGGACTGTGGTGTTAGACCGAACTAGATTCAGCCAAGTGCTCCTGAAAAGGCATAAGAGTGGAAATGATTTTTATATTAATGGATTTTTTATGTCTGCATCATTTATTCATTTTTAAAATACTTTGTTTTTTCGTGCATCTTTTTTATCTCAGGCTCCATTTGATATATTTCAACCCAAACAAACAAACTGCACCTTCAGTAGTGAACACATGCTCGACCAGAGGATGTGATCAGTCCAGTTAAAACAGAAATGGTTATTTATTTTTGTTTTTTTGTATAAATTTTGGTACAAAAAACATGAGGGAACCTGCAAATCAGAAGTCTGCATCAGGATGAAACCAGCGTCCACCAAACTTCCACCTTTTCTCCTCATTCTATCAAATCAAACTGCATTTTTCTGGTTTTACACACGACACTTGTGACGCCATGCTTTCTTAAACTGAAAGATGCTGCGCTCTGATTGGTCAGGGAGCAAAGTGACTCCATCATCAACTAATCTGACACAGTGATCATGTTAACAAACGTGAATCTCATGTGGTGACTCCTCAGTTTAGTGTTTCAGCAGGAAAAACGTCCCGATGAACCAAAAACAAAACTAAATTGGATCTTTAAAGGCTGAATATGAGACACGAGTGTTTTTGTAAAGTGTTTTCTTATTATTCACAAAGTTAATGAGTGAGAGTTCATGACAACAAGAAATAAAGTGATAACAGGCTGCAGACTTTGCAAGAGTTTATCCAACAGTGTCTACCTGCATGCAAACAACAGAGGAGGAAGATGAAGATGAAGATGAGGAGGAGGAAGATGAAGATGAGGAGAAGGAGGCGGTTTCTTTCTGTGTGGTGACTCACTGAGAGACAGACAGGCAGACAGACAGACAGATGAGAGGGGCTGGATAAGAGGCATCGCTGCTGACAGTGACGAGAGGAGGGTTAGGGACACAAACAGCCACCTGACGGCCACACACACACACACACACACACACAAAGAGGAGGTGTGGTAAGTGTGTGTGTGTGATTCACTGCTGTCATCAGAGCCCAGTTACAGCGGTGGAAAAGGATCAGCTGCCAGCCTCTATTGTCTTAAACGACATGCACCTGCAGGCAGAGACGGAGGGATGAGAGGCGCAGAGACAGAGGAGTCAGAAACGAGGGAAGAGGTTGAGTTTTAGTGGAGAGAAACGATGTGAGAGAGGACAGGAGGAGGAGGAGGAGGAGGATGAAGAACAAGAGAAAGGCAGGAGAAACAGATCTCAGCTAATCTGATTGTTTCTCATGTGGTGTGTGTCTGTTCAGAGCAGCAGCCTGCAGACAGACGACAGAGAGGCTGCAGACGCTTCCAGATTCACATCAGCTCCCACTTTTTAATCTTTGCAGGATGTTTTTTGCTATTAAATTATGAATATTTGAAGCTTCTGCTAAGAACATGGTCACAATTTATCCCTCTGTGTGCCTCTTTGGAGTGTCACTCAACGTATAAATCACACACACTGACCGTCACAATGTGCTCTGTGGACTTTCCAGTGAAGACTGATGAGTTTACGGCAAAAAAAAGGAGTCGATGTCAGAAAATGTAGAGTTTTATTCATTATTTTTCCACATTCTTAGTCATGGAGCTTTTGGATCCCTGCTTTTTGGAAATCAGCGTCTTTAACCTCCAGAAAGTGGCCAAAAAGCAGCAATAATATCATCATTACTGTTCAAATAGCGATCACGGAGCTCCTTCTTCATGCTGGGGGGAGATGGAGACTTGATGGAGCTAAATCAGGTAAACAAGGCGGATGTTCGACCCGTTTGGATCCACATCCATCCATGTTTCTCTCTCAGACAGAGCTGACTTGTAATTTTTAATTCCTCAAAACAAAATGTAAGTCAAAGGATGTTTATGTTTCTTGTTTTTTGATTTTTTTTTATCCAAAGGTTCAAAATTATTGGCGTAAGCTCTAAAATTCTCTGGTACTTTGGATGTTTTCCATGGAAGTTTTCGTTGGCACCGCTCACTAACCGAAACTGGAACATCACCTTTCTGGTTTCTCCTGTTATCAGGTGTGTGTTTGCGTGTGTGTGTGTGTGTGTGTGTGTGTTCCTCTCACCCTGCCGAAGATGGGCACCAGGTGATGTTCACACATGGAGAACATGTCGATGTCTTTGACGATCACCATCTCGTCGTGGTCTTCGTCGAAGATGGCGTCGTTCAGCACGTCTGCGGAGAAAAACGGAGAAATTAAAGGAAACAGAAGAATCCTGCAACTCCTGAGGAAAAATTTCCTGTTTTACAGCTTTTACATTTAACACCTGAACCTTCTTTCACTGAACCTTTACTCCATCTGCTGCATCCACTCATTCATCTCATCCATCTGTGTTTGTTTTTCGATTTGTTTTGAGTGAAATTTGCACATTTTATTCTCCTTATTTATAAAAAGAAAGGTCTGTTCATTAAAAAACAGATTATTGTTTTTAAATTTATTACAATGATTCCTGACTTTTGCAATATTCTCATCTTCTCCATCACGTATTTATTGCAACTGTTGCCCCGAAACACAAAAGCAAATCAGAAACCTACTCAACAACGAACCTGTTGATCCTGTTTTAATGATTATCTGTTTTTGATCCAGTTATTTGCAGTTTCTTTATTTTCTGCGCCCTCGTGGACAGACGGATGGAAACCACCAGGGACGCCCTGTTCACCTCCGTCGTTCAGCTGCTGCTCTTTTCATCCTCGACTCCGGTGTTTCTCTCTGGCAAACACTGCTGCTCAATTATAGCTCTGCCTCCATACTCTGCTTCCTGTTGTTGCCTTATTGCGTTTCTCCGTTGCTGGGGTTCAATAAAGCGCTTTATCTGTTGGTGGAGGTGCAGACGCCTCTCGTTCTCACCGCCGCACTTTTTAATTTCCTGACTGGCTATCAGTCAGAGGGAGGGGGGGGCGAGGTCACTGCAGCAACAGCCAGCAGACTCACTTGTTGCTTCAGTCTCTGCAGCTTATTGTCTCAGCGTGTGTGTGTGTGTAAACATGAAACAGGTAGCTGAGAAAACACACACACACACACACAAACACTCTTAAAGTTTCTTCTTCAACATTTTGTTTGTCTGATTATGATGCAGTTTGAGGATCGAAGCCATAAGACCCCCCACCACGTGCACACTGATGTTTGTACTGTGTGTGTTTTGTTTATGGACCTCAGATGGAAATTAGCTTTTTTTTTTTGGCTAAATCTGGTGCACCCCCCTCCTCATCTCTTATAAATGATTAATGAAAGTGCACACTGTCCTTCAAATAGAATAAAATAAACAAAATAAAGGTTTGTCTCCTGCTCTAATTTGGGCAGATGAGGCTTCATTAGCTTCCTCTCTGCTAAAGAAAAGCAGAATCAGACTTTGTTTTGGGTTGAGATTCATCAGATTTCGTTTCAGATCCAATAAAAGAAATAAATCTCTCTTCTGATTCCTCGGACAGTTGCTTCTTTTGACCGGCGTGCATTTAAAAAACTCACAATGTGAAAACAGCTGTGTTACCCAAAGAGTATCTAACCTCTACAGTGATCCCTTACATTTTAAAGCTAAAGAGGAGGGGGGGTTAACTCTATTTTTAGAGCTATTGAGGGGTCAAAGTTCAAAATATTCACTCTGCACATGCTGGTTTTAAGAATCTGAAGTCTATTAGTTTGATCCACAGCAGAGTTTAATCAGCTCCTGGACATTATGTGGCTTCAGTGACCCACAAACAAGAGCAGAGTTTCCCTTCAGACTGAGAGAAAGCACTGATTCTGATTTTAAAGTTTAGTAAAGTTAATGTAAAGTGAGACTTTGCTCCTCATAGCCACCAAATTGATGCTAAAGATTCTGTGGAAACACAAAAATTTCACAACATCAAACGTGGAGTCAAACAGGAGAGGTCAGGCAGTCAGACAGGTTGTAGACAAACACCTGAAACACTGATAAAACTCTGCCTTTGTTGCCCTTTTTGGACTTTCACTACACAAGCTGACAAACCTGAAGGTTCGTTAACCTTCTGCGTAATGATTCACAGATTCAGGTGATGATTCTGTGTAGATTCATTAAGACTGATCACTTTAAAATGATAATTTCACATTTTTATTGATGCACTCTTGTTATAAAAAGTATTTATTATAGCTAACAGTTAATATCTAAACCATCATCAGTTGCAGCCTTGATTTCAACAATGAACTTGTTGAGTATGATGTCATTATTACTGATAGGAATAATGTCGAAATTAAATGAAGAAATTCACTACAAAGATTCGAGTTGTTGTAATAAACCATTGTTACACTTTAAGGACACTTTATTGCACAAACACTCACCTCCTCACCTCCTCATCACAGCCTCTTACACCATCGGTTACAGGAAAAGTTGCATTTCTCTCACACACACACCTTTAACACCCACATAAATCCACACAAACACACACACACCCTAAAGGAAAATCAGATTAAGTCAACCTTAACTGAATAAATGGCAGCTGGTGAGGACTGCTAGTTCTGCCGGTTCAGACGCCTTAGGTAACAGGTAATGACAGTGTTACTCATCATCAGCCTTTCACTCAATACTGCTGCCCCTGTGTGTGTGTGTGTGTGTGTGTGTGACTGAAAACAACACACACACGCAGAGTGAAGAGGCCACATGTTGACATGCTCTGAACAAAGCGGGAAATGATGAAGTGAATGAGTGAATAAACAAGGTTACTCTTTTTTTTTTACTCAAACAGCCAGATGTGTGTGTGTGAACAAACGCATGTACACCTATCTCTGTGGGGACAGCTGTTCACATAATGCATAACCTGAGCCCCCCCCCACCCCACTCCCCACCCCCCAACCCTGACCTTTACCATCACAACTCAATGCCAAACCTCAAAACTTAAAACCAAGTCTCAACCCTGAAAAACGGCCATATTGACTTGTGGCGTTTTGCATTTTTGTCCTCACAAGTATAGCAAAGAAAACACACACACGCACACTTCCTATAGATAGTCGTAACCCCGGGCGGGCAATTATGAGTCACCCCTCCTGCCTTAAAACACACACACACGCACACACACACACACACACACTCTTCTTAACAGTTCTTTACTTTCCAGTCCGACATCCCATAATATTCAGTGTTCACATGGAAATTATGCCCCGGTTTATTTACTGAGATGAGCTGATCTGATAAGATGTTGATTCACTGCCCAGTTAAACCTGAATGTCTGCGAGAATCAAAAATGTTTTTTTTAGAACAGAAAAAATGTAAAAGTCACATTCAGTGACTCGATAAATCAAACTGATCATAAATTTAATCATTTTTTCAAGATATAATAAATAAAAATAAAGTGGTTCCAGTTTTTTAGACTAAAAATCTGAAGCTTGTCTTTGTTTTTTGTAATATTTGATTAAATATTTTTGTCTTTTGGACATTTAGTCAAACAAAAAAAGCTATTTGAGCAACTAAGCTTAACTTTTGAAGAACTGCAATGTGCATTTTCTTCAAATTATTAGACATATTGATAATGTAATATTTATTATTAGAGGATTATTTTACTACTTTAAATTAAAAACCTGCACTAACAGGAGAAAGTTGTAATTGGACTCCTTCAATAAGCTCAGAGCTCCTGCTTAGCCTTCGCATAACTAATTACATTTTTGTTGGTCATGTGCTCGACAACAAGAGGATTTTAGGCTCATGTGGTGATGAAACCTGAACGCGTGTGACCCACACACACACACACACACACACACACACACTGACACACTGATCAAACAGTACGACACTCACTAAAAAAGCTACAACCACAAACATCCATTAAACAGCCAGAAACTAACATGTGTTTTTTGTGTTCTCTGCTGTTTTCAATGAAGGGGAGTCTCCAGCAACAGCCAATCAGCTGACAGACACATGAAGCGCCACCACCACCACCGCTGGAGGAAGAACACACGTGTGTGTCATCATTATCTCCACCTCTGTCCATCCTTTGCTGTTCAGAGGGACGAAGAAGGTGAGAGTCACCTGTCGAGCTCGAGCTCTTCTCAGAATCCAACACCATGAATCACCGTCAGCTCTCTTCACTGAACACATCCACATTTTTCTCTGCATTCCTTCCGTTAACGCTACAGCTTCTTAACACACACACACACACACACACACACACACACACACACAACGACCCCCACAACATCTAAACTGCATCCAGATGGAGTTTTGGAAGAAGCTGAGAGAGAGAAGAGGGGGCAGATCCCCGGGTGCAGCCACTCCAACAGGCCGTGGCGAGGGGAAGCCGGCCAATGTGGACCTGACGCTGCGTATCAACCCCCCCCCCTCCACCACCTGCGTGTGACTCAGCAAAACCCTCTCTGGACTCGATCTGAGCGGCAAACCCGGCTGGTTTCAGCTGCATCGCAACTGAGCTCCAAAAAAATATGACAAAGATCTGCAGCTTTGAAGAGCCGAAGCGAAGATTTAGTCCGTTATGACAAAACACAGTCATTACATTTGATTTAGTTTCATTTCAGTGACTCACTTAAAAAAAAGAAAACACTTCTCTGCCTTTAACAGCAGCCAGTTTGTTTGGATCTGCCTGATCAAACGCCATAAAAATGAAAGTCGGCCGTGTGAAAACACATGGTGACGAAAAAAAACCTGGAATTTAGTTTGTACAACAAACAGAAAAGACAACAGTTCGATCACTTTTCAATATCTTATTCTAATATAAGATATATTATTATTTTTTTGAAGTTAGAGTGTACTATCATATAAAACAGGGAAAGGTGTAAATTTTTCATATAATTAAAAATAGAGCAGTTTGCCATGTTTACATCAAAGACTTAAACAATTAAATCAATTATGAATGAAAAGACGAGAATGACAGTGAAGCATAAAAAACAGGATGTTTTGGTCTAAATATAAACTGTGGTCTGTAATAATAATGTAACATTGTGGAATTTTATATTAAAAATGACCATAAACAGTAAAAATATGGCAACAAACATACAAAGCTTATAAAACGTGATGTTTTGATATAAATTCAACTACTTTTAATGACTTTAACAATGTGGAGTTTGGACTGCTGGTTGGACAGAAGAAAACATGTGAAGGTGTCACTTTGAGTTCTGGCTCATTGTGACAACATTTCTCACTATTTTCCAATCAATTAATCGATCAATTTGGAAAATAATCAGCAGCAGAATGAGTTAGTTGTAGCCCTCTACAAAAAAACTCAAAATAAGCTCCACCTGATCAAACTCCAACAGGAAAATCCTGCTTTCACGTGAATGCAAGAGTCACAATAATCTGATGAGATCAGATGTAAAAGCACAAAAGTAGGAGGAGACCATTTTTGGCACCGAGTACTTCTACTCTGAATACTTCAAAGAACTTTCTCTGTAATTAACTACTACTTTATTTAACTCAAATGAGACTTTCAATGCAAAGTCTTTAGTTTTGGAATACAAACTATTTTAAGTGTGAGTGTAACTTTGGTAAAGGATCTGAGTGGCTGTCAGATCAATGTAACGGAGTAAACGGCGCAATAACGCAGTTAAAACACCTGAAGAACAACATTAGAGTATCTTTTACTTAGTTACAAACCTCCTCATCACTCTGATCTTTTAAAAAAAACTCATTTTGCTTTGATTAACTCATTAAAACGGCGCATCAGCTGCTCTCTGCCTGTCAGAGAGTGAGCTTCCTCTCCTCTGTCGGACCTGCCACCTGTTGAACCGCACGACAAATCCCAGCCCTCTGAGCGGCTTTGTGGATTTAAAAACTCACCGATAATTTTCTCCTGGTAGCCCTTGGTGAAGAACTGCATGGCGGTGGCGGCCCTCCACGGGGTTTTAAGGAGCCCCTGCCGCTGCGGGTCCTCTCCCAGGCCCCTCAGGATGGTGGTGTAAGCCGCGGCCAGGGACGGCAAACTCATCTCGTTGTCCTCCACGCTCCTGGTGCGCTCCTCCCTCCAGCTCTCCATCACCGAGGAGGCCGGCCGGTGCGAGCTGGACTCCGCGCACGGAGGCTGGGGAGCGGCGGCGTGCCCGGTGCCGCCGACCGGCCGCTTCACCAGCCCATCAAAGTGTCCGTTCAGTACGGAGCTGCTGTCCCCGGAGTCTTTCTTCTCGTTTGAGCTGTACTTTGTCTTTTTTGAGTGCTCCATCACTTCTTTTTCCTCCTTCTTTTCCTTCTGTTTCCTCTCTGCTGAGCACTTGTTGGATCACTTTCGCCCCCACTGTTTCTCTATGGCTCAATTGCAAATTTGGCATCCTCACTATTTATATGAGCAGGATAATCCAGGGGCTTCTCCCATTGGCTGTCCGGCTCCAGGGGGCGTGGCCCACCCCGTCTCTTTGACGGACCCTGAAGATGTGAAAATGTGGACAGAAATAATCATAATATTTACTCATATTCCTGTTAAAAATGGGATCTGTTAGCAGATTATTAACAAGCTGTGGCGGGAAAAATTACCTGTTGAAGAAATGCAACATAATCGACCAAAAAACTTTCCATTTCCACTAAAATATACTGAAACTTTATCCCTGCAAGTCATGAAAAGATTCGGAAATTTAATGTTAATATATAGATCAGAATTGTGTGTGTGTCTGTTTTTTTTGTCACATTCAACAAAACTTAAAAATGAAACATCCTTGTCTAAAATCGTGAACCGTTTTGATTTAACTTAGCTAATTTCGTATCTTAAGAACAGATTTTTCAATAACTTTTCACCAAAATGACCTTTAATTTATATATACTAGAGTACTTTTGTTCCTTAAACAAAACAAAAGAGTAAACTTTGATATCAGGAGTCAAAGTCCTGCACTTTTAACGCCTTCCAATCCTCTGATTTTTTGTTTATGTAACGTTAGCTTGGCAACACGAATCCTATAAATTAACGTTAAATTTCACGACGATTTCACAAACAAAGGCAGAAAAGAATGACACAAGGTAAAAATTATTATATATTTTTGGAAACTTCTTCACTTTCTCACCTGGAGTAGAATAAGAATGATGTAAATCTGTCCGTTAAATACGCCATTTCTATTGTAGCCCGTTAGCTTAGCATCAGCGCTGGAAACGGTTGTCACGGTGAGGTTGCCAGGCAACCACAAGAAACCAGGAAGTCGTTTTGTTCAACCAAAACAAACGATGCGAACTAAAAACGACACAAACCCCCATATTACAAGCTAATGTTTTATTTGAACCAATTAAACGAGGAAGTTGTTCAAAACTAAATATTATGTGATCATATTACTGCTTTATAAGTAAGTATTTCCCAGAGATTTACGTATAATTTCGCATTTAATGTAACATTACTACCTTATAACATGTCTTTAAATAACAATGTTACTTTTGAGGGATGTATGTGGAAGAATTAGCAGCAAAATACATTAATGGGTTTATTAAAGAACTTGTGAATTATCCTGACCAGAAGAGGCCTTTTTATATTTTAAAATTATATATTAACAAAACCTATTTGTGTAATTTATTCTGATGTGACAAATAAATAAATGCAATATTTACTCAAGTTCAATGAAGAAAAAACAGTTTTACAATGAAAACACTCAAAGCATGTTGAAAAATCTGAATTTAAGCTTTATTTACTGTTCTACTTACTTTACTTCAGTTTTGGCTCACAGTTGTTTTTAACCTTCTTGGGCTCACGAGTCCTTAAAATGAATCAGTGTCAAGATTTGTGGAAAAATAAAAGTGACAAGAGCATCAAAGTGAAATTGTGCCTGAGTGATAATTTCCTGTCAGCTTGAAGGTGCTTCTGTACATGTGAAGTAAAGCTCTTTGCAGTTAAGTGCAGCTCCACGACACTCAGGGACGCTGTTTCTATTTACTTTCATTCAAAAAGTGAACACTTTTCATTGCAGATGACTAGCAGTTCGGCATTAAGCCCTATTACTTTTGATTTTTGTTTACTTTCATCCTCTTTCTTCATCCTACAGATGAATTATCCCTTTTTTGCTGCTTCCTGACAACAATAAAATACATTACAGACCAAAATATGACCAAAAAAACATTTACATTTATTCAATTGTTAAAATACAGTAACAGATTTAGAAATATTATACATGTAAAAACAAAAATCAAGAAAAAAAAAACAAATTGATGAGTGTCGCTGATCCATCACAGACTTTAAGGGCTTTAAATGTTCTGATTAAGTGCCTGAAAGAACAGAGATCATTCATCAACACAGCACACAGATTTAGTAAAATAGACACTTTCACACTTTAATCCAAACAAAAAAAGAAAACTATTCAAATGTTTAGTTTTTATTAAAAGCAAATGCTGAAAGTTTTGAGGAAGAATCCAAAGATTTTTTCTTCTTGGCGCTATTTTCATCTTCAGCCTGTCTGTTCTCATTCACCACACCTCCTCCACCTCCTCCTTCAGCTCTTTTCCTCTTCTTCAGATCTGCTGCATCTCCAGTCTGCCCTTTCGCTCTTTCTGTCCACGACTGAAGACAAAAAAAGGACATGAAGTGCACACGTTAATTACTGAAATGACAAAATTAAATTGCATTGTTCATCCGTTTCCATCCAGGCTCCAAACACCTACATGCTGATGACTAAACGCACGCAAGGACGCTCGGGCTGCAGTCTGAAATTGCATCCTGTCATGTATAATCACTATTGACAGGCTGCATCTCTTTGGCCTGCCGGCTCTTCCCCTTCTCGTGCGTTTCTATATTTATTTATTTATTTTTTTCCGCTCTGAGCAGAGACAAAAGGAAGCGCTTTCCTGGACGTAATGGAGCCGGGATGAATCATCAGGCCTGGTGAGTGGACCGGCAGCACAGGCCACACACACACACACACAAACAAACACATAAACACACACTCTTCACCTCCAGCACCCAATGAAGTGCTGCCATTAACCCCATACATATTCAAACAAGCAGCTACACACACACACACGCACACACATATACACACACCATTACAGAGCTGGTAGATGGAGCTGTGACGTCTCACTATTCAATGGCCTTTTTATTGTTTTTGACAGAATAATGTGATTAGGACGAACTCACACACATGAACGAGGTTTCAGGCCAAATGTGCCCCTGAAAGCACATTTTAACGTCTTTTCAATTCACTGTATTCCAGTCAGAGCCTCAGAATAAACTGGATTTTATCTGAATTTTACAAATTAGTAGCTTGAGGCTGCATGTGTGATGTTCACATGTTTGACGGCACGAACGCTTCACGACTACAGTCTGTACAGTCGTTGTTTATGTAAGCTGAACAAAAAAATCTGTGTCGTGCAAACTGTTAATCTGCCAAAAAGAGTAAAAATAAAAGTCATAAAAAAAATACTAGCCAACACAGACTTGAATGGTTTTAAAAATCCTTAAGGCTAAAAGATGAGCTGCTTTTATTTGAGGTCTTGTTCACGTGCTCACAGACAGTTTTTTTTCATGCTTTTGGCCTTTTTCTCACAGTTTTGTGTCACTGAAAAAACATCTTTGGAATTCAGTCTAAGGAGGAAGATATTCAGAAACTCTAATGACAGTGTTGTCGTGTTGATCTGAAAACAGCTTTTTTTGGTTTGTGACAACAGATTGTGCTTCGTTTTCTCTTTTGCTTACATGAGATGAAGCTAACACTGCCTGCAATACTTTTTATTTGCTAGCAAATACATTTTTTGTCTCTATTTTACTATATTAAGCAACAGAAATGTCAGAATTGCGTTGCAGATTTTGGATTAAAAAAAAGTTGCATTGCTAGTTGATTAGCCAATATGATGTTAAAGTCAAGAATATACTGCCACCTAGAGGTTTGGGATGCTCAAGACGACACTTTAATTGTGGTTTCTTTGGAGCAAGATTTGTTTTAAAAATTCATTTTGTGGGATTAATTTTATTATAAAAAGTGAGTGAAAAGTTTGCCTCAGGTTCATATTTCTACAAAGAAAACTTCTGCTGTGTTCGGTTTGAAAATGTTCTGATGCAAAAACTATTTGAATTCAAATTAAAGTGTTTAAAAACCCAAATGAACCCAAATGGAAATCTCTGTGGAATTGATAATAAATAACTGATAAACTGTATCATCACACTTGCAGGTTAACGGGCTCCCCGTCCCTCACACAGTATTATCATAAGATCAATGCTTTGTGCCCTCGCTGCTAAAACACACTCGACAGGGTTCCCAAGCAACAGGCATCCCACCCCCCTCCCCCTGCCCCTGCCCCTCCCCCTCACATCCACTTCCTCTTTTCTTTTCAGTCGAGTGTCCTCCAGCTCTCTGCTCAGAGTCGTGATGTATGCAGGGTCACGACCTGGTTACTTCCAAACACACAGATTGACGTCTGTTGGCTCTCAGGTGGATGAAAGGACGGGTGTGTCATTACAGACACGACCCGTCTGATTTGTTCACCAGCCGGCCGAACACAGCTGACAGAACATCGGAGTGAAACTGGCTCTGAAATGCAGATGTTTTCCAGTGATTATCTGTGAAAATCGTGAGACTCTTTTGCAGAGTTAAGGGTGGAGATGAAGCTGCAGCAGCTCCAACGATCAGACATAAGACGGGTGATTGATAAAGTTTGTAGCCTAAAGTGGGAGGAGCATAATTATATCAGGGAAACTGGGTTGTGTCTGATGTTGTTTGTGTGTGTATTTGTTTCCTTGTGCTTAATAACATTATGTTTTTAAATAAAGGTTTAGTTTTAAACATAAAACTGCTTCGGCTGGCTGCAGGGCGTCGCATGATGACTTGTGTTGTTTTGTTAAATTTGATTAAATAAAGGCAGAAATCTGCAGTTTGCTGGTTAATGGGCTGCCTGCAATAATGTCCAAATCAGGTTGATTTGTGGTTTTTAGAGTTCTGGCTCATTGTGTGAGTGATTACTGTCATATTTTCAGTTTAAGATGCACTCGGACAGTAAGTTCACTGATCGGTCGTTAGGGTTTCCATTGAGATTTGCTCTCCGTTAATAATTTCTTCGACAATTTTATGGGGAGTCAAGTCTTTTTCAGGGGGTTTAAGTACATTTACATGTGCACAATAAACCAGATTGCACAGGAAACCAAATAAAGCATTTACACACTTGAAGTAACCTTGTCACATTGTGCGTCAGGCCACGTTTCCCCTGTCTGAAGTCTGTCAGGCACCAACAAACATGCAAAGTGCTTACAACTTCATCATAGTTCTATCTGCTATTTACAGATGATAAAAGTTTTAATAAAGACTGTTAATCGAAGCTGTGATCACATCTAATATGTGATTAAACACATGAACAAATCCTGGCGGTGTGTTATGAAATCAATTTAGTTTAATCACTTTAACATCCGTCTCATTACACAAGATTACAACCATTCTACCTTGATGCTGCCGAGCGCTCTTTATCTGTTTGAACACCAATAACAGAAGCTTCATATGAGCAGTTATGGTTGTTGACAGATATGCTAATAAATAATTAAAATGTCCATTTTATCTGCAAACAACTAAATACTATAAACTATAGTGTTATAAAACATTTCTTGCTTGAGTTTTTACTGCTTCTGAGTATAAAATATAAAGAAATAGATTAAGTGTTCTCATGTGAAATAGTTTCCATTCATTTGTGGATTTAAATGCATTTGACAGCCACATGCATTCAGTCTGTTTCTGCATCTTTGACGCAGTATTGAACTGCTGAGTGACAGCGACGTCGAGGAAACACACTGACAGATTTTTGATGAATGAGATATTAAAAAACTGGTGACTTTTATGAACCTACAGGTTGTTTTTCCAGGTTTTACATTTTAAATCTGCTGCTGAATCACTGAAATATTAAGAGGATTTGACTCGAACATCCGAGGGCAGAGACGAGTCCTCGGGCTGCGTGGTGAGGGAGGGGTTAATGGATCTGCAGCTGATAATCACCACCGTCCAACAGACTCTAATTGACGGGTTTGCTTGGATTTTGGCCTGAATTTCCTCCTCAAGGAAAACTAGATCCAAGCAGAGTGAACTGAGATCAGCTCACTAAACGCACCTGCAACCTCTCAGGTCCGTCCAGTTATCGATGAGAACAGCACAGTTAAGATGCAGACGTTTCATTTGATCACAACCCATCATCACCCTGAGACATCACAGGGTCTTTCTGTGTGGAGTTTGAATAATTTCCTGATGTTTGATTTAATTGTGTCAGATTAATTCACCTGTTGGTGCTTTTGACTAAAGGACTTGAACTGTTGTTGGTCCCTGAACTCTGTGGCTGCAAACTGCTTTAATGCTGATGGATTAAACGCATATTAATTCTCCCTACAGGTATCAAAAAAGATGAATTTCAATAAAAAAAAGCCTCAAATCAAGTGTATGTCTGAACAATCTGTGAATAACTTATCTGTAGCATGTTGATTGAATTGACCATCGGCAGGAAATCAGTATTATTTGTTAATAAACGGCTGATTTTAGGTTTTAAGATCATGAATGATAAAACATGTATTTAATTTTAAAAATGTGCACTTTCAGTCATAAGCTGAAGAGCCTTTATCATCAAATGATTAATATTTGATCTCTATGATCACCAACCACAGCTGGAATTTTAAGAAAATACTTTTCTGGACACATGTGACCTCCGTCTAACTACAATTTTCATCCATTTCTAGTCAATCTTGGTCAGATTTGTCATTTTTCAGGAATGTTCCCTGTTATTTCATCACAAGTTTCCATGACATATCCCCACCCCCCACCCACCCCGAAAGCCCCTCAGTGTGTCATACCAGCCGCTCGTCAGCTGACAGCGTCCTGAAGCGTCCCATGGCCTCTTTGATGACGTCTGTCTCCTCCAGGTCTGGATGATCAGCCATAATGCTCTTCCTGTTCTCCTCCAGCCACAGCTGGAAGCCCGTCTTCGGCCTGAACACACACACACACACACGCAGTCAACATCAGCACCGAGTCCAGCAGCAGCATCCAGTCAAGTCATTTCAAAAGGTTTGATGATTTCACCTCTTATTTTCTGTGTTGTCTGCAGGCGAGCTCGGAGGCGGGACGTCAGGTTGAGTCTGCTGATCTGCAGGCGGCTCCGTGTTCTCCTGAGTCTTCTTATTGGCTGTTTTTGTGCCCGTCATCTGCAGCAGAGTCGACTGAGTCTAAAAAAGACGTAAAAGAAGAAAATATTGATGAGTAAAATTCTTCAGTTTCATAATGCATTTCACATGTGTTATCATGTAGCCAGGAGGTACTCTGATTATTCAAACTCTTCAAATATTTGTCTCCACGTTGTGAGTACTCGTTAGTTACAGTTACCTTCGTCTTGGGCCTGGGGGCCAGCGGTTTGAGGACGGGGCCTTTGTTCGGTTTCCCTGCAGATCCGTTGAGGGGCCCCAGTTTCCTGCTGGACGTCATGTTGTCCAGGATGTTCGTCGCTCGAGGTTGACCAGACGGAGCCGAGGCTTTCCCCGAGCCGAGCACCTGCATGAATCCCACCAAAACTTTCACCAGACATCCACTAAACACGTCTGTATCTCCTGAAGTTAAACTCACTTATAAATGATCAGAAATCAAATAGCAGCGTTGTAAAAGCAGTTGTAGTTCTTACCTTAAAAGGATTTGAACGTCCAGCTTTACCGACTGCAAAAAGGAAACATCAGATGCTTGTTTACATCAATATTTCAATAAAAACAGCCAGAAAGTAAAGATGCTACAGGATGTCGTCACTTAGCTGCAACGATTAGTTGACTGAAAGTTAGTTACCAACTTTTTTGACGATCATTTAAAAAATGTCAAACATTTGTTTTTTTCCAGTTTCTTAAATGTAAAAATTGACAGTTTTTCTTTAATATTCATGAATTTAAATGAGCAGTGTTTGGTTTTTGGGCTGTAAGTTGGACAAAAGAAACAATATAAAGGCGTCACTTTAAGCTCTCAGAAACAGTGATGAGCATTTTTACCATTTTTGGACATTTTAGTCAACAAGAATAGTTGTAAGAAATAACAGGCAGTCAAATCCACTTGAAAATAATAGTTGCAGCTGAACTCTTCAAGATGATTTAGTCCTGACTTTACATTTAAATCCATGGATTAGAGGTGTTTACTCACTGGGTGTCAGAGACGGCGTAACAGGTGAAGCAGCTTCTTTAGCAAACGGATTCACACCTGCAGAATGAAACACAAACATGAGACACAAGCATGAACACACACACAAAAAGAGCTGCAGGAGGTGAAACTGACGTTTTCTGGTGTCTGCTGCCTCCTCCTCTGCCTCCATCTCCTGTCCTTCCTCCTCCTCCTCCTCCCTCGGATCTTCTTCTGGCTCCTCCTCTTCCTCCTGATTACGCCTGCTGCTGTAACGTCCTGCGACCTCGCTGTGGTCGTACCTGCCCACATTATCAACTCATGAATCCCCTCAGAATTCCCTCTAATTTAAAAAGCATGATGGGATTTCTCTCACACGCTCTGCAGGTAAAGAATAATCTGATCCGAGTGTTTTAATGCTAAATATCTGTATCATAACACTTAAACTCTCTGCAGTGATACAGAGTCCAGTCTTATAACTTCAGGTGAGTCTGATGCAAAACTTAAAAGTCAACAATTGCATGAAAACAAATATTTTTTTAAATAATACATCCACAGATTTTTTAGAAAGGTGCAGAGTGAAAGTTTATATTTTCCTAAGAGGTGAAAAAATTATTTAAAAAATCTTGTCAGGTCCAAAATAATCATAATATTTACATTTGAGTGAATTTACTGTCAAGATCTGATTGGCCGAAGAATCTCTGAGCCAATAGCAGAACTACATTTATGTCCAATTCGTCATCGATCTCTGAGGCTTAGGAGTTAGCATTAGCGTTAGCATAAGCGCACAGGTTTCTTAGCTAAAACATCTGATCATAAAGTATAAATTCAGCAAATTTAAATTAACTACATGATAAGTATCAGCAGTCAGAGTCTTTACAGTCTGAACTAAAGTGTTGCTATATTGAGAAATATCAAGTTTGATCCCTGATCAGCTGCGTCAGCATCACTGACAACATGCTAGGTATAAATCTTGTTCACATCACCTTTAAATAAACTAATAAACCCTGACAGATGCTTTTCTGAAGTACCTCGGCGTCTGTCTGGAGTATTCTGGCTCCTCCTCCTCTGGCCCTTCTTCCTGCATCTGATTGGCTTTCTCCAAGGCGATCTCACTGAGCCGCTGGGCGAGGGCCATGCGTCTGGACCGCGACGCGTACTTGATGGCCAGAGTCACCACGTTCTGAGTCATGAGCTCGGCCAGCTCCACACAGCGAAACTCTCTCTCCAGCTTACAGGACAACTGGAAGGAAACAACGACTCAGCATCACTTCACACGTCAGCAGAGACGTTTCACACGTTTACGCCGGTGATAACTCCGCCAGGCGACGTCTTCACACTCACCGCAAACATCTTCATCAGCAGCTCCTGCTGCTCCTTCTGGGATTGACTCTGCGCCTCCTCGTCGATCTCGTAGCCGCTGGAGGACAGGAAGTTGTAGTGGTTGTGGAAGAGGACTGAGCGCCAGAACTGCTCCTGAAAGACGACGCAGACCAAGAAACACGGTGAGTTTAAACTGTGGACGTCCAGTTTATTTTACTGCAAAGTATCTTCTGTTAGTTTTCTTTCTCAAACAAGCTGCTCTGACAGAAGACTGGACTTCCAGAGGTGAAACATTAACAAAATATTCTTCACTCAAGTCTGATTGATGTAAAAAGACTGGAAAAATGGAAATCTTTTTAAAAAAAGTGCTAAAAGTTTGATTATGCTAAGCTAACTGATGATTACTTATTGAGTCAATTGTTATTTGACAACATTTTGACATTTGATGTATGTTGTTTTATTTTTGTCACATTTAATTTAAAATCTTTTCAGATTTACATCATTATAAAATAACAGATACCAAGTTTAAGGCCAAATATGTCAAATATGCTTGATGTTATATATTTTCTCTTCACTCTACCTGAGTGAGACATTAACTAAAGTTTTGTCAGCAGGTTCAGTTTATTTAAACACCAGTTTCACCTGCCTGTTATATTTTAGTCACTCAGCAGGAAGCAGATTGAAATTTAATGACGTGTAAAACTTTTTTATTTACTGAGATCAGTTCAACAAAAAGCTGCAAAGCTCTGAGGAGGAATCACAACTGATTACAAGCAAACTTAATGAGGCGTTTTAAATTAAAATTTCACAAAAGAAACTCTTTATATTAAAGCCCCAGTGAGCAAACAACATGCCTCCATCAGATCTTTGAGTCATTAAGCTGCTGGAAAGTATTTCATGTGGATGGATTTCTGTCAATTTGCAGCAGAAACTGGTTTAACCTTCACTTAAATATGAATATTTATTATATTTCACTGCTCTTTTCCTCAGACTGTTGGAAGGAAAGTGTTTCTGTGCAGGTCATGTGGGTCGTTTTACCTCCATCTGTCCTTTTTCTGTGGCCGTCTGACACAGAGGCAGCTTGAAGGGCAGGATGGCCACGGCAGGTCTGGGCAGGGTGGGGGGATACCTGGAGCCTTTACAGGGGATACACCTGACAGGACGAGAGCAGAGACACAAACACCTCAGACGAGCTGAATTAACAAGATAACATCAGAGTTTAGACTCAAACTTTCAGGCAGCAACAGGTTTTAGTTAGATTTGAAGGTTTTGAAAGGCTGAAAATATCAAACGGAATAAAAACGTGCTGATTTCTTTATTAAAGTTAAACCAACATCACGTATTACAGCAAGAAGGAAACCAACAGTGATTTTCCTGCTTTAGAAAAGTGAAAAAAGTTTATAAAATTTCTTAATGATCATAACAAAAAACATTTTTTAACAAGCAAAAAGTCAGAAACTCCAAAGATGAGACACACACACACATTTAACTGAACATATAACAAAATCCTCAGATGTTTAAGTCTCATGACGACAGAAACAGGAAGGCGGAGAGGTCAAAGGTCACCTGAGCTGCTGTGGGTTCTCGTGCACCCCCACCACCCAGTAGTGGTCTGATTTGCTTTTGCACGTCTCTCTGGTGTGACACACCGGCGTCCACGTGTTGCCGAGGGAACGGTTCAGCATCCGGACGACTCCCTCCGAATCCACGAAGCACGGAGTCCCTGAACGGACACGACACAGTCAGACTGTCAGCTTAAACACACACACACACTCACGCACGCACACACACACTTGAGGGTTTAAACGCAGGAAGATGCTTCTTCTCTTCAGTTTTTATTTATTATTTTTACTTCTGCTGATTTATTACAAATTAAAAAGCTCAGAGAAGTTAAACAATCCGTTTTTTTGTGTTTGTTTTTGACAAACTGACCCTCGGCGGTGAATCCCAGCCAGGACAGGTAGGACCTGCGTGACAGAGGGAGGGGCTCTCCGTTGATGAGCTGCCTCTTCCTTCGACTGAGCTGCAGCAGCTGGACGCCCAGAGCCTGTTCTCCATCGAAACCTGTGGCTGAGGGCGAGAAGGAGACACGAGCACCAACGTAAAGCCTCGACGAAGCTTAAAGACGACAAAGCAAACTGCTGTTTGTGATGCGTCGATGTTTCCAAACAGGACGGTTTTCACATTTACATCATTTCTCCACAAACTAACTTTCACCTTAAAGCCTGAAGCTTCGACTTCCAAAGTGTTTTCCAAACAAAAAAAGCTGCAGATTAAAACATCACAGCACGTTTCATCCTTTCAGCTGCATCCAGATGTTTTTTATACATTTTAGTTTCAGATTTTGTTGCATTTTAACACAATTATTTGTATTTTAAAGCTGGATGGATGTTGGAGAGCTGAAGATCCTGCACATTAATCTGTGTGTGTGTGTGAGAGTGTGTGTGTGTGTGTGTGTGTGTGTGTGAGATCGGAAGA
>JAQMCX010000001.1:23177380-23258603 GCA_029814765.1 Acanthurus leucopareius
CTGAAGATCCTGCACATTAATCTGTGTTAGTGTGTGTGTGTGTGTGAGAGTGTGTGTGTGTGTGTGTGTGTGTGTGTGTGTGTGTGTCTAACCTCGGTGGTAGACGATGAGCAGCTGCTCTCCGTGTCCCACCATGCAGACCACCGGCCCCGGCAGGCTGAAGATCTCCCTCTGGACTCCGCCGATGGAGAAGAGGCGGAGCATCAGGGCGTCGGTGGCGACGGCGGCCCAGCCCTGACCCAGACACAGCGCCCTGGCGTCCTCGCCCTTCGGCAGGTCGACCATCCACTCCTTATTGGTGTCCCATGATGAGAAGTGGAGGCACTGAAGCTTGCTGAAGGTAGAAGAGCAGCAGGTTTAAAGATTCACTGAGAGAAACGAAGGAGAAACTCAAACCGGACAGAAGGTTGTTTACCTGGCGAGCTCGTCCGTGCTGGGGCAGGCGAGCAGCACGGCCTCCTGGGAAAGATCCGCCATGGTGTGACCCAGCGAGTTGGTGAGGTGGATGGCGTGGTGCACGGCCGTGTCGTGAAACTCCACGTCGATGGCGTTGTCTTGCTCGTCGTTGTAGCCTCGAACGATTCCGACGGAGTTCCACATCTGAGGCACAACGTGGCGTTACTACGAGCGACTGGACGGTTTTTTACTTCCTGTTTCGCTCAAGATGAAGCTTCATCACGAGTCTCAGAGGTGATTTAACAACAGAGTAAAGAAACTGTCAGCGTGTCTCACCATGAAGCGGTGTGTGAGGTGTGCGGGGGTGGAGCCCGGCTGAAAGGCCTTCTGCGGCGGCGTTGGCAGCGGTCCCTCGTAGACGGGACGCAGGGGCATCAGGGGGGCGGCTGCAGGCCCGACAGCGCTGCCGGCGTCGTCATCGTCTCCGAACTTGTCCTGACCGAGTCTGAGCGAGCCGGTGTCTGTCGGAGGACACGAGGACGGGAAACAGAAACACATTACAACAGCTTCCTCTCTGTTCATTTACACACAACATGCAGACACACTGAGTACACAGAGCCGAGGGGAGTAATCTATTACAATTTAATCTGATTATCTGTTAATTATTGAATCATTTTATCAAGAAAAGAAGCAAAAATCAAGTTTCAGCTCCTCAAACAAGAAGAAGTGCAGCTTTTCTGCTGTTTGAGACTGTAAACTGAAATTTAAGATTTGGTTTTTAAAACAAACTCCATTAATTTCTGGCCTCAAGATGAACAGATTAATATTTATCATTATTATCATTTAAGAGCTGCAGCCATTAACGCAGTAAACAAAGAGTACAATTATATTTGAGACTCGAGAAATTTTATAATCTGTACTGTTAAATATCTGTTCACAGTTACATTTCATACTTTAATCTTTATTCATGTCTCACTCTCACACTCTTTTCTGTATTTTACTGCAACTGCAGGAAAACGATTTCCTGAAAAAAGAGCTGATTCTGTTCAGGTGGTTTGTTTTATAATAAACTACGTTATTCTCTCCTCTCTTTCTGTCTCCTCCCTCCTCCTTCACTCACCCACAGAGTTCTCGTCGTCCAGGATCGCCCCCCTGTTCCTCACCCGCCCCGTCGAAGGCATGAGGTAATCGTCGTCATCGTCGTCATTGTCCCCGGCGACGGGCTTCTTCACCGGCGAGTTGGTGTCGCTCAGCCCTTCATCCATGAGTCTGTCGTCGTCGTCGTCGAACAGGTCGTCAAAGTCTTTGGCTGTTTTTGTTTCTGGAGCCTCCTGAAGGTTCAGTGATGTTGAACAGGAAAATTATGAGGATTTTTTTAATAAACAAGATGATGATGATGAATTTAAAGGATCCAACAGGCTACAATGATTCATCAGCTGCTCTGTCACGTCTAACCTGACTTTAGTGAACATCAGAGTTGCTAGTTAACTACAATCAAAGTGACTCTGAAAGCAGCTGGACTGAACAAAAACCAATCAGAGCATCAAAACGTTTGATGCTGTTTGAGCAGCTTCTTGTCTGAGTTCTTAAATTACAACCAAACTGTGAACTTAAATGTGTTTCTGAAAAGAAAAAGCAGAGGATTTATGGTTCATGTTCATCAACATGACTTAGTTTTACAGTTTGATCTTTGTTTTGTGAAAATTGTTTCCCCAGAAGTCACAGAAACCAGAATCGGGTTGTAGACAGGCGACAAAATAAAATGTCTTTACTTTGAACCAACGATTACAGACGGAGCTGAGTTAAAGACACTAACTGAAGTCGTATCTTTTTAGACATTTAACATGTAAATGTTGCGTATTATTCCTTTAAATCCGTGTTTTCAGGGCCGTACCTTGGTGTTGGCGTCGGTGTCGGACAGGTTGACGTCGTCCAGCAGCCCCAGACGTCCCTCTGTGTCTGTGAAGGCGATCTGCCGGCCTGACGGGTTCCAGGCCAAACCGCAAACCGTGAAGCCTTTTTCATGCTTCTGTCTGCAGGAGAAACCAGACAACAGTTACTGTAGAGACCCTGAACGTCTCATTAGCTGCACCAGCATTCAGGTTTCCTTCATATCTGCCTCTCAAGCACTGAAAACACAGTTCAGTCTCATTAAAAACAGCTGTGACACGAGCATGAAAACACACAGAGTTTCTGCATCAAATCTTAATGTACCTTTCTACACACAGTTTGCTGTTTACGTCCCAAACTGTCAGCGAACCTCCGACGCTGCCGGCAGCCAGAAACCGGCCACATGGAGAGAAGGCCACGACGTTGATCGGCTGTAGAGGAAACTGAAGAGGGATAAAGAGAAAACAGAGCACTGAAAGACTGAACCTTCACTTCTGATGATGGTTTCAATAAATCTTTATTAAAAGGCATCAACTGAGTTAGTTTAGGGTCTAACAACAAAACTGGAACCCAAAATACTTGTTAGGATTGTTCCTCTGGAAGTTACTGGCTCTCAAAAGTTGTAACAGCTTAATTAATTAAATGTATTAATTTAATTATCTCTTCCACAGACTCAACAGTCCTCATTAATTCAGTGTCTAAAGTTTGGTCAGGATGAGAAAAGAGAGGAGAAGCAAACACTTCAAACTTTTGTCTTTACTGATTCAAAAAAATTCCACATTTATTTAATTTCACAGCAGGTTTAGTGAAAGATGAAATTTCTTCATTCATCCAATGAAAATTCACAGAACTTATTTAACTGGATGTTCATCTCCAAAGTCTGTCACTTTATAATTTCCAAAACATGCAACGTAGATTATTTATATCTCCATTCAGACTTCATCAAAGTGCTGAACGTGACGGAGTCTCGGCCTGAATCTCACCTGTGTGAGCAGATCATCGGTCAGCGTGCTCACGTGATCCCAGGAGGCTCGTTCGTACAGGTGAACCTTCGTCTCTACAGGAACAGCTAGAAACTGAGAGAACAAACAGAGAAGATCATGTTATTTCACACTGTGGAGATGGAGATGCAACATTAAAGGTTCTGCCGGTCCGGCGCCGCGTCACCGACCTTCGCCGTCCTCGGCTGCCAGGCGAGTCGACACAGAGATTTTGCGTTACTGACGTCGTTGGTCTTCTGCAGCAGAGGCCAGCTGATCACCTGAGTCTGAGCGGACACAGAGCGAGTCATCAGACTGACGGAGTTTTTAAAAAAATCTAATTAAAGTTGTGTTTATAAAGTATTCCAGCATGAGGCGCTAAACTGCTGACAAACCTGCTCCTCAATGTTCCACACGACCACGGAGCCGTCGCAGCTCGCAGACGCCTGAAGAGACAGAAAGACAAAATGTGTTTGTTGTTTTTAAGTAAAAACTGTCTGATGTCCAATCAGAGCTGTGGAACTTTAAAAAAACAAATCTAATTCAACATAAAGTGCAGCAGGAAGTCAGATATCTTCTCAAAAAGGTGAAGTGTGTAAATTTTTACTGAATTATCCACAAAAAGAGTCTCAACTTTATTTGGATTTTCTGTGGATTCGGATTTTTCATGAACATCAGCACACGAACATTTAACATCCACAGAAAAAAAACAGGTTCACCCACCAGGAACTCGTCTTTGGGGTCAAAGGCGACACTGAGGACGGGAGCCTCGTGGCCCCGGAGTGTTTTCTGCTGGCTGCTGTCCGACACCTCCACCACCTTCAACATGAAGTCGCTGAGGAAAACAGAGAAACTGAGAGTAAACATGTGCAGGTGTTCACATGAATCATCCACTGTGAGCCGACATGAGTGCAAACCATCAAATCAATGAAACAAGTGAAGCAAAATAACCTTCACTTCCTCCGATGTCTGCGCTAACAGCCGCAGATGTCTGGATTTTTACAATCAATATCACAGCAGGAATCACCGGATGACAACAGCATCAATAAGGCGCCATGCTCTCTGCATTTATGGCTGTGATAAACCTGCTCAGGGTGAATCAATTCTGGCAGCAAACAGACGTTTATCTCCAATCAGGACTAATCATAAACCGATCCAACGTGCTGCGCCGCCGGTGAGCTGCAAATATCACCCAGGTATTCGGCTCTGCAGCTCAATCTGTGCTGGAACAACAAATCTGCACCTAATGAGATCTCAGTGTGATTCAGTCAGAGTTTACAGGACAGTGAACGCAACAGACGCCTTACGCACGACGGCGTCAGCAGCCACCAGAGGACAGCGAACACGCACCGTTTGATTAAGTCAAGGTGACATTCGCTCATCTTTCAGCTCTGGTTTCTCCGTGGCATCATGTCAAAAGACGAGAGTTTTAATTTGGAAAAAATGTTCTCTGGATTTTTTTCAATGTATCATGCAGAGTTTGGGCAAAACTGTATTTGATTTAACAATTATAAAAACACAGCATGTAAAAATCCAGTGTCATTAAAGATGATTAACACTGATTATCTTTGAATATGGAAAAGGAAATACACATTATTTAATGTTAAAAGCACAAATAGTCATCTATACAATGCTGTCATATCTATAAAGACGTTTCAAGACATAAATATTTTATTATTATTGTTATTTCATAATTCATTCCTTTTGTGGAGCCCTGCTTTTATATAAAAAATAAATGTCTTAGATGGTTTTCGCAATACGCACAGAACATTTAGCCCTGTTTGTTGAAAATACAGACATTTATTAGTGTTTTCTATGAATATCAAGTTCTCCATTCAGCCTGAAAATATTTAAATATGATTTTAAATCAATATCTCTGAATCAGCTGAAGCAAAAAGACTGAAAACTTCCAGCATCACTGTACAAAACAGAAATGCAGATTTTAAATCGATCAAAGAGAGGAGTAGTTTTCTTCCAGCTGTTTTTCCAGAGTTACATGAACTCTGTCGTGTCTTTGAGTTCAGTCTTCGCTCGTGTCTACCTGGATCCAGCTGCCACTCTCGAGCCGCTGCTGTTGAAGGTCACATGTGTGGCGTTGGTGGTGAAGCGGGTCAGGATGCCGTCCGGATCTCCGTCAGGAAACGTGTGGATCTGCACCGTGTTGTTGGAGCTGGCCGTCACCAGCTTGTTGTTCTGTGGAGGAAAAGATCAAACCTCAGACCATCACATGACATCAAACTTTAGTCAGAAAACAATTTCAATTCATCAAAAGGCTGCAGGTGACCAACCTTGAGAGCCAGGGAGTAAACCTTCTCCCCGACGGTGATGAACTTTGGATCATCATCATCCAAACTCTCAAATATCCGAACATCTCCATCGACTCCTGAAGTCACAATGAACCTGAAGAGGAAACGAGTTTTTATTGCTCATCCTCACATTGTGATTGTTTCTGTGGCCTTTTAGCTGAAATAACCTGCTGTATGTGTGTGTCTTTCTTTCACCTGGCAGTGAAGCTCCTGATTCAGTCTGTGATTAAGATGATTCAGTTTGATAATTGGTGTTTACATTTCAATTTGTTGTGTCATAAACATGTCTGAAGTAGATGCTTGAACTGTTTTCCTCCACCTGAACCACAAACTATACAGGTTAAAGATGTTCAAAACATACAGTTTAGATCACTTTTATCTTAAAAAGAGTAAAACAACATGATAATAAGTGACTTACTTCCCAGAGTCATCGAAGCAGACCTCGGTGTGTCCTTCAGAGTGAACGAAACGCGTCGCTTTTCTCTCACAAGGCATTTTTCACAAGACACGAGACTGAAGGACACGAAACAATCAGTGATCGATACGTGAAGCTCAGACTGACATAACAACATAAACCTGTGAGAGAAATCTGTTAAACACAGGGATCTTCTGTCCTGTCAGTGTTTACAATTCACTCGTTCGTAGCTACTGTTAGCTGAAGAGTCGAGCTAAAGCTAACAAAACAACCAGAGTACGAAAGTTAGCTTGCGATGCTTTAAAGTGTTTCAGACTCAACGGTCGGATCAATAATCGATATTTAAAGCGTGACACGTTCAATAAAGACGTAACAGATACGTTTTTTATTTCATCTAAGTTACAAGTTGTGACTCCAGAAGAGAGAAACTGTGACAACTTACGAGTCGGTCTTCTTCCTCTGAATCTCCCGCGCTGCGTTGAAAATAAGGAAACGCAGCGTCACAACTCCCGCCAGCTACGTCATGACGTCAACTGTCGTAACCCCGCCCACACCCGAGCCATGAGTCAGTCAGTCTTTTTTACAAAGAGGATCTGTGCTGTTTCTTCAATAAATACGCGGCATGGTGCAAAATATTAATAATTTTTTGGTTGTTTAAATTAAATTTGTGAAGTTTTCTGATATTTAACTTTTTTACCTTCATTAAAACTTTTTACTTTCATAAAAATAACTAAATTATTGGCTCCAAAGTGAACTATAATAACAAAAAAAAAGATGAATTAAAACTACATAGCATGCAACAGGACGTTTAAAATATGAAAAAATCATCTCTATGAGACAGAAATGAGGTCAAGAGGTCAAAAAAACTGGCCAGGAAATAAATAATCACCAATCAATGCTAATGCCTCAAATAATTTAATTATTTATTCATTCAAGTAGCGTTTAAAATACAGTATGTGTACTTATAGGCTGTAAGGCTGCCAACCTGCCATCTGCTGATGATCCACTTGCCTGTTTGATCTGCATCTCAGGGGAGAATTTGATTAGTGCAACAGGAAGTGCTCTGTTTGCAGACGGCTGCGTGTCTGTATATTACATCACTGAAATATAATAATACACAAGAATCATGAAGAATAAAAGTGCAAACATGCACAACTCTGCTTCATGTGTTTTAGGTTACACACGACCGTACAAAACAGTCATGGATGAACTCAAAACCTTGAAACTAACCTCTCATTCCTCGGTTTGAATATCAAATGTATCATGAATCTATGTAACACGAGATGTTGGCTTTGAGCCGCTGACAAATGATGCTCGCTAACTGGATCATACACGAAAACATGAATATTTCATGCATGTGGTTCGGGACAATCAATAGCTGTGGCTCCAGACTCTGTCCATTGACTGAGCGCTGACGCTGACGTGCAGTCAGTCAGTCAGTCAGTCAGTCAGCAGCTTCAAACACAAAGACAGAGTTTGCCTCTCTGGCTGACAGATGGTCTGGATCTGGATCACATCTGGTGAGTTGGCACTGACCTTTGATACAGTAAAGCAACTGACAAGAAGCAAGTCTTTAAAAAAATGGTTAAAACTGAAACAATTGAAGCTAAAACATCCTGAATTTTGATATTAGACACATTAGTATAGCTATATTCAACATAATGAAGCTAGAAAGAACGTTTTTTATTACACACTCTCTGCCTGAAAAAACCTACATGTATTTAAACTCCCTCCATGTTTTCTATAATAAAAGACTTTAAGACTCTAATCTGAGAGCCCTGCTAAGTAATATGACTGGACAACTGAGTTTTATTGGTAAAATCAGTGTTTTTTCCCTGAAAGTAGGAGAAATGTTCTGTATTTGAAGTAAATTAAATCTCCTTCAGGGATAAAAATAACATGGCTATTTGAGCTGCTGCCTGACGCTCATGTTCTCTGTCCGCTGTAACTGGAAACCTTTGCAATATGGAAGAATTTAATCGCTACAGAAAAATACTGCGACACCAGGATCCAGAAACTGATTAATTTTTTATAAACCTGTGCTTTTTTCAGCAGACACATGTATATATTTTTAATAAAAAACGCCTAATGAGCCTTCAGCTGTGAGCAGAAGTCTCTGATTTTTGCCCTTGAAGCAAAACTCATAGTTGTAAGATCGTCTAGGTGTACTGTGGCTAATTTTAAAGGTTTAAAACTGATATTTTCAGTCACTTTTGTCTAATGTTGCACTAGTTTAAGAGCAACAAGCCAACATGCAAACTTAACAGATCAAAACCAGCTCCGTATCTGAACTGAAACAGAAAAATTAAAAAGGTTTCCTTTGATTAAAACACCAAAGTGGAGAAAAAAGAACATAGATCAATAACTGAACGGTCAATTTGCCAGTTTTCAGGCATGTAAATGTACAATAATGATATCTGACAACAAACTTTTCATGTTTTTAAACCAAATGGCTGTATGATGAATATTTCATGCCCTGTTTTGTATTCATTCACATCACCCAAGGGCAGATTTTTTATTTTGCACTGCTGGATGGAGAAAGAGAGAGAGAAGCTGAATGACACATGAATCAATCGAAAAAAATTTGAATTGCACCCCGATTATGAGGAGAAATTGTCCTTTTTTTTCATGTCCTTATCTCTCCATTTGCTCTGCTGAAGTGTTGGCATTTAGAGGTGTCCTCTGCAGAGAGCGCAGTGAATTGTTTCTCAGATTGATCCTTCAAAAGAAGCATTTTCCATACCATTAACCTGTCTAACTACGACACAGACACAGCGTGAACAGGCGCAGATAAGCAGGACTCGAGCTGCAGCAACAAACGTGTCCAGAAATAACAAAAAACCTGAGAAACAGTCGTACAAACAAGGCAGCGTACACGGCATTTATTGATTTTGTGCATCAGTGTGGTGAATACAATATATACCTCAAGAGGGAATCACAGTGATTCAAATACTTTGGATTAATATTCAGTGTATTTTACAGGACTCCATCAGTCAGTGAGAATTCTTGGTAAAGCTGCAGAGGCACAAATGATGTTAAAATACTAATTTTAGGAGCTTTTAGCTTCGACAAAATGATGTAGAAACAGCAGAAAAACATTAAGACAAATTGATAAGACAGGAGGAATCTTCTCTGTGGGGTTGTGCTGCCATCTTGTGGCTGCAGAAACAAATGCATCCTCAGTTGGAAGCAGTTTAGAGGCTGAAAGAGATGAAATGTGTGATGTTTCTTTATCACCAGTGTCTATTTTTGTCATTATATGTCATCAAAAACCTTTTTTTGTGTTGCAGAGACAAAGTAAAGCTGCAAAAACAGTCTGATTATCTCCAGTTTGCTTTCAGCTTTCCCATCAGTCAGTCTGGTGCACAATCTTCTCAAAGTATTTAAAAATATAAAAAGGTTTCAGCTGTGTGATTATTTGGATTAAAACTGTGTATTTTGGTAATAAAGCACTGTAGGAAATAACTTCTCTGCACCACAAGTCTACACATTTTGCTATAATGGAGTGTTAATGAAGAATTAATAATGTTTGGATAATACTGGAGGCAGCTGGAGTTCAGATGCCTCTGTTCTCTTACAGCACCATGAGCACAAATGTCACAACTCATCGATAACAAGGTACATGAAAGCAGGTTTGGTCTCAGATGGATCAATGAAAGGTGCAATTCCTCCACTGGCCACTAGAGACACCAGATGATTGAATGGAGGTCAATGAGAAAACGCTCCAAGAGTCGATATTCTACAAAAAAGTGATGTTTTTTGCTGTTTTTCTTGGTGATTTTTGAGAATCATGAGTCCATAGAAGATATTTCAGGGCGTTTGCTCTCACGTTGTCTCAGTGTATCACAGTCAACCTGATGCAGCGGTTTGTTTCCTGTCCCACGTTCTTCTTCATATCTCCACCAGCTCTTAGGATCCATTTTTCAAACCATTCCTCATTACTGAAGGACAAAGTAAGAGATGTTCTGTCTGTTATCTGATGATCCTTTGAAAACTTGGTTGTTCTGTCATCAACAAATATCTTTAAAAACTCTCCAGTTCTGCACCTTTCAGACCTCAAAGATCTCCAGAGACAAAACCACTTGGAGTTCAATAATCTGGCCTCTTTGTGCGGAGAACCTGCCATGTTTCTTTGGTGTGAGGCCTGCGTCAGACCGTCACACAGCACAGGCCCCGTCACACTTAATGTGGTACTGCCTCAGGTAGTCTCTGAGCTGGGGGGGCAGCGGCAGGTCGTCTATGCCCTGGTAGGTGGTGCAGCTGCAGATCACAGTCCTGCACAGGTGCTGGAGGGAGAACGGGAAGGTTCTGGACAGCGGCCTGGAGAGGAGAGGCTCGAAGAAGAGGCAGGTGGCCGGGTCGCTGTAGTGTCTCAGTAATCCCGTCACGCTGGGATCCTGGTACATGCACGGGTCGCGCACGTCGAAGCTGAAACGCTTGTTGTTCTGCTCGATTCGTGCGTGCAGGGAGCGGCTGTAGCGACGGAAGCTGACCGAGAAGAGGAACTCGTCCTGGGCAGAGTCTCGGAGAAGAAACGTCCCCTCCGGTTTGCCCTCCAGCAGCTCCTCCGCCTCAAAACGGTTCAACACGCCCCAGTAACACGGGCTGTTGTTGATCTGGAGGAGATCTGGAACCAGGACATAGTCGGTGTGACCACAGATGCCTGCTGCTCCACCATGAGAGCAAGAAGGATCCCAGTCCTCCAGGCTGGTGCTTCCAGGCCCAGGAGAGCAGCAGATGTCGTCCCAGGAGAGAGGGGTCTGTGGCGGGGACGTGGAAGAAGACGAGACACTGGGTTTGAGAGGAACCTCCATGTCCTTCAGGGCACTTTGGTGGGAGGCGTGGCTCTTTATAAGGTGCCAACATCGAGCCAGTTCAGATTTGGGCGAGAAGGGACACTTGTCCTGCATGAGCTCCGAGACGTGGATCTTGCGTTTGGACCAGAAGAGCACCGAGAAGGGTCTCGAGGAGCCGGACGGATGGTGGTGATGGTGGTGATGGTGGTGATGGTGAGAGCGCAGAGGGAAACACTGACCCACGGCATCCTGGAACTTCTGCCGCAGAGACCGACGGGTCAGGGCCTTCCGACACACCACGTCAAAGTCCGAAGACGTCAGCGCGTCTCCGAGGGTGCTGCAGCTACACTTTCTCTCCCTCCGTCGCCTCGGACAGGAAGTCGACCTCACGCCCAGCTCCTCCGTCCCCTCCGCCTCCAACCCGCTGGGACTCGACCCGTTTCGTGAGCTCCGTGAGCGTTTCTTCCCCTTCCAGACGTAGCTGTCTGCACTCCAACTGCGGAGGCCACATTTAGGACGAGTGTCTGAACCCCGTGACTTCTTCTCAGACATGACTGCTTCCTCTTTTGACCCTGAGACACACTGAAAAACAGAAGTCTGAGTTTTACCACAGTTACATTAACATGTGAAAAATATAAAAAGGAGACATTTAAAATGTAATCTTGCGACTCTGCGGATGAAAAAAACATCTTTTTATCTGCTTTTGTTTGTTACTGTTTTAAAAAAATACCTTTAAGACAGATTTTAGAAAGGTTCCTGGTTATTTGAGACTTAATGGTGCCTTAAATAACCCTTTACGAGTTCTCCACCTCTTCAGATCATTCAAAACACACTCTGACTAAAGAAAAAGACATTTTCAAGAACTTTCTCTAATCTGTGTTTGAAGACTTCAATCTAATCATTTGTCACGAGACTAAGAGGCTGATGTTGAGTCCTGCTGATGTCTTCTGATCATCTCCAGTGGCAGGAAATCACATTAAAGGCTGCAGAGTTCAGAAACAGCCCGGAGGCGAAAAAAAAAGGGATCACTTTCCGTAAAAACCACAGAAATTGGTTTAACATCTAATCAGGCGACAGACTTTTTTTTGGTCTGGCTTCATTCAGAGGAAAAAAGATTCACTAAACTGCTTCCAAAGCTCTTGTTTTCACACTTCGGTCCCGGTGGTTTTTACACCGAGCTGTAGTTTTGCCAGAGATGATTTGCTGACGACAGGAAAACGACGACAGTGTGATTAAACGGAGCAGACTGTGAAGCAGCAGGAGGTTTAACAACACAAGGCTTAATGAAAGAGATTATCTTACCTCTGCAAACAGTGTCAGAGACTCGGCTCCACGTCCATGCTCAGCGCACGTTAGCGGACATGTGTGTGTGTGTGTGAGTGTGTGAGCAGCCTCTCCAGCTCTTACAGCCAACACACTCTTGTGCTTCCTATATAATTATGATGCCAAATCCCCGAGGGTTGGGGGGGGCAGCAGTTTCCTCTTGGCCAGGGCCGGGCCTGAATGAACCAGTGAGGGGAGGTGCAGCGAGGTCGAGCAGGGAGGAGTGGGTGGGCTGGAAGGGGAGGTTTGTCTCAGGTTAATGGCCTCCCTCTCTCCTCCTCCTCCTCTCTTACATCTCCTTGACACATCCATTGACAGATTGTATCTCCAAAAAAGAAGAAGAAGAGAGAGATAAAGATAAAGCAGAGAGTGCTGTCTCACTCACAAAGTGGATTATTTCTGCCTGTAATTCCATTTCTGCTCGCTGATTTGAGTTTTTGAGGGTCAGAGCTTAACTTCACCCATCAAAACACATTTAATGGAGGGTTTTAAATCTGCTTAAGTCTCTCTGAGGAGGACGCAGAACTACAAACAGATTCTTCTTCAGGGTTTACCAGCAGCTTTTAACACTACCTGCTCTCTGTCTGATTAACTATTCAGTCCGATAGAGGAAACGAGCGAGCGTTTTTTAAAAAAAGCTTCACTTTATTGACTGAGTAACCTTTGAGTTTCCCCGTTAAAACTTCCTGCGAGTGCTGCTGAAAGGATTCATCCGTCAAGGTGATGTCATGCACACAGCCGGCGAGTCAGCATGACATTTTGGAAGATCTATAATTCATGAAACAAATAGACTACATCTATCAGACAAATAATATTACTCCCAGCGGTTTTAGTGTGTGTGTGTGAGTTTGTGTGTGTGTGTGTGTCCTTCCAGCTCGAACAGATAAAGAATAGTCATCAATAAATGCCTGACATCTCAGATAATGTAGTGACACTCGACTTCCTCTCAGCTGAATATTTAATGCTCCTCACATTATCACGCAGCCCAGCAGGAAGATAACGCAACACGTTCTGGCAAACGACCAGATCAATTTATCCGACTGCAAAAACAACAAAAAAAGTCATAAAAAAAGTGAACTGATGCAACAAAACCGAACTATGAAAACAGAGTCAGTCAGGTTCGACAAGTTAAAGTTGAAATTTATTGTGACTCTTTCAAATTAAAGTCAAACTGTAAATTATACAGCAAAAGCAAATAAAGGTTTAAGTAAAAAAAGAGATCTTTTTAGTTTAAATATCTCAAAATCTAGATGAATTATCTATGAAAAAAGGGTTTTTAATCTTAAAAACATATTTAAATGTTGCTGGAATTGATTAAAGTCCTAAAAAATTAATTTCTGTTCATTAAAATTTCCACAGAAAAAATCTCTTCATGCTTTAAAACGGCTTATGTGTGACTCTTCTGTTCTGTTCCACTAGTCTCTTATTTTTACTGCATTTTTATATTATATTGCTTGTTAATTTATCTATTATTTATTACTATTTCATCTTTGAGTGATGCCTATAGATTTAAACTCCTTTTACTAATAATACTGATACATTTCTTCATCCTGAGACTCATAAACATCATCTTTTCTCATCTTTTCTGACACTTTTCTCTGTATTTTGTGTGCACATCTCTATGAACAGGCTCCTCTGCTGCTCACCTTTTAACTCTGTATATAAAACACCAAACTTCAGCTTATTTTCTGGGTTTTTTTGCCGACTGAACGCTGCACAACAGCAAGAGGTTATAAAAGGATAAATCGATCATAAATGAACCAGAAACTGATTCCAAGAAGAAGAAAAAGAGTAAATTTGAGAAGAAACGCTTCCAGGTTGATGTATCAGGGTAATGTAATGTATTTCATGCATTATATTTCATGCATTTTAGTAGAAAACATGAGCCATCAGCTTGATGATGCAGTAATGATATTGATCCAATGATATTGGAAGCCCCGCCCCCTTTGGTTGATTGGATCAGTTCCTTTGAAGTGACATGAAACTTTTATGGAAATCATCAACATGTTGTCTTCTAATTTTGCTCCTGATGTGTTTCATAGCTAAAAAAAAGATATTTAATGCACTTTTTTACAAAGTTTAAAACCTGATTTTCTTCAGAGGAGATCTTTAGAAAAAACAAAACTTACTTTGTGGCCAAAAACCAAAAAATAAGTAAAACTTTTAATCACAAAACTATTAAAACACTCGAGAAAAGACACCAAAGATAAAATGTACTTCTCGTCCGGCCTTTGCATCAGTTTATCTACAGTGAGGTTAATTTAATTTCTCTTTTTTTTACATGTCAGATCTTCTAAGAGTCATCAGCTGCATCATTACTTGCACTTAATATATAATCTGATTACATCAAACAGAGACTACTGTTACTTAGCAACACTTCCATCATCGTTCACAGATTCTCAGAAAGTCGCCGTTTACCGCAACGTTCATGAAACATTCAACCTCCTCATCGAACGACGGCACAGATTGATCGGGTCGAAGGATGGAAAGACACACACACACACGCACACACACACACACACACACACACACACACACACACGCATGTACAGTGTCAGGTGAAGCACAGGGATTTAAAGTGGAATGAAACTGGAGGCAAAAATCTAATTTTATGAACAGAAAAGAACAATAAGTTTAAAATTTGTCATCTAAATGTCCAAACCTGTGTGTTTTCTTCAGTTACATCTTGTTTTCATGCATTATTGAACTTTAATTACATGAATCCACACGAGTAACATGACAACAAACCACTTTGAGTTAATGACAGAGACAGTTTAAACAGCTGAGTTACAACTCAAACGTTTAAACAGATTCTAAGGTTTTAATTTAATCTATTTTTTGTCATTGCTTCAAGTTTACTGATGCAAACTGGGTGATTTTCATTGTGCATCACTGTATGTAAGTTAAAATTATAGAGTTTGAAACAGAGAACAGAATCTGTGAGATTCATAAAAGATTCTCTCTAAAGATGATGGAAAATAAGCTGCTTTGAATAATAATAAAGTGTCTGATATGATCTTTCTACAGGATGTTTGATTAACTTTTGAAGGATTATTCAGATCACATCTTCTCTCTTCTCCTCGTTATAAAACCAGAAATCTATTACTGTGCAAAAAGTGTTCATTTCAAATATTTAACTATTGGACACAAAATGTCTCCTGATTCATTTAAAGGATCTTTTCTCAGTTTATGAGACCTGACGGCTTTTCCAGCTCACATTTGTGCAAATTGCATATTATAACAGTAAGTGAAGGTCTCTTCTAACAGTGAAGGAGTAATTAAATAAGTTTATTTAACACAGAACCTTTAACAGCACAATGTCACAAGGTGCTGAACAAATAAAATTAATCAAACATCAAACAATAAAACAGCGAAGAGAGCTCAAAGAATATAATATATATGTAATAATAATATTGAAAGTAATAATAAAATGCAGATTTCATCACTAAATAGCATCAGGTGAGATGACTGAGATGAAAGTCATCATTCAGTAAGAAACATAAGACTTATGAGATGCTGAAGCTCAGAGAAATGACTGCATGAAGGTTGATGATGTCCATTTTCTCAGATGAAGCGGACTCACTTTTTTCAAGTAGCTAAAACAGAAATATTACACAAACTATTAACTTCAAACTTCCTGCATAAGAACTGCATGTAAAAACAGCTATAGCTCATCACTTTCAACAGTTGGCCAAAAACTTATCAATCAACCCTCAAACATACTTAAATCAATCTGTATGTGGTTATTTAAATGCCAACCTGTTGGTTTGTAAAGATGAAGTTCCTCTAATGGCCACTAGGGGTTAATTATTAAACTTTGAAGCGACTGAAAACGTCCACATTTTTAAGCGGAAATACAAAATAAATACTTTTTATTTTCAAGAGTCGTTGTCTCGTTTGCTTCTTTCATTTAACATAAAACTTTTCTTTTTGTAAATTTTAAAAGTGTTTTTTCATGAGAAAGAAGATGTTTCCTTTTGGAGACGTTTGCTTGATTGACATCTGCTTCATCCTGTAACAATCAGCCATGAAAAGCTGTCGCTCTCTTGTGCAACTTGAGCTCCAAAGCTCCAAATTTTGTCAACTTGCTCCACAAACTTAAGATGAAGATCATCAAAACTAAAACACAGACCTTCTACAGAGCTTCCAGGCTTTGAGTTTTACAGTCTACAGCAGAAAAACACACATCTACTTCCTCTTTACAGACTTTCTGTGATCTTACAAAGCGAGTCTGTGTCGGGAGGTTGCAGACTTTTGTCCAGGAAGTGCCTCCAGCGGTGGATGAAATCAAGTCGGCCCATTAACCTGCTGCAGCCTGGACTTGACCAGGGGCTCGTATCAGCCGACATCACAGAGGCATCGATCCCAGGAGCATTTATGAATAATTTATGCAGCTCTGATTGAATGGAGACTCTGCTCCGCTTGTATTTTTATATGAAGGCTATCAGAGTTTAAACTGACGTTTATGCAGCCGGGAGGAGTGAAGCTGCAGAGTGGAAGCGTTACAGACTCAGAGGAGCTCAGCGTTTGGATGCAGACACTCGAATCTTCTATGAAATCATATCAGATCAGCTGTGCAGGAAGAGGAGAAGAGTTGGAAGAGATCAAGTCATCAGACTTTCTAATCTGCAGGAAGAAAGAGAGTAATACTTCCTGTCAGGATACTTTTGTGTTTCCCTGATGCTCGACATTTTAAGTGAACTGTCTCAGTATCAGATTTTCACTGCAGGATTGTGGTCAAAAGACTCTAAGCTAAAATAAATCATTGCAAAGGAGAGAATAATGAAAAATCTGGGTTAAAATGCTCCTGTTGTTTGCATTTTTCAGTGCCTGTTTTCATCAGTTCACTCTGAAAAAAGGGCATCATGTCCTCTTCTATGATGTTTGATCCATCCTGACTTTTACAGCATTCACCAACCTGAATCCCTGCTTCTCTCTCACTTATATGACGCCGTCTAAGAATAAAAACAGAAGAGGGAACCACAGTGAAGTCCATATACATTATAACTGAGCTTTAACAACATAGTAAGACCTTGATAATGTGATATTTTCCGTTTCAGAGGTAGCAAACCAACTGCAGCTTCCTCTTTCTGCTGTAGTGAAATCTGCAGGATGATAAAGTTGAAGGTTCAGTGGTATTTTCCTGTTTTGCAGGTTCCATCTATGCTTTTTTTATATTTATATTTTTGCAAAACTCTAAAAAAAAACCTCTCACACTGGAAAGCTAGTTTTCAGATGTGAGCAGAGTCTCACTTTCATCTGTTTTCTCCAACTTTTTGCGTTGCAGAAGTTGCTTCACGCTCTTTGGAAGTATCAGGAATTACAAAACTAAGGACCCGAATGCAGACAATATTCAGGGGTTTAACAGAAAGCGAGCTTTATTAACAAAACAAGCTGATAATACAAAATCAAACAAAATGCAAAGTCCAACAAAAAAGACTAAAACAAAGAAGACAAAATGACTCAAATGCAACAAACCAAGATGAAGGGAGATCAGAACCACGATCTTAACAGAGACAAAGAGGAAACACAGAGATTAAACACACTAAGGTGATGAGACACAGGTGAAGCACATAAGGGCAGGTAATTACAAAAGGAGGGAAACTTGACAGGACGTGGGTACCAAAATAAAACAGGAAACAATGAAACAAGGATGTACACAAAAGTAAACTCAACACACAACTTAAGAATGAACTGAACTAATAAGTGAATCATGACAGGAAGCAGCTGGCTGGTTACGGCTTCTTCTCTAACATTTTACGCAGGTGGTTGTCGTGTTAAGATGCATTACTGGCACGTAACATAACAAATTATTATCCTTTTATGTATATTTTTAAAATGATATCAGTATTTCATTTTAAATCTAAAAGCTGAAACATTGTTAGTACTGTTATGTACAATTGTAGAGATCGCCAGATGGTTTCCGATCAGTATCTCTGCAAATTCAATTCGTTCATCTATTCTGCGTCTCACACTTGACGTCCAGCTCACATGTGCTGCTCCTTGTATGCAAAGAGGCAGACAGGAAGCATGTAGAGGTGCAGTGTTGGACGGTAGCGAGCTGGACTTTCATGCAGAAGACAGAAGGTTATGTCCTCTTCATTAACCCTGATGATGCACTGACAAGAATTTATTTTCAAAAACCAACTGAACTCGACAGAGAGAGAGCAAGAGTTTTCAAAACACTGTCGCTAAAAGTTATAAAAAGTTTTGCAGAATCATTAAAGAAGGAGGGATTGTTAGTGAAATGACACATTAGTTGTTTCCAGACTCACCTGTCTGCAGGATCTCAGGTGGTTTGAACCTTGTTTGGCACTAAAGGCTCTTAAACACAACACAGTGTGACAATGTGACATGAAGTCAAAGTGCAGAAAACTTATTTAGAAAAGCAGAATTACTTATTTTTATTGTTTTAATGAGTTTTATATCTATTTCTAATCAAATGACAGAAACTCTGTTATTAGTAAACCATTTTTGTGAATGCAGTTGCCCTTGAAGCATCCTAGCATTGCCTCCATACACGTGCATGTGTGTAAATGTGTGTGTGCATGTGTGTAAATGTGTGTGTGTGTTTAAGCTAACTGACTGAGCGATCATGTGAAGCACAGAGCTGGTAAATCGGATGAGCAGGAGGTTTCTGGCTCCGCTGGTCTCAGTTGTTCCCATTGATCTTTATCAGGATCATCGGCAGCAGCTCTGCTCTGAAACCAGCCAGTCTCTGATTTAAAGAAATATTCCACCGTTTCTTTCAGCCTCCTGAGGTATCAGACAGTTATATCAAAGAAAAGTGGAGGTTAGTTTGTTTCCTCACGTCTGTTTAAGTCTTTAATCTAAATATATAAAATTAGAATTACTTTAAAACATTCCACATTTGCAAGTTTTGTTGTAACATCATGAAATAAGTTGTAAAAGTCGGTGTGATCTCACTCAGTTTCACTTGTTTGATGTCTGTTATCTCATTTCCTTCGTGCTTCACAGCAGACGGACGTTTGACTTAGAAACAATCAATTAATTACCTTAAAAATCACTTGATAATGATTTTTTCCTCCACACCTTCCTGCTGACTGGCCCTGGAGTGAAAATTATGATTAATAATGTATCAATTTGGCCTTTGTGTGCTCATTTTAATTTTTAATGTGGGTCTAATATTTATCTCAAATAAATAATTCAATACAATTTTGAATGATAACTTTTTTTGTAATGATTCAATAATAAATACGTGTTAATTTTCTAATTTTCTATTTCTTTTTATTATAATTAACTCTTATGATTGTGTACTTTTATTCACTTTTAGTCCAAAGTTTGTCTGTAATGGTTCATTTTAAACGTCTCCTCACTCTGCAGCCGTCTTAGAAATTCAGCTTTTCAAGGTAACTTTCTTCTCCTTTCAAGACTTAAGAGTTTAATTTTATACTTTAACGACATTAAATCAAATAAATGGAGGTTGAATCAATCTGCTGTCTGACAGTGAAGGTAAATAATGTTTGCACAGGTTGTTACAGGAAGCAGGTTCACGCTGCTCCGTCCTGATCAAGATTAAGTACATGAACATGCAGCTTTGGACTTCCTTTATAACTAATAATCTAATTACAAAGTATTAAAATGCTTCTATACTCTGCAGAGTGGAGACTCGCCATCACTTCTCCTTCTTCTTTTTCCTTTTTCAACATCTAATTTATAAAAAAAACTTCTCTTTTAAGTAATTTTAGCTTGCAAAGCTGTTGGAATGAAGCATCTGTCCTGAGTTCCTGCTGCTTGTGCTGAAGTAAAGAGGTCAGGTGGCTCTTGCACATATTTAGACGGCGCATGTTCGTGTATCATGTGCACGCGTTGTTTCGTAGCCATTAAGATGCAGACGGGTTTGGATATTCATCTGCTGCCGACATGTGAGCCGCCGTATCGACTTTCCTCGGGGGAAATTTATTTATGCCTGCAGCCGCTCTGCTTCCCGCAACCAAGGTGCATCCAGAGAGGTTTCTCCTCTCCGTCATGTTAGAAAGAGCGTAACCCAAGCAGGGCTGGTCACTGGACACACACTCACACACACACACATGGATACGCTTTCACAGATGCCTTTCCTGTATGTATCTGCATTTTCCTACAGTGGGAGGAAGAGGAAGAGGAGGAGGAAGAGGTTGTGGTCCGAAATGTTCACTGTGTTTTGTGCTTTGCTGTTGGATGTTTTAAACACTTCACTGTCCAACTGAAACTGCAAGAAAAATCCTGAAAAAATGTTCTCAGCTGAAGTTTTCTGACCATCAAAACAAACTCTCATTGTGTTGATGAAATCTGACAGAAAAAAATGTAATTTATTGTAACAACAAAGTCATAAAAACAATCTGATTATGATTTTTTCATCATTATAGTCGTTAATCGTTGCTTTTCTCTGCTGATTCTGCACAGTTTAACCTTTTGTTTACATCTTTACGCTTCAAGTTACTAACAGAATTCAGTTTTAAGTGCGTTTCGATCACAGTCTTTGGCGAAGTTACATATCTGATCTCCTGGAAGAATAAAAAATAAAAAACCTGTGGGGCTTTTAGGAAGCAGACAGCTGTTAGAAGGTTGAGTCAGAAGCAAACAGGCTGAAGATGCTTTTAGCTGCGATGCTGCAAACAGATGGAAGCAACTTCCTGATGACATTAAATGTGCTCCAACACTCTCAGACTCGGATTAAAAACTCTGCTCTTCCTCTGTGATTGATTACTGATTTTACTGCACATTTTACATGCAACTTTAAATGCACTGCAACTTTTGTTCATATTTTAGCTTTTAATTTCTAGTTTTCTTCCTTTTTCGGTGACATTTTACTCCTTTTTTTGTTTACATAAAGTCTTTTTAGTTGACTCTGTTTCAAATGTGCCACAAATAAAAAGCTGCCTGACCTTCTCTATAGTTTTTAAACCTTTTAATGTCATTTGAAGACCACATAATGTGAATATTTTACTGATTAAAAGAGAGTTTATGGTGGTGGAGACTGTTTCTGCACTGACAGACGGATGCACACATGCACGGTGCTGTAAAAGCTCCTCACACTGGCCTCGTTGTGCTGTTTTTCACTGCAGGATAATAAACAGAAGCTGGAAGCATCATCCTCTTTTTTTTTCAGAAAAGAGAGCAGGATGTGAGTTAACAGTGTTTTACTCTCCATCAGCTCGTCACGTGAAGACGCCCTGACGGAGCATCAGTGCAGCCCGTCTGAATCAATGTTAAAAGGATGAAGAGGATGAAACTCTGACCAGATAACATCATTAGTCCTCATTACTGCCACATGTCGCTGCATCACAAGCACACAACAGAGCAGGAATTCAGTTACACTTCGCCCGTGTGTGTGTGTGTGTGTGTGTGTGTGTGTGTGTGTGTGTGTGTGTGTGATGGGGGTGGGGTTGCAAAATGTAGGACGGATCCACTTCCTTCAAAGTAATTCCTTTAATTCTGACCGACAGTGTAATAATGTGACATTGTATTGATTCTAGACAGGAAGTTCCTCTTCCTGTTGCCCCTCTGAGGGGTCAAAGGTCAAGGCTAACTGAGCAACATAATGTAGCTTGTTGTCAGGAATCAGAGTTGACTGTTGAGATGCAAAAGATTTGACCTCATTTTTGGTCTCGTGGCTGCAGCGAACAGACTTAAACAACTCCGTTTTGTTGCGTCCCTCTGGAGGGAAAACGGCTGAGTCATCAATGAGCTGCATGTAAATGAGCCACACACATGAATCAAGCTTTCTTCAGGTGATCCATTTTTTGAATTAGCAGAGTAAAAATGTCATTTTATACTTTGGTTGCATCTGTGTAATAATAAAGTTCTTGTTCGGGCCTTTGTCGGCTCTCAGAAAAGAACATGTGGGCAAATATTAGTCACATTTTGTGCTGAAAAACAGGCAGGATTTAGACCAAAGCTGCAGACAAATAATCTGCAGCTGAGCTCCAACAAAGTGAAAATATTTACTTTGTCATATTTGTATTGTTTCACTATGAGTCATAAGGAGAAAAGCATGATGTTTCTACACACAACAACCCTAGATTCACTTCTCAGAACAGGAAATATTGTACAATTTATTTATTTTTTGTATAAACATCAATTCTTGTCTATTTTCATTGAGTTTAAACCATTTGCTTTGATATAATTCTTAAAACAGTTTCTAAAATGTGTTTCTTGTTTGACCAAGACTTGTTTGTCTTCCTTAATCAGGACCTGAATGATGCTTTTCTCTCTCACTGACTCTTTTAAACTGGCTGAATGTGGAGAAACTCACTGTTTTTACAGCTTAACAGAAACATGATGCAGCATAAAAACAAAGTTACACAAAGAAATGCAAACTATACGTCCTGTGATCAAATGAGCTTCAACTATAACCAGCAGATCTGTGTGATTTAAACCCACTTTAACAACGTCCTCCATGATAAATGATGCTCTGATCGGGTCTTTCATGGTTAGATTTTAGCCAGTTTCTTTGAGAACAAACAGCCAAAAAGCGCAGCTGCATGTTTTTCTGCGTTGTATTTCAGACCGCAGGCTGTGAATCCCCGACAGCCTCTCTGTCTCTCTGCAGCTTATCGTCCGGCTCACATCCTGCCTGTCTGCTGGCCTCTAATGCACGGAGGAGAGAGCAGGGAAACGGGATCATTTGAAAAAAGCTTGTATGTCTCTTGTTAGTCATGTAAACATTTGCAATCCCCACTGAAAATCAATAGCAGAGGGGAGAAATTCCAGTAACTCCGAGTCTGTGCACACAGCTTGCCTTACAGCGGAAGAGAGGCCCGGTGACAGAAACACATCAGCATACAGAGAAACGAACGCTGAGGTTTAACCAGTCGAACTGCATGAGCCTTAATTTAAGAAAGATCTGTTTAAGAATAAGCTTTTAACTTTGCTTTTCTACTGTTTTCTGTTAATTAATCAAACAATTGCATATAATGTGACGAATCTGCAGAGAATTAAAACAGAGACGAAGCTTTTCAGCTTTTTTAAGCCCATAAATTGGTGCAGATAAACTTAAAAACAGGTTTTTTCAGATATTTTTTACTATTAGGATCCTTAAAGTTGCAAAAATTAGGCCACAAACCTGAATTTAATCAATTTTTCCCTTTTAAATGTTTTTATTACAGTGTGTGTATGAAACTCATGACCCAAATAACCACAAATTCTGTCCCTGTGCTTCTTACAGATGGAATATTAAGGTTTTATGAGGCCTTTTATGTTTTACATGAGTTTTTCAGCTATAGTAGGCTCTCCTGTCTGCACAGGGAGGGTTAGCAGAAGGATATCAGCTGATTAAATCTGTAACTTCAACACCTGATGCCACTAAATCCCACACAGCGGATCTCTGATTAACAGTTTCACAATAATGCATCAAGAGAATAAGCTGTTATTGAGTTTACTGATCAAATATGAAGCTAAAAACCAAATAATATCATGCAGGAGGAGGACAAACAGAGGCCAAAGGCATCTTTTAATCAATAATTTATTAATGATCTATGAAGCATCAGTGAAGGATTTATTAACCATTAAAAGAGACATCAGTTACAACTTCATAAAGGATGATTTATAAGAAAATCAAACTTATGAAGCAAAAGTTCAGCACATTATACACAAAGAGGAGTTCACCAGCAACATTGCAAGTAATGATCATTGAGATTTTATCAATCATTAATTATTCATCCGATATACATTTGATCTCTCACTGTGTTTCTTTGCTATCATGTAGCAAATGATGGTGTTTGTGTGCATTGAAGATCCGTGTCCTCTGCCGTCGATGATGGATGCAGGCTGGTACCTGAAGTCCTGCCGGTCCGGAGGAACACACGGCGGTCATCAGTGTGTCTCTGAACGGAGGCCACAGGCTGTTAATCACCACTAAAACCATTAACTGTGCTTTATTGTAGCAGCAGGCGGTTATCACCCATCTGTTATCTGGAGGCGCGTTGTAATCAGCAGGTTGGAGCTATAAAACCAGAGATGATGATTACTGTCCCCGGGTGGCATGTTTCCACCTTAAAAACATCATTCAGGGCAGGAGGGGGGGGTATAACTATCCATAATGTTAACTTTTGATCAGTAAAATGATGTATTCAATAAATAAATAGTTCAGAAAAAACAGCTGGTGCACTGTGGGAATGTTAGGAAACTTAACCTGCTGTTATTTAATATTTTTCATGTTATTTCATATAAAAGCGTCGCATGCAGGAGGCTGGAAGCAGAGAAACTGTGTTTGGCTGCAGTGAACAGCAGGTGGCAGCAGTGAGACATGATTAGGCTTTTAAACTGGCAAAGAAACAACCATGTTAGATGTTTTACCTGCTGATACACACAGATATTTGGTGATTAGTAGCGTGAATTTGTGATTTATTTCTCTTCTGCTGTCATTTTGTAAAAGATTTTTATGCAAGGTTCAAATCAGTGCAACTGCAGAAGCACAGAATGATGAGAAAACCCTTAATAATGCTTTAAATTAAAGCCCTTCCGAGTTTTTCACCATAATAATCACATTACAAATAACATTAATATCAAATAATCACAGGCTGAAAGAAGATTTTGCTTTGTATTAACTAGGGAACACATATTTTTTTAAGTTTAAACCTTAAATGCACCTTTTTCATGGTAGAATTAAGGTTAAAATAGTTTAGAATAAGCTGCTGCGGGCGATAAAAAATAAACTGAGTTTTTAAACGGCTGAAGTAAAACTCCAAATGTTGCTTATGCTCCACAGTCTGCTGCTACAATAATAAAACAATTCTTAAATTGCCTCATTAAGCAAAAAACAAGCCTTGCAAGTGTTGCAAATTAAAGGAAAATTGAGTTTGAAAGTTTAAATTTATGAGTGATGAATAATTGCTAAAATAAGTAGTAAGTTAAATCTTTGACATTGCAGGGCTGAACTGTCAAAAACATCAATTTAAAAGAACAAACAACGATTAAAAGTTGTGATGTTTCTTTATTCTTTGCATGTTTGTCTTCAGTTTATGAGGAAAATGTTCTTATCTGTGTTCGTTTTTAAAACAAAAGCATGATTTCTGTTCTTATACTGTGATTATATAATAGGAAACACTTTTTAAAGCCAGTCTGAAAACATTTAAATAATCATTATAAAGTTTCCAGAGTACAGCTGCAGTTTTTAAAGTCACTGAGTGCATCTGTGTGAAAAACAAACAGCCTCAAATATTCGGTTTAGCTGGAGAAAGTCAGGAAAGACACATCAGATGTTGTGTGGGCAAAGCCGCCTCCAAAAACAACCTCCAACTGGACCTCACACTCTGTGGTCAGTCCGACTGCTTCACTCCTCATGCTCACTTTCTGGAAAACAAGAAAAATCTGTGCATTTTAAAAAAAAATCATGAGGTTTGTTGCTTTATGCATCTAATGTATAAGAACAAACAGGATGAATGTACAGTATGGGATCTTGGAGTGTGCGTGACTGTGTGGGAATGCTTAGTCAGCCTTCAACACACTGACACACAACCAACCACACACCTACTCACATCCAAGCTGTTTCATCCAGTTTCATCATATATTCGGCTCCTTCGACTCAAAGCGAAGTCGAAACTGGATTTATTTTTCCTGAAAAAATGAGAAAACAAGCTACAAATGCAGTGTCACTTACAATCAAAGAAATAATTCAGTGCAGATCAGGACTTGGACGCCGTGAGCAGAATGTGTCGTTTTTTTTGCGTCATTCATTCATTTGGTTTTTCCATTTGCACACGAGGAGCTGGAGCCAATCCCATCATGCACTGAGGGAAAGGCAGGGGAAACACTCTGGCTAGTTAATCACAGAAGTGAACACGTTGCATGCCAACATCTTCACCGTCTGCAGTCCACCTGCTCTGCGTGTGATTCAAGAAACCAGAGCAAGATGACGAACAAAATGCCCACAGAGACGAGCAGAGTTAAAGGGGGTTTCCATCCTTCAGACTTTGGGCGTTTTCTCCACATGTGGCGTGTCAGTCGGTGGTACTTACCCAGAGTTCAGTCATTGTTTCAGGTTAAACAAAACAAGATTATCGATTATACAAAACAGATTTAACTCTGTGGTTAAAAGGTCTTTCTCTGCGCACATATTTTGTTAATGTGGTCAGAATAGAAACAGCAGTTTTAGAGGAGAAAATAAAGGCTGTCATAGTTGCCCCAAAGGATTACACTACATTACAGCCATGTTGGAGGTAATCTAATGGAACAAAATATAAATCTTATGATATCAGTCATTTGCACATTAAAAAATAAAAAAATACAACCAAGATTTAAAAATATTGGACAATATTTGTATATTAAGTGACTGTAGTTGGATTTATTCGTATAAAAGCCAAAAATGTTTGAAAACTGCTCAGTTTTCAAAGAGACAAAAGAATTAATAAAAAGCATTTGGACCTTTTTTAGTCTGGAAAACCTTAAAAAGAGGTATTTTACATAATCTGTTCAACCTGATTCAATAAACGATTGTTGAAAGTGTTGCTTCACAGTAACAGTTTCAGTCTGTAGACAAACTCCTTTTCAGGTCTTGGTGTTATATTAGACTTTCACTCTGTGTCATTCTTTACTATGACGGCACTTCAGGTACTTTTGAGTTTGTTTGGGGTTTTTCCCTCTCAGTTCACATTCATAAAGAGGAGAGCAGAGGACACCAAGCACTCCGCCTCCTCTTATTTATGATGTTTAAAGTGTTATGTTGTCATTTATCTCTGACTGGAGTCAACCAGCTCAAATCTAAAGGTTCTGCAGAGGTTGGACAAATAAACCTCTGCTATGTTGTGACTGTGTAACATCCTTACCTAGCTGCAAATATTAGCATTTTTTTAATTATTATTATAGACTATATAACAACAATTTATCACCAGTTCAGGAGCTTTTTCGGTCTCTTTTAATGGGCAACAAAAAGCTCTTACAAACCCGGTGTAAGCCAGCAGCTTGGCACCAAACAGCAGGCAAAGTTAGCGACTAGCTAGTGAACATTGTGTCCTATTTAGTGACTACAGAGGATTTTTGGAGACAAAAAAAGAATATACAACATTTTTTTACATGCTTTTATTCAAACTCTTTGAGCAAATTCTCACATTTGTTCAGAAAATTGCTTAAGACAACTTATTAAACATTGCACAAGCACATCTCTGCCTGGCTGATATTATCCTCACAGTCATTTTTGTTCATTTCTGTCTGATATTTTGTTGTTATTATGTCAGGTTTATGTGTTTTACTTCTGTCCTTGGGTGCTAAATCATAGATGAGATGTCTTATTTCAGTATTCTTGTTTAGATGTTTTGATTTCTTTTTATCCTTTGCAAACTTAACTTAATCTGTCTTGGGAAAAATAAGAGATCTAATGTTTTCTCTAATGTCATTTTTATGTGACTGTGTAGAATTTAGTGCCACGATGTGTTTTATTATTGCATTTCTATGATTAAAAAAGTGTTTATAAGCAAATCAAAAAGGAGTTTCTCCTAATGTTACACTGTAAAACCTCTCTGGCTGTCACTTTTTTATTGAATCTCTGTGCCTGAAGTCTCGATGTTCTTTCTGATTCTTCCTCGCAGTCACTTTATTGACGCAGACGAACTCAGGCAGCGTGTGAAGATATTGTGACTCAGGTCTCGTTCTGCAGTGAAGCTGAAACACCGGAGCCAACGAGACGAGGTGAGCGAACACATTTTCCTCACATGGCTCGGCTTCAAAAGTCACAACGCTTGTCTGTCTGAGTGGGAGCATTTGGATGCAATCCAATATCATACTTTTGCCTCCTGAGGATGAAAATGCAATTCACTCTCGGCTAATGATCGCTGTGACATTCATTACTGACCTACAGTGTCAGGCACAGAAGTATTTCATGCATCCTCCATTTTTAGCCTCCATATAATCTGTTTCCACACAGAGGGCGTCTGTGCCACGGTACTTTAAGCAAATCGTTATTATTTTTCCCCTTTATGCCATTATTTTTGCTTGGAATAACTAGTTTTAACAACATTAACATACATATATCTTTGAGCTCCCATGTATTGAGCTACTGAGCCTCAGCAGGAAAGTGAATTTGCACACAAACTGAAAAATTTCAAATGTATTTTTCAATCATCTATTTGAAAAGGAAATTACAGTGCAGAAACTTTGCATTGTAACACCGTTATTTAACTTTGCAAAGCAAAACGCAGCATTCAAGCTCTGTTTCTGGAGCTGAAGAATCACATTTACAGTACTGTATGTAAATGTAGCACTAAAAAAGCTCACACTTCACATTAAAACTTGACGAATTACCTGCTGATCCTGAGCAGCAGCTTGATATCTGAGTTTGGCAGCAGTTACCAAGCCTGCTTAAGGCATGTTCAGACTGAAAGAGCCAGAACAGGCGGTGAGATTGCATATAAAGTTAATGAGCAACATGAGTGGATGCAAATTTCTCCTGGATGAGGCCAACTGACATTTGTATTCAAGGAGGCTTTAATTTCCAATTCAGAACCAAATTATTGAAAGCAAAGCTGCAGAGTTTTGGTCACTTCATGGCAGAAAAACCTCTGATACATCACTAAAGGTAAAGATATGTAAAAACAATCCACTCAAAATGGTTGTTGCACTTATTATTAGCACTCGTTGCTAGCTGTCCTGTGGTCTTTGGTTGTTTGGTGCAAATACATGAGAGCTGCAAACAACCCTTGAGGTAAAATTTACACAAATTACACAAAAATTTGCTTTGCATTTAATCTGAATAGAAAGAGCACTTGCAGCACTCTACTATTTCATGCTGGTGCACACAAGGACAAAGCATATTAAGGCAGCAGGTACAATCCCATCACCTTCTAATCAAGCAATCAAGCAGCAGGAAGTGTTGATGCTTTGCTAAACCATAATAAAATCTTTTCACAGCTTCCTAAAGGTTTTTGGTCGAGACAGATTGTTTCCCACTCAGATTCAGCCAAAACAAGCCTTGCAAATTGTTGTTAGTCTGTATTGTTTTGCGATATTGTGGTAAAAAGTGGTGTTTTTGTTTACTTGTCACTCCAAGCTGGCAATTCCAGTGGGCACGATCTGCTTGTGCTGTTTTTGGGTGCAGAATTGAAATGGAGTACAAAACCACAAGCAGCCGGCTGTGGCACCGTGCTGGTCAGGGTTTGGAGCTCGCCCAGCAGGACTATTATGATTAAATGGGACAATCTGGTAAAGTGTCAGTGGGATAAATTCCACTTATGAGCAGACTTTAGGAAGAATTAAATGTTGCACAAATATACACTCACACTGAGTTTATAGATAATTTGTTTGTATGTGTAAATATATTATATTATATTATATTATATTATATTATATTATATATATTTTTATTAACAGGCTATATTAGTGAATTAACTTGGAGCTCTATGCAGAACAGCTGAGGTGGCAGCTCATTTTGTAGAGAAAATAATGTGATTAATTGTAAATTATTTGTGCTGCATGGTGGTTAAAGTGTATTTTTTTTTGTATATTTGATTGGAGGTTATTTTTTATTAATTAAGGCTGAATGTAGGTCAGCTCCATCAGTGTAACAGAGTAGATTATATGGAGGTGATATGATTGCGAACACTGTCAGCATCAGGTAGATTATTTGTGGTCCTTCCTGCTGGGGGGGTGGGGGGGCTGGATGTGGTGTTAAAACCGCCGCCCGGTGAGAGGGTGCGCGTGAGTGTGTGTGTGTGTGTATGTGTGCACGTATACATTTACATATATAAATGTGTGTGTCTGCGCGCGCACGGTCGGGAACGGCGGATTCCCATCACAACCAAGATGGCGGCGGAGCGGACAGCCGGCTCGGCACCACACTGACTGACTGACTGACAGAGAGAGAGAAGAAGAAGAAGAAGAAGAAGAAGAAGCAGCCTCGCGCGGCTGGACGGCTAACGGTCAGACTCCTGAGAGAGAGAGAGAAGAAGAAAAAAAAAACAAAACTCAATAACAACTAAACCGCACAGCTTCTCCGTTACCGATGAACCAGCACCGGTAAGACGACACCGGCTGAAGTTGTGTGCGAGGAAATTTTAACGTCCACAAGCGGGGTAAGTACGAGATGATGTACCGTTATAGTGACCGACTGACTGACCGGGTGAGGGATTTAACGGACAGCTGCCGGAGCGAGCGAGTTAGGAATCCGTCATGCTAGCTGTGTCACGGCACCTGCGTTGTTTTTATTTGTTACCGTTTGTTTTGTGTATTTTTTTTTATTTATTTTTTTTATTCGTTAACTAACTGTCTCTAACGACCATTTCTACCTACCCCTCATAGCAGAGGAACCGATGCCACTCACGTTATCCTCGCCGGTTCGTTCCCCGTAAGCTAAAAAAAAAAAAAAAAAAAAAATTGTGCCACAGGTTGTTCGCATTTAACGTCAATAGGTGAATATTTTAGCCACCTGTGCCGCGTGTGACGTGATGTAAACTAAACACTATTCACACCACATTAAACCTCCGGTCATCCGGTAATAAATCCATCCACTAGCGTGAGGTCGTTAAGAACTAAAAATAACCCAAAACACTACCCTCTTTCCTTGGCAGCCCCCTCTTTTGCCTAAAGGATATTTTAGGTTTGTTCAGTTTGTACTTTTGTCTCGTGAAATGCGTGAATTAAACGTGCACGGGGATTTGACTTCATGATCATGTCTTCTTGCTTTGTGAGGCGTTTTTAAAGCCCGACACTGTGGAGCTGTCAGTGGGTTTTCATGGGGGTTTTCATTCGCTGTCACTGCCTGAGTTCATCACTGAGACAGGGTGGTGAGTGAATGCTAATGCAGCATTGCAAATACAGCTCAAGTGTACAGTAAGTTTTTTTTGAGGGGGAATGTGTTGACTGATATTTTGGGTGTATATATCTGCAAAATTCTGCCATGGTGTTACAACTGAGCTGCAGAAAGGGGGGAAAAATATGAGGCGTCAAGCTGCTGCTGTGCTCCTATCTGACAGTATAGACATCAGACAGGAGCATTGGTGACGGCTGCCTTTGGGGCTCGACATTCTGAGGGTTTACTTCCCCCAAATTCCCCTCTGCATTGTTTCGTGGTGTCGCACAGACAGGCAAGTCTGGTCAAATCCCATATGTGACCGAAATAACACTCAAGCCTGTGATTTTAAAAACCCCAGCTCCACAAACCAGAAAGGTAACCTTCAGTGTGATCCCATAAATCCTCTGCCTCCCACTTTTTTTCTTTTTTTTTTTTGGTGTGTGTGGCTTTTTCATCCAAGTGTTAGTGTCTTTCCATATCGTGGAATTTCTCCTGGCCAGATTCTGTTGTTGTGCACATGGACGGGATGTTTTCCCACTGTCTTATTGCCGTGTCTGTTCATGTTCAGAGGGCAGAAAGGCGCCCTGTTGGAATGCCAGAGAGGGAAAAAGATATATATTTGAGATGAAGGCAGTCTCATCCTGGACAGCCAAACGGCACAGAGGGATTGTATAGGGTGGTTGACTTGGCCGTGCAGCCTTGTGCAGGTCCAAGAAGAGGATTTACAGCGGAGTGTTAAAGATCAAAGGACAGACAGCTAGACTGTGTCTGCTTAGCTGATTGAAGACTTCAGGTACACCCAGTAACCCTGGTTTCCTGACACCAGCCTCAAGGTTAATGCCTGCAGTCCACCTATAAACTGACACCGAGTGGTGCATGTTCTTCCCATCTTGCGTAAATCAGTGAACGCAAACAAAGTCTGCAAATAAGAGTCCCACTTCATAGAGCCATCAGACACAGATTATGAACACTCACCCCTCTCATGCTTGATGAATATTCTGGCTTTTCACTGAAGCATTCACTGTAACTTGCTCTGCATTACAACACATGCTAAACGTCTGTACTGGGGATTGAATGACATTTCTTTGGCAGCGAGCCAAAGTGTGATGTTGCTGTCTGCCTTCAAAAGATTTGATCCTTTTTTCAACTATTTTGGCATATTTTGAGACAATATGTGTAAGGATGTATTTGTATTTGGCAAAAATTTCAGTTTTGTGTTATAACAGTTATATGCCTAACTGGGTTCATGACTGATCCTAATTCTGAGGTTAGCATGCTTTTAATCTAAGTGCTTGCTGCATGAGACATGAAATATGACCTAATTTTCCCTGATTGAGTGTTTATATTCCCATTCATTGATTGTAAAGGAAAACTACCACTAGGTTGATTGCTTTCTGTGAGTTAATTTTGATTAAGTTATTCCAGAGATGTAAAGAAGCTGTTAAGTGTTTCCTTTTGTTTTTCATTCCCTGCATCAGTGTGTTCGATATAGAACCTTAAATACACAGAAATATACGTTTTCCTTTAACTGCCATATGTTCAGGTTACATTTTAGTTAAGCTAATAAATGTTATCATCAAATTTAAGTTAGTTTTTAACCAAAAAGGCTTCCTTTTCTCCAAGAAAATGGTGATTTTACTCTTCTGCTTTATTTTTGTCTAGTCATTCCTTACATTTTCTCATTATCCTTTTCAGTTCTAGCTTGTTGTATTCAGCTGTGGTTTATACTTATAGTTGAAGGGAATAATAGAAATGGTGACAGCACAGAAGAAGAGCAACAGAGCAAGAGATGCAGCTGCTGAAAATGACTGATAGTCACGCTTTTTGAATTCTGGTCTATTTCCTGCGTGCGTGTGTGTTAAAATTACTTTCTCAATGTCCCAGACAAATAGACAAAATTCAGGTCAAGTATTATCTGTATTTATTATTTTTGCTGCATTTTAGCCCATGCAAACAAAATGGTAAGGGAATTATTTTTACCTCTATATTCTTTGTTAAACAGTAAAATACAGCCATGCACCTACTGAATTCTACATTCTCTCTGTTACCAATCAAGATGAGCTTGATTGCCTTCTTAATCTGTCATTAAGCACATTTCATTCAAAGTTGCCATAAATAAGCCAACAAACAAAATATTGCGGTTAGTTTGTCTACTTGGTCCGGCTGTATTTGGAGGGAGGAGGTTCTGTTGCTGCAATGTAAACACCAAAACTCCTCTGGTGCTAAGAGCTCTCCAACCTGGGAGACTGGTCAGCTTTTAGGACCACTAGCTTCACTTATATCTTAGCTAAGAAGCTAATGGCAACAGCTAGTTACAGCCAAAGATACAGCTGAGAGTAATATGAGCCTATGTTAGTTACTCTGGTGAAATGCTGCCCCCTTTGTTACATATCTCCTCTTTTACATAAATTTAAACTGAGTCCTCCATGAAAATCATCACAAAATTACCAATCTTCTTAAATAGATTATTATAGTAAGACTTTGGAGGTTGGAAGTAGAATGAATATCTTAGTGATTAAGGATATTGTGTTAGCCTTAAGTGTCATAGCACAGCGTGGTTCCAGCCAAAAGGAAACGCCATACTAAAGAAAAGCTGCTATAGATTTGCATGCAACAACTGAGAGCAGCCTTATATGTTCCCAGGGAATACCATCCACAAACACTAATTAGCTGTGAGCTCAGAGGATTGTCTGCAGGGAGAAAGGCATGATGCTTCCTCGGTTAGTGGGTGGCATCTGGTGTTAGAAAAGATCAGTCTGAGTGTTGGCCACTGATCTCATCATCTAAAGTGAGATTCATAACTCCGAGGAAAGTCATCTGTCAGATTGCAGAAACACATTTGAGCTGGTAGTGAATCTTCTCTGTGGAACAATCATTAAGCTGTCTGCAATATTGTGAACTGAGTAAATAAAGTTTAGTTCAGAATAACTTTCAGAATCGATTGATCTCTCGAGAGCTGGATGGATGATCAGAATGAGGAGATAGATTGAAAAGTTGCAAGAATAGCTTCACTGGTACCACTGTTGCAGATACAGAAGAAAACACTAAGTTCTTCTGCAAGAAATTTGACAAAAAGTAATTAGGAAATAGCAGTATATTTCTTGATTAAGTGTATAACTTAATAACTGAGAAAAACATATCATGGGTGATATTCATTAGCAACATGGGCATCTTATTGGACTCCTCTTTCTCTCACCTTTGAAAACTAAGTCCAATAAACTCTGACTTACCAAATCATAAAAATATATCCTTAATATCCTTGATTAATACTCAAGATGTAAATTATTATATTAGATGACAAAAGCGTACAGTAGTTTTGGAGGACTAGAAGAACTGTATTCACATGCAAGGAGAAAACACAGTTTTTATTACTTCAGTGTCTGTTTTTCCACTCTGTTCAACTTTACGAAACTTTTGGGTCAATTGATTTAACTGAAACTTTCTTGGATGTGGGCTTGCCACAGTCAAAGCTTCACTGGTGAAGGCTGTAATTGTCTGATTCTCACATTATTCTGCTGCTGCTGTGTGGTCTACTGGGTTCAAGGGTAAAGGATTATTCCCCACTGTCTTCCCTCTCTTCTCAACATCCAGACAGACGTGAACCTCATATTACGAAAGACTACAGACCTCACTAAATCAAAACTGCCAGACTCCAAAGTTAACAAGCTGAAAATTAAGCGGTCACAATGATAAAACAAACGCTTATGTTTTTACAAATCTCTTTGTGTGACATAAAGGTGAAATACCAGCATTAAGAACAGTTTACTGCCAACTAGGGAATTAAAAGATCAGGCTGGGAGAGGAGTCAGGGTGGTGAGATTGAGTTTCCTGGAGACGAGGTATTAATTCCCACAGGGCTCTGCACTTCCCTGCGTTAATACTGTACACAGAGCCAGAGCGGTAACCTCTTGTATAGGGTTGCAGCCTGGGAATTAGTAATTATAGTAGTGTCCCAGCACTTACCTTAATATCTGTGTAATGAAATGTGACCTTAAAATGCTTTTAAAATATTAACTTTGTTTTGCCTTGTAGGCTGACTGTTTCTTTGTTTTTGTTAGCATAAAAGTCACTAACACATGTAGTGCAAAATCAAGTAGCTCAACAAGTGGCACTGTCTGATATCCAGATCTGCATTGTTAAAATCAAACTGTAGATAATAATTCAGCAAGTTCATCGGGAACAGCTGCAAGCCAACATCAAAAATGCTCCGGTTCTTCAACTCGAACCACCACTAAAACTGGGCCCAGACTTAACTTATTTACCAGTCTTGCTCCAAATGCAGACCATTTATGAGATGCTAGGGGCCTGAAAGCATTAAGAAACCCTTTATCCTGTCTTCCAACTATACCTGTCTCTTAGAACAAACTATCTTTATTGAGTAGAGGGAAAGTGTCAAACTGTCGTCACTAGGCTGATTAGTGACAAAACTGAACAAAAAATGAACAAGCAAAGAGACTCAAAGATGAGTTTAAAACTGCCTTTCTTTTCGATTTGATTAGTTTATGTTACTTAACCTGTCTGTATCACCAAAGAGATATCATGAAGCTCAAAGTAGAAATTGTGTCAGTGTGATTGTTGACCGTTTAGTGACAAGAAATTGCAATACAATGCAGTGTTCAGAGGTACGACTGAGCTGAATATTATGAGTTTTTCAAAGTTTTGATCCATAATATTAAGACTTAAATTCTTAATCAACATTCAAGTGCTTTTCGAAACTGAATGACCTGTCAGACAGATGTTCAGAGCCTCTAGAGGAATGAAAACCCCTCAGTCACACCGGATCCTTCTCTGATCCAGATCCCTTTTCCATCGAGAGGAGACCTCAGTTTTTCTTTTAAACATTTGGGATTAAAAAGTGGATATATCCTCACTTCACCCTGCCCGTAGTTGTGAGCCACAGAGGTACTGAGCTGTGCTAATTAGTTTTAATGTTGAATGCTTAACTTACAGGAGGGCAGATGTACTTTACTTGATGAACATACAGAGAGGAGACAGAAAAAAGAAAAGAGTTTGCAAGGAGTCTGGTGATTGTGGAGTTCTTAATTAAAAACAAACATGCAAAGACACACACCCTCAATGATCTGCTGCTTATTTCCAGCTTGTCTGATGGACAGTATCTCACTGTTTGAGGCAAATAAAGTGCACCCTGTGGTCAAACTGTAATGCTACTACTTTTTAGATAAATACATGCATGTTCTGAATTTAAAGCCAGCTAAAAAAAAATCACAATTCATAATGCAGAATGGTTTGGCTTGCAAGGCTAGCCTAAATGCTCCGTGAGATGCATGAGAAGCACTTCATTTTTACTTCATTCTCATTTTTTTTCTAGATATGATCAGATGATGGTGTTAATAGGATCAGTGGCTGGGAGGTAAAGTCATTGCTGTCACTGCTGCATCCATTGCTGCTGCATCACCATCTGTCACGGTTGGTGCTTAATTATCCATAACAAACACATCACAGTCTTCCACTCACAACAACAGAGACAGATTGCTCCAAACTTTGGTTGAATTTTAAAACATCTTTTGAAATTTAGGTCAAGACCTTGCACAAAGTTTTTCAAAGCACTTAGTATTCTCACTAGTGCATTTATACTAAAGCACATCACAGTCCCATTAGCATATTCATTTTTGGTATAGGTACGTCCCTGCAGGGCACAAATTGCTAACCCTGACATTATTATTTTAACGTTGCTCATGTAAAGGCGAGTAGTGAGTGTTAATGGATGAGACCTCAGTGCTCGACCCTGAGCCTCGTCCTCCTGCTTTGACAAGTGCTTAACTTTGAATTTTTGATCATGAAGTCAGGGATAATTAAGCATTATTCTGAAGGAAAAAAATGAGTGCCATAGCTGCAGCTAAGCTTTGCTATCCTCAATTAATAAAGCAACACGTTTCCTCTTACTCCAGCCTCGCTGCTTGTGTAAAAGTATTCTAAAGCTGAGACACTTCACAGGGTTTTTGTTTTTAATAACAGACAGAAGCATCTCCTTTTGTTATTCAGGAGGCGTCTTCTGTAGGTCTCTAGAGTGGAAGTAATAAGAAAAAAATATTTAAAGCCTTTGTGGTTGAAGATACTTGTTTCTCAAAGGCATTTTCTCGACCTTGAATATCTCACAACGTATATCTGCATTTGTATGATTTTTAACCCTTTTTTGAGCTGTAACAGTGTCAGTTTTTTGCTATATCTTTTTGTAATTATTAATGAAAGGTTATGGAAGTGGTTTTTAGCATTTCTGACTGTACATTGTAAAATTAACTACTGCATATCAGTGATGAGACACAGAACAGTGACCCTGTACCTATCATAACTGATCAGATCATGTCTGCTGAGATCTCACAGGACAGCCACTCATAACCTCGTTTAAACTCTTTTTAACAACATTTCACAACTTTCATTTGCTATGGTTTTATGCTATAAAAGTTTCGGACACAACCCAAAACCTATCTGCATGACGTATTTGCTTGTCCTCATAATGAATGTTGGCCAGTAGTTTGGGCCAGTTCCAGTCAACTTGTTGAACCCGCGGATGTGCTGTGACCTTTGGCACAGATTCATTTAAGCTGCAAAGCAAACTTAGTCCTCTTTTGTGCTGCAGTATGGATTTAAATGTGTCATAATTTCTCCTGAAATATGCAAATTATGGAGTCTGTATTGTTATTTGTTTTCCGCAGTTGGTAACTCTAATAACTCAAGTTTTCATAGACTGGCACTAATTAATAGAGGACTCCAAATGAACAAATCACATTCACTGTTTTATCAAATATCCACTAATTCAGTTTTCGTCTCTGGATCCTTCAGTTCAGTTTGTCCCTCTGTCCATCTGTCTGTCTCAAATAAATGGTATTTTAAAAAGAACTGACAAAATTTTGTAAGCACGCATCTCAGTAAAGTGTACTGGCAATTTACACGTTGCACACTTGCACTGAAAACTGTGTTTCGCCAAAAACTGAATTACACACCATCAGTCCATTTTCTTCTACACACTGCATTGGCCCAAGGTTAGGAGCCTTACTTAGAGGACAAAACAAGATGAATATGTGTAGTAGACTCAGACAGGGAATGCATAATTTGTCAGGAATGCCATGCTTTTTGTTACCTTGTTAGAAAATGTAATATCGTCTAAATGATGGGGGGGGTGAGAGATAAGACTGACTCTATTGGTCCCCGAGGGGATGTTTGTTTTGGACTATAAAGAACAGCACTGCTACTTAAGAATGCAAACCAAAAACAATCTGACAGCAACAAATAGACACACACCTAATTAAAAATACAATCTGTCTGTCAATCAGTCCGCTGGCAAAGGTTAATGCATCTAATGTTGCTACCTCCCATGAATACTGTCTCCTGATTACACACTCACATTCACTCCATCTAAGAGCAATTAAAGAGCAGGTTTAGTGCTAGTTGTATAATTAAATTGACAGTGATGCCGGCAAGAACATGGTTATCTGCCAAAGGAGCTTGTAGTAGATTTGTTTCCTGCACTAACATCGTTAAATATGCTAATGTTTTGCTACATAAAGCCGGTTGTATATTGAGCTTGGTATACATTACTCTGTAGATATAAAGCTACCTTTTGTGTCTGTGTTTGTCATTACTGTGATTGTTGTTTTATGAGCTTGGAGTTTAGAAGATGCAGCTTTTGTCAGGGCCAGCAGCAACTCCATTACACGTCACTCATGTGTGTTTGTAAGATTACTGGCTTCAAAAATGTGAAATGGCTCGAGCTGAGTTACAGTCGGATGCAGATATTACAGTTTGTCAAGGAAAAACCTGAAATTTATTTCTCACAAAGGCCACCTTTCCCCCAAAATGTTACATGACCTGATGCTGCTAAAAGGCACGAGAGCCAAACACCCACCCCTCTGGGCTAACTAGAAGCAGATGCTTGGCTAGTGAGGCTTCCTACTGGCTTGTGTTTATGTTCTTGTGCACATTCCTTTTCACCTCCTCCACGTGTCTGCCCTGCTGTGGCTGTGTCTGCGCTGGGTGTCTATACAGCTGGAGCCAGGCGCAGCGGCCGGGCTGTAAAAGGCTCAAACGAGAGTCCCTTTGGTGAGATTCACTGGCCCTGGTTCTTGTGAACTCGTGACAGCTGGAAATCTTTCCCCTGTCACGTTGGCTTAGACGCAACCTTAATGGAAGGAACTGAAGGCCTGCTGGATCCCAACATCTTATCGAACTCCTCCCTGCACGCTTGCTGTGGTTATAGGTCAACGAGTTTGGGCTGGAAAGCTTTGTCTACGGCTCTGGCACCGGGGCCTTCTTGTGGCCGAGTTTAAAGTTTCTGGGCCTGTGGTGCTTTTCCACCAAGTCTGCTTCTCTCCCACCCCACTCTCTGCCCCGTGTGATTACTTCAGAGTATCAGACAGAGCCCAGATAATCTGTGCATCCAGCTGTAACACGCCACAGAGTACCTTTTTTAATGCCACTTAACCACATCATTTAAGGTTCTCCGTAATCAAAAGCTGATTTCAGCTTTACAAAGACAAATAGTCTGCCAAGTCTTAGGAAAACTGTGTCTTAAGGCACTTTTGCTGAATGAGCCTATGTCATGAATGATTTAGAAACGCATAAATATAATCCGTAGTGCCTCAGGCCCACAGTGTAGGGCTCCAGTGACCTTTTAAAGAGACTTCAGCCCCGGGACATCCTCTCTTAAACGTTCACAACTTTTTATGCTGGGAGGAATCATTGGTTACTTCATTCTGGGCGTTTACCTGAAGACCAAGCCAAGCATTTCCACTCTGCCAAGGGAGAAATAGAGCAGCCAGCAAATTAAGTTATTTGGATAAAACCACTTAAACTGTGAAGGAGATTTTTATTCTTATGTGTCAGGCACGGCACAAGTCACAGCTCTGCATCTTTTTGATGTAGTTCCAGATGAGGGAATCCAGTGATGATCCCTGCATGGAAATCCGTGGACTAGATTTGCAAAGAATAGGTGTTTCACATTGGTATGCCCCCCCAGCTCTTTGATGCACCTAAATTCAAGGATATCTGCATAAAAGAGTATGCATCTGTATGTACCTGTAAGGCAACTATACCTGCACAGACTGCTTTCAGCTGCTCAAAACAATGTAAAATTAATTTTAAAAGATAGCTTTGTTTTCTGAGTGTCATCATCATGTCGATGCATTATAATCTATAAAAGTCTTTTAATAGATCAGTTTTGGTTGTATAACTCATAAACCCCCACAAACACCTTCACAGTAATATTGGCTAAGAGAAAGAAGGAACTGTAAAATCCATAATTCATTTTTTATTCTGTCACCTGCGTCTCCATTGTGAACGGAGCGTAGCTGATTTCTTCTATTCTTGAAATGTAGGGCAGGCTGAGAGAGCGGGCTGACGACAACAGAGGTGGTTTGATATCAGTGGGAGTCCCGCTCATGCAGTATATAAAGTGTATATCTATCCATCCATTTATTATCCATCCATCTATCTAGCCAGCCAGCTATCTATAAGTGTGTGTTTATGTGTGTGCGTGTGCACGATCCTTATGTAATGTGTGTCACAGTGCTGCTGCCTTGGTTTGCGTTGTATTTTTAGCAGGCTGACAGCATTGCGTGGATGAGTATCATTCTTTTGCCGGTCATGTTGCTCTGTAGTCAGTCTGTGGTGGAGGTGACACTGTAGAGCTCTCCATTGCTTTGCATCTGTGGGACTGCAATAAATGAGGTCAACATCTTATTTTGTGTGTGTGTGTGTGTGTGTGTGTGTGTTACAGTTTTGTGGGAGTTTACTGTATTTTTGAGTTCCATGAAATCAGTGCCCACCTCCATTTTTTATAGTCTCATGCAAAATCCCTCTGGAACAATAAAGCAGCAGTTATTTGCGAGAAACGATATTCCTGCTGTTCTGGTCGACACCCTCTGTAATTTTACCTCTCACTTCATTGTACATTACAAACTATGTTTTAGCTAGGGTTATATGTACTACCATGCTTTTAATATGTTTTAAATTAAGTAAAACTGCACTTAGATTGGCCGTTTAGATTTATGAGTATTTTTCTGCACTTGACAAAACCACACATGTTGACTTTATTAGTTTCTGTCTTTCATCGTGCCTGGGATATACAAGAATGTGACCCCAGGACCTTATGCTAGTGCAGAAACTCAGAGAGCTTCATCAGTGTCGCATCTGTTCTTCAGGCTGTCTGTCAGCCTGTCAGCCTTTCCGGACACATGGCTGCCTGCAGGCTTTTGATGGCAGAAAGTGTTGTGTGCACGTGTGGAAGTGAAGTTGGAATGTATGTGTTTGAACCTCCACCAAAGATCGTTTTCTATTCCACTTATGTTGTTGTTAATTTTGTGCCTCAGCTACTCGATCAGTAACTTCACCAGAAGAATGAAAATGAAGTCTGAATCAGGGTTATTGTAAAACAAATCTGTATTTGTATAGCCTGGCTATTTAAACCAGCTGAGTTTTCACTTTGCACCGGTGCTGAAGTAACCTGTTTTCATTTTGAAATGAGATAGGACCCTCGGTCGTATTTTGTGTATTTTGTATTAAGTTCAATTCCAAAGTAAACACCTCTGATAGAGCTTTGAGCACGTGTTCCACGTTCTGTCCTCTGGGTGTTACACCAGTGTGTTTAAAGCAAGTGTCCCAGGAACATTTAGAAGTGTGTTTTGTTTGTTGGAGAGGAAGTTGACCATAGACTGTGGTCCAGGACTCAGGATGCTGAGCAGATGTGCAGCCCTTAGAGCTCCTGAGGTCACTCTTAGTTTAACCTATTGTTCTTCAGCTGAATCCAGGAGCGCTGCCAGTTTTCAGTATTAAAACTAAATATCCTTGTGCCATGGGAGTAATAGAAGGACCAGAGGCCTGGGTTCACCTAACCTTACCTCATTTCTTCTGCCTTATCACGGCTGACCAGACATCACTTGGCAAAGAAAATTTGTTTACTGTGACTTTCTTCTCATCAGTGTCTCATGGCGAGGAAGTGATGAGGGGAAATGCATTTGTAATATGAGTCCAAGAGCCAGGACACACTGAATCGGCGTTTTCTCGCCATCTGTCAATAGCTGGAAGTGATTACTAAAGACAGAAACACAAATTGCTCCTTGTTTGGACATAATCTTGGCTCACTGACCCTGCAGAGATCATTTGATTATGCCAATAAACACCCAGCTTTTTTGGTCAGATTTATGTAAACATTCCTTTTCTTCACCAAATATTAGAAGCTGTTAATGAAACCAACATAGAAACAAATGGGATTCTGTTCCATCTGCCTGCAACCTGGTTTCAGTCTGAAGATTATTTGACTGCTTTTATATTTGTACTTTTTGACAGCAAGTACAGCAACACTTGTCACGTTTTAACATGAAATGCAGCTGATCAAAGACAAAAAAATCCCCATGTGTTTTGGAGGAGAGTCACTCATAGAGGTCAGAATAGAGAGAGGTTTTGTCACTTTGATCTCTTCTTGCCTTACAGAAGTCTCTGATGGTGAGGAGAATAAAAAGTGCTACTAAAAGTGTTTATGTACGTGGGGTTGCAGCTAAAATCCTGCTAGCCTCACACAAACTCAAGTTGGCAGCTTTTTTTACCTTTTGCTTGAGCCAACACATTTATACGAGCTAACACACCCAGCTAATTAAACCCTTTCGTCCCACTCTCTCTCACTGCATATGGTTGGAATCAAAAGCCTTGTCAAGCTGAATTATTCTTAATTATTAATGTTATTATTAACATTTTTATTCTAAATTGAGCAGAAACTCCAGGATAACAAAATCTGCTCGCAATGACATGGTTATCTGAGTGAGAAATTGTTTCCAACACCGACTTGGTGAAATTAAACAACTTTTACATTCTTTATTTGAATTGTTTTGAATTGTGTCCAGTTTCTTACATTCAGTTCATGTTAGGGATGGAAATTGAGAAGATTTTACCGATGCTATTATTAATCTGCTTATGGGTCTGATTCTTAGTCAAAACTCTTAATAATTCCTGATCACTTTGATAGGAGATGTCCAAAGCCTGAGACAACTGCTAGCTGTAGCAGTTGTCTGCCTGTCATCCTCTAAAATAGATTAAATTAATGATTATTTGTACAGCAATCGAGAACCATTTCTCTACTGGAGCTGATTCTCGAATCTCATTCCCACTCTGATCACTTGCTGTGCAGGTGCACATTTCTCACACCTCCTGATTTCAGCTGTCGTGAACCCAAGGTGTTCTTGTGTTTTTGCATCACCAATCCAGAGAAGAGCAAGAGCACTGGCAGGGGTAAAGTTTCATTTGAACCCACAGAGACAAGCTTGTTTCCCGGAGGCTCGGGTGTCAAGAGGTTGAGCGATGAATCTGGTCACTGAGGCGGACTGAGACTTCACACCAGCAGACCCCGAGGCCGCCACAGACAGAAACGTCCACTGTGAAACAAAACAGGCTCAGAGCATTTCTTTGTTCCTCTTCACTTTAGCATTTTGTTAGACTTTTATTCTATTATGTTACTGCTGTTTAGCCACATACTGCCACATCAAGGGCTCAAGGGAATAATGTGTGTAGACTGAAAATAATTGGGTAAAAATGCCTCCAGTAAGAAGAACAATTTTTACATCTCATCCTGTTTAGATTTTCTTTGAGCTGTTGAATATACATATCTATCCTTGTGGGCCATTTTGGGCAACAGATTTCTTTTTTGTCATGAATTCTTAGATTGAATAGTTAGAAAATAAATTTCTCTAAAGCAAAAAAAAAAAAAAGTCTGGTGGTACTTTAACAGTCAAGTATATAGTAAAGAATTATGGTAACCAATCAGTATCTAATGCAAATGTGTTTTGTTATTTCATTCTTCAGTCAGATTGCCTCACGGCAGAACTGAATCCCCTAAAATCAAACAAATGAGGCGAAAAAATGTTTTTTAACTGAAGGCAGAAACACAAATTCAACACGTTTAACATTTCTGGCAAAGCCTCCAGCAGCTGCTCTTTGTAGATATGCCATCATTTCTCCTCACAGCATTAATTTTGTTCTCAGTTTTGTCTTCGGCTCCAAATGTTTCTGTAGTTTTGTCTCAGACTCTGACCTCAGTGGACTCGACTCCTCTGTTTTCTTGAAATGACTGTGTGATCGTGACACTGCAAACAGCCAGTGGTCAATTGCAGTGCCGGATCAAAGTAACACTGAACTTAAGATTCGCTGGCTATCCTCAGGGTGGTGAAAGTGTTTGCTGAGTTTCCCTTTGTTCTGCATCAGAAAATGCACTCCCATTGTTTGAGGATTTGAGCCGTTGCTTGACTGAAACAATCACAGCTGTAACTGGTGTCACTGTTGTTTCCAGTCATCTTTGGATACCGAATATAAACAAAATTGTGATAACGAGGCAGTTTTGTGTTGATTCTTGGCAGAAAAACATCATTTGTGTACTTAAAACAGCTTTTGATGTGCAGATGTTATTGAGGAAAACCTCATCAATGAAAATGTCTTGTTTTCTCTACCGTAAGGTAACATCTGGGTTGTTTTTACAGTACTTACTTGTTCACCCTCCTAACATGATAGTACACCTTTCACTCTGTATTTCCTCAGCAAATGAAGATGATGTTGTGCAGTCAAGACATGCTCCTCTCAGGACAGATTAAGAAAACTACAGCTTCCCTGCTTAATAGGCTTCATGATATCACAAGGCCTCTAATCAGCAGTTTTTTATGTGGGACCAGCCTGTAATTGAGGCAGAATATCAAGTGTGAAGAAACACCTTAATGCTCCCTTTTTTAAATTGCACACTCAGGTCTGTGTAGCCAGCCAGGCATTAACTGTCTTTTCTTCAGTTTTTAAAATTAGAGAGGAGTTAAAAACTTTCAACGTTAACATTGTTCTGTCCTTGTCAGGATGTTTTGTCGAAGTGTCCTTGAGCCTGAACGCTTAACCTTAAGATGTTCATGTGAACTAAAGTCGACGACCATCAGCTAGCTGCTCTATCTGTGAATGGCTGTCTGGTACCTAATTGTAACACCCCTCCTCCTCCTCATGTTTTCATCCTCTTGTTCTGTTGCCCTTCTGCAGACCTCCCCTCAGTGAGATTTATGACTGTCAGATTTTTTATTTTACTGTCATGGCAAGGACGCAAGAACAATCTGACCTGCTGCTACAACAAAAATCATCCTCTCTCTCTCCCTGTCTCTCTCTCCCCGTCTCTCTCTACCTGTCTCTCTCTACCTTTCTCTCTCTACCTGTCTGTGTCTCCCATCCTCTCTCCTTCTGCAACTGTGCAGGCAGTTGGCGGGGATGGAAGATGATGGAGGACAAAGGCCCCCGTGTAGCCGACTACTTTGTGGTGGCCGGTCTGACGGACCCGTCCAAGCCTTTGGACCAGGAGATCCACTTTGATGATGTCTGCCACAAGACTGCCAAGCCAAAGGCGCCCATCACCGATGTGGCTGTGGTGATCCGCTCGATGGGTGAGGAGGTGCCGCCCGGGTTCACCTGCATAGAGGAAACACCAACCGGCCATTCAGCTGATCTTAACAATGGCGGCCTCATGGCGCCCCAGATCTTTCTGTGCTACAGGCGAGGTCGCGACAAACCGCCACTCACGGACCTGGGGTATGTACCAAAGAATCCTTTTCTTTGTTTCTGAAGCATTTCTGTGTTCAAAAAAGGCATAAAAACATCATTTTTCTTACCAAGGTTAAGAGCCTACAGCCATGCTAGCAGCTTAATGAGGCGGCATTTAGGCACAGTGGTGGTTTGACCCTGATGATGAAGTCAGCATGTGAATAAGTTAACTGTCACAATGCTAACATGCTGATATTTAACAGGTAAAATGTTCAACATGTTCATCATCTTACTATAAGATATTACAGATTGCAGCAAAGGCCGTTAGTTTTGATGTTCTGTGGTAAACTATAAACTGGTACCAGATCAAAATCAGATGAAAATGAGGTCAGATGAAAAGCCAAAGATGTCGCTAAAAGTCTATCAGTTCGTCCTGAGGTTTAGGCATAAATTTGGGTTCTGAATTTAAAGGAAATCCATCCAGTTGTTGAGATACTTCACGTTAAAGTCACAAATGTCGACCTCATAGTGGTGCTACATTAAGAATCATCGAGATTTCAAGTAAAAGAGAGTTCTGGCACTTGCTGTCTTGTTATGTTTTGTCAGCTCTGTAAAGCTGAAGTGCTTCTCTGCAAAAAAAAAAAAAAATTGCCCCTGTGCAGCAGTTTGCCACTTTCTGTCCGTCTGGCAGCCGTTCCCCATTGTGATTTTGCAACAAGGAGTGGAATAGTGCGAATCCCTGATACAGGTGTCCTCCTCAGCAACATCTTTTGAACTGAGGAAATTCAACACTGTTTGTTCTGTGCTCTCACACCTCTGGCTGACAGAAGCAGGTGGTGACAATACTAAGTAGGCTAAACTGGCCTCTGACATGACAGAGTGCAGTGCTTCTCAGGCACTGACACAGAGGTTCTGCTTCAGACGGTATCAGCAGCTTTTGTGTGCTGAAAGCTCAGAGGGGGCTGCACTTCCCAGACGCTGGCTGGACTAATGGGACGCTGACGTCTGTGTGTTTGTGCATCTGTGTGCAAGTGTGGTCGTCATACTTAATGCCCCGTGTGAGAGTTTAGTGCTGTTATCCGTGACCAGCAATCATTTCCGAGTAAAGAAAAACAGAAGGCAAACGAACAGTGTTACAAAATGTTCTTAAGTCTGTGTTATAATATCCATCATGCAGTCATGTATTTGACAGAGTAGTGAACCTCGCCCCATCCTGCTCAGTCATGATACTGTCACCTGTTACCTATGAGCCTGTTTACCTGTTGAAACAGGTGTTTTGGAACATTTCCATGTGTATATTGTTTCCTCTTTCACAACTTCTTTAAGTTGTGTTGCTGCCTCAGATTCAAAATAATCATATTTTTGTAAAAACTGGTAATAAAAACCCTGACTCCAAATGAGACAATATGTATTTAATGCTTTACCTCATCAACTTCACAACTTGGCTTCAATACTGAAGACTACAAAGGAAAACGTGGAGCTTTGGCACCTTCGGAGTTCCCATCAGGAAAATTGATAAACAGAGGCAGCGATCCATTAAAAAACTGACACATTCTGTCTCATGATCACTTTAGTTAGTGGCTGATGGCCCAAACAAAAGCCACACTCTTTAAATATATGACATTTTCTGTGGCAAAGCAGCTTTTCTCTTTTCTCCTGAGCAATAATATTTTAGCTTTAGTGTTTTCAATGGTATTTTTTTAGAGGTGAGCCACCTCACCTAAAATAAAGATCAGCCTCTTTTGAAAATACCGCACTAAACTCTGACCTTCTCACACAACTCCAGCTGTTTGGAGAGAAATTCAAGGTCTAATTTAGCAAACACAAAGGCCAGTTTGAATTCTGCAAAGCTGGTGGCTCTGTAAATAAAAGGAGAATGTCAGCTGGTCTGATGGCAGGGACAGCATCGACAAAAATGGGTCCGGTTTAAAAGCAGTGAAAAATGTGCACACATGCAGCTGCTAGTAAGGCAGAATCACCACAGCAGTGAGTTAAAAAAATGGACAAAATCAGAAATCCCTCGGTGGACCACTTTAAATTCTGTTCTCTTTCCAGTGTTCAAATAGTGCCCCAAAATGCCTGGTGGGCTCCACTTGAAACAGTAATGGAGGATAAGTGCATAATGGAAGCACAAAGAGGGATGTTTAAAATTACTGCTGCTGTTGTGTACCTCTGAGCACTCGTCCTCTGAATGCTTCATATGAGTGTTCTCTTGTGCCTAATTGTAATTCTGTACTGGGTTAATATGTTTTGATAGATGCTTACATGTATATATTGAAAGATTTGCTGTGAGATACGACAAATCTTGTCAAAATTCAAATTGAATCATCATCAATCTATTAAGAGAACATCATGCGCAAAAGAAAGCAAGAAAAATGTCAAGCATTATTGTGTTAAAAAGTTGCTCTTATACCTTTCTATAATTTTGAAATAATTATATTCTAACATGCATGTGGACGACAATCGCAAGTGTACATTTAGTACAAACCCAGCTCCAGTTTAAAGCTCCATCCATAATAAGTAGGGGACAGTGAGTAATATATATAACATTACACAATATGCAGCCAGCAGTGTTGCTGCCACAGAAAAAACCCACATACAAAACAAAAAAATGAGCTTTTTTTCCAGTGAGAAGAGGCCATGTTCCTGTTGCCTGACAGGGGATATTTGCATGCAACATGGCTGCCAAACTGTCATTTCTGTACCAGGAGGTATCATTATCATGAGTTACAAAGCCACTAAAAAGCTCCCATGCTGAAAACCTACTTTAAGTGCAACAGGACTTACTTGTTAGTTTCCATCAAGATCTTTTGCAAAAACAACTCAAACACAACTTGATGGCACTCATATGTTCTCCCTCCTGCAAGTGCAGACTCCTGAATGAATGGCTTTAAATGTGGCCGACGTCATTAAGTTTAAAAAGTGGCCCCAAGCTCAAAGCACTCATGACTGCCACTTTACAGTCTGTCTCTCTCTCTGTCTCTGTCTGTCTCTCTCTCTCTCTGTCTTCTCCCGTTTTTCATAAATCGCATCAGTTCTGCTCTGGTGGTTACAAGGTGCAAAGCAGACATTAAGCTTAATCAACTCCATTCTGTCAGCCACTGAAAACTGGGATAAATGCCCAATGTTAGACTTAAACGTGGAGCTCCACCTAATTAGTCCAATGAGATCATGACTGCATATTGTGTTGATTAATTCTACACAGTAATCACACTAATAACAACACGCCGATGTTGAGTTTTGTTTGGCTGACTGCCTTCTTTTGCCCCTCCCCACCTGCAGCGTTCTGTATGAGTGGAAGGAGCGACTAAAGCAGGGCTGCCACCTCATCCAGACCACACCCTCCGGACGTCCAGCCAACATCAGCGGCAATTCCTCCCAGCGCATCTACGTCACCTACCGTCGGGCGCCTGAGAGCCAGCCACACACCGCCCTGGCTGTCACAGACATCTGCATCATCATCCCGAGCAAGGGAGAGACGCCCCCACACACCTTCTGCAAGGTGGAGAAGAATCTCAACAGCAGCATGGTGAGACACAAAACATGTCTCGTGTCACAACACTGCTTTCCCACAATGCAGCATTTACATTTTGTTTAGTGAGATGTTTCTTTCTCAAGTCTAATTGTTTGTTTTAGCCCCTCAGAGTCAAAAAATAAGCTATGTCTTCTTACCAGGGCTGCCACTTTGCAAAAAGGAGAAAAATATGTTGTTGAGTTCCAAAGAAACCAGTTTTTACAATCGGAAACACAGAGCAGATGAATCAAAGTGCAGATCAAATGTCTAAAAAATGTAAGAAAAAAGCTGAGGTAGAGAGTGCAGGTTTAGGTAAAGTGGAGTTCATTGCAGAGTAACTTGATCATAACAAGGTATTTACATGTGGGGGTGGATTTTTGGTTTTGAGTTCCAGGACATTTTGGATTCAGCAGACTTTAGTGCTCATCTCGTAAAACCTTGTCTGAAATTCAAAATGTCAGAATAAATTTTATCCTGAAGTCTTGAATCCTCAGCTCCTCTCTGATGCTTTTCCTCAAATCCTTCTCCACACATTTTTTTTTTAAGGAGAGACTTAAAGTTGTGACATGAGCTTCGGAAATGAAGTCAGAAGTACAAATTGACATTGAGCCTCATTGCAGTGACTGATGAGTCCTGACGAACACTGACAGGTGTAGCTGCTTTACTTTTTACAGTTTTAGTTTAACAGTTTAATTTCAAATAAGGGAGTCATGTTGCCTGAAGCTAAGTAAAGCTTCTCTGTGTCTTTTTTGTGCTAAAACATTGTGGAGTTAAGAAGGGCAAAGAAATGAAAAATATCCTGTCTTACTTTTATTGTTTTTTTCTGGTTAAATGCAGTTTTTTAGTGTTTAGGGAGGAGATTTCAGCCCCTAGGTGACTTACTAAAACTTGGTGGAGCTGCAGTAATGGAAAACTGTTTAAAACCCGCCTACATTGTCTCTGGAAGTTTTTTAAAAACTGAGTGTTTTTAAACTGATCTAGTCTTTTTTTTTTTAATCTGAAAAGGGAGGCAGAGTCCTTCAAGCTGTATGACCCTTAACCCTGCGTTTGGTTTCCTCCTCATTTGTTCTATAGACAAACATCTCTCTCTGTCTACTTGCTCTGTTATAATCTCTTTATGTCTCTCTGCTCCTATTTCTCTCCTCCACACACACACACACACACACTGTCTAGGATATTGTTAAAGTCCTTGCTGTGTCGTGCTGTGGAACAGAATACCCCTGTTGAGAAACTGTGTGTAAATCTACGGAGACTTGTGTTGCATAAAGGAAGGAAGGAGGCTCCGACAATAGAATTTAGATGTTGCTTCATCCATTTTTCATCAGATCAGCGTGGTTTAGCGACTGGATGCACATGCCTGAGTGTAGTTGGGCTTTTTGGTTGAAATGAGTGTGTCTAGACTGTGGGTTATACATCCTGATTGGCTCAAAGGCAGCATGTGACACTCATGATGGTCGACATGCTAACTTTTCCCACATCAATCTGTTTTCAGTGGGGCTCCTCTGTCTACCTGTGTTATAAGAAGTCTGTGGCCAAAACCAACACAATTGCCTACAAAGCAGGTAAGCCATCCTAATCCCATAACTACCAGTGCACACACACACACACACACACTCAAATCCTGATGTATAACTCCTGTTTCTGATGATATAAGATATCAAATAACCATGTTGTGTGTAAATACTTTCCCTCCTCGCTCAGTTCTTCCCATAATCACTGGCTCATTTTGCGAGGAAAACAAAATGTTTAGAGAATGAGAATAATTTTAAATATACTTTGTAAAAGTTACTCGTCGGTGTAGGTATAATAAACTGAACTAACTTCAGTTAGTTTTTGAGTGATAAATATTTATTGCGTTAGACTTGTTGCACGTTCCTGTATTTGTTTCAGCTGAAATGTGTTTAGAGGGTCTGCTGCACAGTAAACTGACTGCGTGAGGACGTTCTGCTACAGCTGTGCTCACAAGTTCAGGCTTGTTGAAGCATGTTTACGCCTCACAATTTCAGCTCATCCTGCCAATCTTGTTCTAATATAAATTTAAAGGGTTTCAACTGTTGCTAGTATGTATTTAATGGTAACATGAGTATAAGAAATAATGTGCTTATTTCACATTAAATCCAACTGAGAATGAATTTTTTTCTGATAACACTGTTGGCTCAGTGCTGCTGTGTTTGGCTCAGCCTCAAATTGGCTGGCGGATGTTTTGTTGTTCATGTCTTGAATATGCAGCAGACTGTGAATGGAGCGATCCTATCTGTTTCTCACTAGCACTTTGGATGAGTCAGCTCGCAGAAATGAGGTTTATTTTCAACATTTAAGCCCAGGAAATATCCAGCACGCATGAAGCTGAGTTTTGGAAATGAGCATGTTTTGCAACATCTGACTTTATTTATAGACTAATGCAACAGTTGATCCAAAACTGAACAAGCCAAGTTTGTTTTGTTGGTGGAGACATGGTTTTCATTTTGGATTGGGATATTGTAATGTGCACATTTGGCTGTTAAACACTAAATATACAGAACATTCTGCAGTGTCTACAATAAAGTAGCTTAAACTGCTAAAAAACCTTATGAAAATACACTAAACTGAGCCTTAAAGTTGCAATAGTAAATATATTTTAATATTACAGTGTGATAAAAACTCATGGTTATAATGCTTTTTATATGAGAGGAGTCACTTGTACCATTGTTCCATTAAAACTACCACCAACTTTGCAGCTCAGTGGAGCATAATAACTTTTTTTTAGGTCATTGCTTTGCTTTAATAGCTCATTTACAGTTCAGTGCTTTCATCAGCTCCATTTCCTGCAGCATCCGGCAGCTGATTTCTTCTGTTAAACTGTAGTTACCTGCCAAACACCACACAGCAGGCACTTTATTTTGAATGTACTCTTGTTTAAATGTATGATTTTTTTCATTACAGCCTGGTTTAAGCGATGAATTATTAAAAACTCTGTGGGGACAACTTTTACATCAAACTGTCTGAGTCAGGGGATTTACAAAATGTAGGGGCACTTTGAAAATATAGCCAATCCATTTTTTAACATTCTTTATCCTTTAACATATTGCAGATTGTAATAGTAACTTTAGTGAGCTGATATTTACTGCCAGCTTGCTTTTACTTACAGACCAAAGACGATTTAAAGTCTCTTGTGTAAGCATTTACGTTACTAACAATAATCAAATTGATGATGCTTGCTTGCTTGTTGACAATTAGCTGAATACTTTTTAACCTGTTTGCTTCCTTTTATTAACATTCTTATGAGGTTTAAACTGTCTAAGGTTGTGCTGAGATGAGTGAATCTTTAATGTTTGGAAAAGGAGATGGTAACTTTAATCCGTAATACTGCATAAGTGTTGTCTTTTTCTGGTTGTTAAGGCGACATTTCAGTCAAGTAACACAATTTTCTTAACTACCTGACTGTTTTAGCTGCTCTGATATTTTCCTTTACCCAGGAAGTTATTATATTTACATTACTGATGATTGTTAATAAAAAAATCTTGGTTAATATCAATATAATGTAATTGACATCCCTGCACTGTTGTCATAATATCAATACTGAGGTATCAGGTCAAAAACATGGTGATATTTAATTTTGTCCTCCTACTCTAACACAAACTGTTTGTAGAAGCTCTTTTTTCGTGCACAGTTTGTGTCCGTTGGTAATTCTTGTTAAATTGAGTCCTCCAGCCAAAGTAAGATTTAGCAAAGGGTTGAGAAAGTGCACAAAATAAAATCAGTACTTCATTGTATCTTGTTTACGTCCACTGGCAGTGACTAATGACCCAAAGGCCTAATCACCGTGCACTGATTGCTTATTACAAAGCCAGACGCTTCCACTGAAACACTGACCCAATAAAGTTGTACATTATCGTTGTGATTACCATAAATTACGCTTGTTTTGTTTCACTTCGGTTTAAGTAGAAAGGCGGTTTTGTGACTACATTAGCTGTTAATTGGTAGTCACGAGGGGGTTGGTTCCACCTAGCAGTTCTCTAAATTGAGTTCTCAGTTTGTTTGCTTTGTGTGTTTTTTTTTTCTTGTTAGGTTTATTCAGCAGATATCCAGAAGAAGACTATGAGTCATTCCCTCTGCCAGAGTCTGTCCCCCTCTTCTGCCTCCCAATGGGGGCCACAATCGAGTGCTGGCCAGCCAACACCAAATACTCTCTCCCTGTTTTTTCCACCTTTGTCCTCACCGGAGCCTCTGGAGAGAAGGTAAATGTAGAGATAGTCAGATTCACTCTCCTGTTCTGCCTTTTTTTTCCCCCTCTTTATCTTGCCAAGATGACAAACAAGATATGAGGAAAAAGCCAGCGACTGTTAGACCTCATCAACAGAGTTTAACTGCCATCCATACAGCTGACATGATGCAGTATGAGGGGGCATGAGAAAAACCACAATGCTCTGCATGCCAGGAGGGAAAAGTGGGTCAGGCATGCATGTTGCCTTTGTCAGGTGGTAACCTTGCAACTACACATCAAGGTTTCTTTTTATGGGACGGACTTGTTAGCTGAAAAAAACTGCTAAAACTCAAAGATGTGACCTTAATACTCGAGTGATGTTGTTGATGTATTCACAGTTAATTCAATTAATGTGTAAACGTGAAATGTTTGAACTCATTGGTCTTGAAAGTTAGCACTAAGCTTTGGAGTTTCTACCTCAAAATAATGTTTACTCTCATTCACTCACCTGTAGTTACACCAAAGATGGTATGATATGAAGTGGATGGTGCAGCTGTAACATCAGCCGTTGTTTCATAAAGAGTTTTGAAGAATCAAGGCATTATAACTGTTTCCATCCTGGTTTTCTGAAGCCAGAAGTTATAATATTTGAACATGAGGGTGGAGCTGGTGAGGATATGCACTGCTACCAATGAGCTGTCACTTTAAGTGGCCATGCCCTCAATTTGGCCCAACTTTTTTTAAATGAGCGATTACATGTTTTTGTTAGCATAAGAAAATAGCTCCAAACACAAAAACTGTTATTGCATCAGACTGTAAACATGTTTGTTTCAGCTTTGAAGATGGAAATTTTAATTTGGAGGGTCAGAGAGGTTTGACCCACTTTTTTTCCAGCCTCAAGTGGTCTTTTTAGGAACTGCAGTTTGTCACACTAACAATGACTTCATTTTTTAGCCCCTGAGGTCGCACTGTAGTTAAACAAAAAACAAACAACATGGATGCCACTTGCACACTTATGTTCTTGTTAACATTGTCTGGTTTTAGAGGCTTTAACGGCCTTTTAGCCCAATTTTGTAACATCCAAACATGCTAATGAGCCCAATTCTTTAAAATCTGACTGAACTTGACATCAGTTTCCTGATTTATTTGTACCTATAAAATCAACACACTTCTGAACACCAGCCATGTATGTTTACTTACGTGCAGCCCAGAGAAGCATATTTCCACCTTAAGACATCGCATACACACACAGAGACACACACATTGACCCACATTTTTTGTTTCTAAATCTACACACAAGTCTCTCTTGACTGTGCAGGTCCATGAGTTGGGTAAGTGGTCCATTTGGGATGAGGCTCATGTTGACACACATTAGCGAAAAATGTGATGAAACACGATCGTGATTGAAAACAAATAACCCTGAAAGCCCGCTGATGTTTGGTTAGCAGCGGCTCTGCTGAACAAGGCCGGTTAGGGGTCAGCAGCCATCGCTGGTGCCAAACCCTCTGCAGTCTGCTGCTGCTGAGTCAAGTTTGAGTGTGTGTGTGTTTGCATGTGAACTTAGAAAGCCCGCTGTAGCGCATGCAGAGGGAATATTTGTGCAGGACAGTGTGTATGCTGACTTGTGTTTCACCGGCCAAGGTCAGAGGGAGACTCAGCAGGACTCCGGCAGTCCGCAGACTTCACGGCCCATGCTGGACCCGCCATCAAACCACTCGGCTCTCAGACTGGCCGTTTCCTGGAGCCGACAGCAGCGAGCTGGCAGAACTACAGAAGGTTACTCAGGAGTTGTTGGAGAATCCTGAGGCTTCTCTGTTAGATGCAAAAGGCGTTACTTTGGTTTATTTTTGTTGGCCAAAGGCTATATTGAGTCTTAAACTGAGTGTTTTTGTTTGCCTCGTGGAAATACAGAACAAGAATGTGCTGACGGTCTATATTTATGAGTGACCTACATTTATCATAACACAAAACGAAACAAAGAAACTCAAAAACTTCATTTCCACAAATTGAAAACCAAATATCTACCCAACAAAAGAGTAACTGAATAGTTGAATATAACTTACACACACTCATCACTGTCGTTCTTTGCTTGTGAAAACCCTCCTCTACTACTTAAACACTCTGCGTAGCTTGCGATTTTATTAGATTTTTACATATTCTAAGTTTCAACTTGCAGTGTGGGTCTAATGTCTGCCCTCCTGGGATTTAAAATAATCACACAAACAGTGTTGATACGCTTATGACGCCACAGACTCCTTGTGGCCGTAGCTGGCTTGTTGTGGTTGCTACCCCTTCATCTCTGGCGAACCAGCCTTTGCTGATTGAGGTAAAACGTACGACTTCTGGTTTGCCAGCGTGGAAAAGTCACCACAGATAACTGTGCATCCTATTCTAGGAACTGATAACCTTTCATTTGTTTCAAAACCTCATAATATGCAAAAAAAGTTAGCCATCAGTTACATTTAAGTTCTATGTTTAACTTTGACTCGTGGATGAATATAAGTATTATGTAGCCAAAAATGGAAATACTCAAGTAAAATGCTGGTCCCTCTAAATTACACTTAAGTTCATATCGTAGGTATGTATTTTTGTTACTGCCTAAACTAGACTTTACATAATTCAAAGTCAGTCATGACCTCTTGCCCCACATCTAAACTATCCCACATTTAAATTAACTTGACATAATGTTAAACTAATGAAGTCAGAAGGTTCTTTTATGTCTTTCATGTTATATGCATGTTGTTTATGACAGAATAAACCCAAAACCAGCCCAAAATGAGTCCCTTGAATAAGTGGAGACGATTAAAAGTCTTTACCCTGAAAGAACAAAAACCAAAACAACACCGCAAATGTTTTTTGTATTACACACACATGCCTTTTAAATAAGAGGACAACATACACAGGCAGACACACAGGCGTCCTCAGTTCAGTCATTTGCAAACAAATACATTGACCACCTCAGTCCCTTTGGGGGAAAGATGTTAAATACTGACTCACGCAGGCGGCCTGAGCTAGTTAGCTTTGATCTGGGAATTGGGAAAGTCTTATATTTCCAGGAAACAGAGGTTGTTTTTTGGTTTTTTTTGGCCAATCCTGTCTTATATAACTGCTGTTTGTTTGGCCACAGATGGCACTCATGGTATTTATGTTCAATAAAGGTTAGCGGCGGTGCTTTATCGTTACTTCATTTCTGCACTTATTGAGGTTTTTTATTACTTTAGGAGTGAAAGGATGTTTCAGGGGACCGCAGGAAGTTTCAGAGCTGTCTGCTCCTTTACATTATTAGCATCTGTCGGACTTTTGTTTTCTGGAAATGGCTTAACAATGACAAAAGTGTGTGTGTGTGCTCAAACATCAAAACTGGGTAAACAGAGCTGGAAAAAATTGTATCACCAGATTATTTAGTTTGTGAATAAACAGAGAATAATTGCTACCTATTTTGATAGCGGAATAATTGTTTCGTGTGATTTTTAGGCAAACATTTGCTGTTTCCAGCTGATCAAATATGAATATTTGCTGTTTTTTTGTCTTTCATCATGTCACTGTCAGAAAGGATGAGTTGTTGCAGTCGCTGTATCAGCACTGACGTCTCTTTCAATGCTGCTGCGACTGACATGATTTGCTATTTCCTCTGTTTCAGGTTTACGGTGCTGCCATTCAGTTCTATGAGACTTACCCACAGGAGTGTCTGACTGATCAGCAGCGCTCCCAGCTGGGTCTTCTGAGCCCGGATCCTCACAAACCCTCCTTCCCCAACGCTGCAGCGTCAGCCACCAACAGCACCACGACCCCACGCACGGTCCACACCAACAAGTGTATCTGTCTGCTGTCCCACTGGCCCTTCTTCGACGCTTTCCGCAAGTTCCTTACATTCCTCTATCGCTACTCCATCTCCGGCCCTCACGCCCTGCCCATCGAGAAGTGAGTTCACTTCTTTCTTCCTGAATTTTACGTCTTAACAGTCAGTTAAGTTCTTGCTCACTGTAGATTTGACACTTTGCTCAAAATACAGTTGCAAATTACAGTGTTAATCTGTTTTTCCATTTCTATTTTTTCTTAAAACTTGGTGTTACTTAACAGAGAAACACATGACTCTCTCAGGCAACATTGCGATCATATCAGGTCATTTTCTGAGAACCAACTTTGATTATTTCAAGGTTGTTTCAGAGATCATGTTTGAACTTCCCTTTTTCACAGTGGATGGCCGTAAATAACACTTTGTTTTATATCTTCGGTTCTGTCGAAATGCTGTCTGATAATGACCTGATAACATTCAAAGATTTCTCAAAAGCCTCATCTGAATGGCATCAATGTTACAGAGAGAGGTGGGGAAAAGAGATTTTAACTATGCTGTACTGCAGTTTATTCTTTGTTCCAGACGGCATTTTAACCATTGGAACATGACAGGATATGACCTGTAACAGACGCTGAAAGTCAGAGTAAAAAAAAGCCTCCCCAGGTGAGCGAAGAGGGAGAGACGTGAGGCAGCGATACTGCGTGACATGAATCTGAGTCTGGAAGTCATAACTTCAAATCAAATCTTAACAACGAGACACAAAACAAATATTCAGTATCAGTGAGTGTGACTAACACTTCCTGAGAGTGTTGTCTTACCCCGTCATTGTCTCTGATTGTGAAAAAACATTCATAAATCTACATAAACCTGAGAATCATCACACGTTTATCACTATTTTCCCTTAATTATCAGAGTACAGTGATAGTTGCGTGGACGTCCATTGCAAACAGGAACTGCTGCTAACTTGCTTTCTTGAATGGTGCCAATTTAACAAACTGTTAATGTCATGAGTAATGAGCTTTTTACAGGGCTCCGCTCAGCTGATGGCTTTAATATTATTGGTTTTTATACTGGTTTCCAAATAAGCTTTCATTTCATCGTAACATGTTTCCATCTGATAGATTAGCAGGAAAAAAATGCGATAATCAAATTTCACAGGGAGCAAAAATCCACTTTTGAAATAAAAGGATGGGATTTCAATTACAGGCGGACGTGCAAGTTCAATTAAAAACAGCAGGTAAGTCTGGGTTTAATTATCACTGGGGTGAAGGTGAAAAACTACAGACACACGCACACACACACACACACTCACACACTCGGAGATTAAAATCACCCTACACCAGCTACAGAAATAAATCCAGCGCCAATGGAGCTAAAGACAGGCAGAGCAGTTTGTCATGACAGAAATGCAACTTTCTTGTGCAGCATTTTTATTGTATGGTGTCGACTTCACTAAATCAAAGGAGATAAAATCAAAGAGAAGCCTGATGTTTAATGTTCGAGATACATTCGAAATGTTCTCCATCGATCACTGGGAACATCTTGGTGTTTTTGAAGTTATCCAGTAAAAAAGAACAATATGTCAGACAAAAAAATGCACAAAATGCATCTCCAACACACTCAGGTGTTTCAGGGTTGAATATTTTCTTGACATTTCTCTGTTCAGGTGATTCAGGCTTTTCATGTTTCACTGCAGTTCACATCTCTCACCCGTCGATGGATTCTTCAGCCTCCATCTGCTGTTATTTTTGGCCTCACACCCTCCTTATTCTTCTTCTTCTTCTTCTTCTTTCCAGGCACATCTCTCATTTTATGCACAAAGTTCCCTTCCCGTCCTCTCAGAGACCTCGCATCCTGGTGCAGGTAAGTTAAAGTTTAGGTCAGGAAAGTTGAACATTCTCTGTAAGGTTCACTGCTGAAAATGCATGTTAAAAAAATAGATAATTGTTATTTTACAGACGGTAACGTTGTTTTCCAAAGGTGTGCAGGATTGCCTGAAGGTTGCAGTAGTTTAACTCCTCAATTATGGATGAATATTTAAATTATTCAGTGTAGGCATTTTTTTGCTCGGTTGGTTTTATCTCACTTTTCAGCTTTTCTACAGCTTTCCCCTCATGACAGCTTGATGTTGAGCCAGCCAGTGTCTTCTCCTTTACCACTCAGGTAAGATGCAAGTTTGCTGGTGATGCATAACAGTGCTAATTTCGTGCTAACATGTAAAGGAATTATGCATTTTTATCACTGACAGCCCAAAGATGAAGCGTATGCATGTGCTGATCAACAAACTCCATGTTTATTCCAACCTCGGAGAGTTTCTGATGATTTATTAAGTTAGTGTGTCGAATAGATTAAACAGATTTAATAAATCTCCCTTCATACACTTAAGAATGTAACACAGATATAGAAAATCAGATTTGAATGACAGCTTTGTTTATCTTACAAGTATTTTGCAGCCCAGAATGTTCTCAGTGGCTGAAGAATGTTGGATGAGCCTGTTGTAGCTCTTTCTTTAAGTAAAGGACGAAGTGTTCATTTTAGCAAACTTGATTTCTGCACGTTTGCCTTTATTTTTTTGTAGTGGTGGTCGATTTTCCACGCTGCTCCAGAACCTCGGGCCAGAAAACGCTGTCACCCTGCTGGTGTTTGCTGTCACTGAACATAAGATCCTGGTGCACTCGTTACGACCCGCCGTGCTGACCAGCGTCACCGAAGCTCTGGTGTCTGTAAGTTACTGCTTTTAGATACGAAGCTGGTTACATGTGTATCATGTGTACATGTGCTCCTCTCATCTGATCCTGCCGTCTTCTTCTCTGCTTTTTAAATGTTTTTTTTCATAAACACTTAAAGTTATCAATGCCAAATATGACTGTGAATACAGCAACTTTTCTGTCTTAACCAATTTATTTCATTAGGATTGTTTTTGGTTTTTCATATTGAGCTCAACTTTGCTGCAAATCAGAGTGTTTAATCCTTAAAACACGACAACATTCACGTCACTTCATCTTTCTGATCTTCGTCGTCCTCCTCAGATGATTTTCCCGTTCCACTGGCCGTGTCCATATATTCCTCTGTGCCCTCTGGCGTTGGCTGACGTGTTGAGCGCCCCCTGTCCGTTCATCGTGGGAGTGGATTCACGCTACTTTGACCTTTACGACCCCCCACCTGACGTCAGCTGTGTGGATCTGGACACAAACACCATTTTCCAGTGAGCATAACACCCAGAAACATTCCCACTGCTGCTCAGTTCTTCAGGCAAACCACTTTAGCAGAACTCAGTCTGTCTTTTCTGCTCTGTTGCTGTTTCACAATACTGTTTAGCATCATGGTGAGCAGGATAAACTAAAGGGCAGTGAGCCACACATATACTGTGAACCACCTCTAATGCTCGACATTGTTTCCTTTCCTTCAGTTTTTTTTTCTAAACCACACAGCTGCTTGGTCATGAGATCTAAGTTTGGAGACTGAGCCATTTTGCTGGAGTCTTGGTTGAAATGGTTATTTTTGTAGCGTCAGACTCCTTTTTCTTGTGAAAAGAATGTATTTTCAGTCCGACAGCGTTAGGGTGGTCTGCACTCTGAATGCTGTCCATGTTGGTTTTGGCCCCTCGGCTTCCTCACAGCTCAGTGTGTGCTTCTGCTTTCCCAGCACCGAAGATAAGCGGGCCCTCACATGGAAGATCCTGCCAAAGAAAGCCTGTAAAAACCTGATGAATGTGCTGAGCAATCTCCACCAGCAGCTGGTTGACGGTGAGCACTGAGCGGATAAATGATCTGGTAGAACAAATTCATGTAAAAGTGGGTCAGTTGTTTGATTTTCTCGTATCACTTTCAGTCCTGTGTGTCCGGTAAAGTGCACTTTCAGCAAACTTTTCAGTTGTTTTCAGTTGAGTAGAAGAAGAAGAGCAGCCACAAACTCCAGTTTAAATCCATAATTCATTAGAACCCATAAATAAGTATTGCATTTTCTTGTATTACACCTTTCACTGACCCTCTTTGTAATCAACAATAAAGGATCTGTGGCTAAGTAAGATCCGTGCAGACGTGTGATGCTTCATTCGTTTTGGATTCTTTACAATTTAATCTCTATTCAGCCTGTCCTCTTCTGATCTCCATCCAGCTAACTGAGAGCAGCAGTAATCCTATCATAGCAAAATTTCCTAATTACCCATGTGCCCTGCTGCGGTGCTCATTGTATTATTGTCAACTTTCCCTGCTATTTGTGGAGCAGACTGGCTGAGAGACCATGAAACCTGCTGCTTATTGAGCTGTAGAAATTGAATAAATGAATTTTCTCATTCAGTGGAGTTGAAAATCTACCCAGTTTCCGCTAGAAGTGCTGAATAATGATACGCCTGCTAAAGGAGTTTGTTGAGACATTCAGGTCTCATGGATTTTTGGAAACTCCAATATCAACTTGACCTTATTTTTCCTTATTTTGCGAGCCTAATCCACATGTGCAAAACAAGTAGTTAATTAAATACTTAAAGCATATCTTGTGATCATAGTAACCTTTTCAAAATGCAAATGAGCACATTAATGCAGAGATTTGGCTGCTGATCTTTTGTCTCTGTCTGCAGGTCAGTACCGACCTGACGGGCTGCTGGAACTGAGCATGAGTGATTCATCAGAGCTGAGCTGCGGTAAAAGCCTCCACACACTGGAGCTGGAGATCCAGGAAGCCTTCCTGCGCTTCATGGCAGCCATTTTGAAAGGCTACCGCTCCTTCTTGCGACCCATCACCCAGGCACCGTCTGAGAAAGCCACAGACGCCAGCTCGCTCTTTGACTTGCAAGGTATCTGGAATGATGTCACTCTGACCTCTTGTAGCCTCGAGACCGTTTGTCATGGCCGCGGTGTCAGAGGCAGACAGCCAGGTCAGAGAGGAAAACAGGCTGAACGCATGAATCCAGCTGTCCTTTTCCCCAGCAGCCTCCTCAAACCCCTCACACGAAAACACACAATACGAGTCAGCTGTTGACAGTGTCGTGAGCCAAGTTTTTGTCTCTGAAAGAAATTTATATGAACAACTATTTTCACCAAAGTGTTTACTGATTGCAGATGGCTTAAGCTTATTACCGGTAATCAAAAAGAAGGGATATGTCACGTAGAAGATCAACCAGTCCTCCACTAACTCCTGAGAAAGATGGAGCTGATGAGCGCTCGGTAGAATTATTGGTTTACTGTGCTTTTTATTGAAAATAAACATATGAAAGCACATAATTACAGCAATTTTAGAGGTTGAGTGAGTCACCCACTGTAATCTAAAAACACAAGGAAATACTTGTGTATGGCTATTTAAACAAAATCTAATCAGAAGGGTTGAAATTGATTTAAATAAGTTGTTAAGAAACTGATTTTAATGACGAAACAGTGAATGGTAGAAAACTAACGACACTGACGTCGGTTACTTTGTGATTTAACACCAGTGTGTCATTTCAAACAGGAGACTGTCATGGTCACATAAGAATATCTGACATCCAAAAAGTTTAGTTCGCTCCACTTTTTCCATCATTATTGAGTTTTTAAGCGAAGGCTGTGAAGTCAGTTCGAGTCACGGTTTTTACAGTTACAGTGCATGATTAGAACTAATGAGTCTGTGAATATATAAACCAACACTGCGTCATCTGCAGCCACTTCCTCTGTGCAGCTGGCCAACCTGAAAAACAGATGGTGTTGTTTAATGCATGATCTCTCATAACTGTGTCCATCCCCACCTCTGAGTAAATACACACACAACCTGTTTGAAAAGGAAGGCTGGGGTTTGTGAAGATGCTGGTGTTTGCAGACTGAAGGTTAGTCTGTTAGCAGTGTAGCTGCTAAAAGCTGCAGAGTCTTGGTGTGGCCTCTGAATTTGAGCCCATAAAATCTGGTTCCCATCACGGCTGAAATGAGTTAGAGTGAAATAATGACCGTTCGTCTGGGGAAAAGCTGCAGCCAAGGTCGTGTCCAGTGTGAGTTATATGATATAGCGAACAGGGTACACTACATTACATAATGACTTGAAGAAAGATGTAACGACTCGTAGATCATACACATGAACTCGTGACCGTTTTCGAGATGTAACAAGAAAAAAAAACACACAATGTGTTAATGTGCTTGAGAAGAATACTTTTTATGTTTCCCTGATGCCTCCTAAAAATCAGTTGTCTTGTTTTTGGTGTTTATGGTGTTTTCAGTCCAACATCTGCAACTTTAATACACTGACTGTACAAAACATGGACGTAGTCTCTGTGACGCCACTCATCAGTGTCTGAAGGGCCGTTTTGAGGCCTTGCGTGGTCATTTTGGCGTTGCCCGACTGCCATATAATCCAAAAAATGGGCAATAAGGTGGAGCGCAGATGTCAGTACAGTGAACTGCACAGCGAACCGTAATATCTGACTGATATTTGGATGAAAAATTCTCCAAAAGGCACCAACATGATTTAGTGGAGGTGACAAATAGCATACAAAGAGGCCGGGCCCTTAATTTTGCATTACTTTAAAATTATTTAGCAGTTTCTGCGCCTAATTATACTTTAATCTGTTTATTACATCCTTTACCGCCTCACCTTTACATTGGGATTCAGATGTGGTGCATACTTGCCTCACAGTCAGTGTCACAGTGTTTTAGAACATGATTTAAAATATTGATCAGCTGCAGGAAGCGTTTGCCTTCCGCCTCTTTGCTCTGAGCCAGTGGTCATCCTTCCTGTTGTCAGTCTCACAGCAGCATCGACTTATTAGTCAGTTAAGCTTCTTTCAGTGTCTATTAAGGAATCTGTTCGTCCCAGATTGTCTGTTGCACCACTGATACTGTTTTGGCCTGCATTATCCAAACCAAGACAAATGGAAGTTGTGTATGTATACAGAGCTGCTATGGGATAATGGATCTCTCAACCACAAACGTCCTTGATGTCCACTTGTTTTCTGATGATCAAATAAAAACAAATCTGCTGCTTTTTCTAAAATCATTCATGAAAAATCCCTCACAGTAGTCAGAAAAATGAGTCTCTGTAAGTAAAGTTGACTTTTATTTTTAAGATCTAACCTGAACATTTAATGTCCGCAGGGTTTTTAAAGAGCCGCGATCGCTCACACCAGAAGTTCTACACACTGATGACCAAAACTCAGATGTTTATCCGCTTTATTGAGGAATGCTCGTTTGTCAGCGACAAAGACGCCAGTCTGGCCTTCTTCGACGACTGTGTGGACAAAGTAAGTCTGATTTTTAATCCTAAAGAACAGGCTGTTTGTCTGTATGAAGTCAGTTCTCTACAGTGAAACTCATGCTGTTCTCTGTATGTTTCTCTTAAACTCTTCAGTACTATTAGTAGTGTTTTTTTATGTTGCTTCACTTGTCTTCAACAAAACCTGCTTCTCTCTTTCCCTCTTTAAATTGCTCAAGTTTATCTTTCTCTGTCCCTTCTGCCTCTTTTTGCGAGCAGCTCTACAATTCAGAGCGGAGTGCAGACAAAGGAAGCAAGGTAGGTCTGCTGTCATTTGGTCTCGATTCCTACGTGACATGTTTTGTTTTCAGATAGAGAATTTTGCATGGTGCATGGTCCCAGCAAACGATGAGATGGCCTGAGATCAAAATCCTGGAAACAGTTTTCCTCCTTAACTCTTTGAAGCCTGCAGCTTGCTTTTAGACGACCGAGCTTTAATGTCATATTATACACTCGTTAGTATGAAAACTAGTTTCACAATGAGCTAAACTGTATCACCTTTCTGGAGTCTTTCCAATTTTAATGAGTACTGGAATATTCAACGTCCACGTCAGATTTGCTGTAGCAGCAGTTTGTCTTTAGATGGTAAAAGTACAGTTTCATAGAAAATCCATGTGCACAGTTTTCTGCAAAGATTTGTGCCCTAATTTTTTTCCCGACTCGAGAAAGTAAGAGCTTTCAGCGCCTCAGTGCTTTCTGAAGCACTTCTTCACAGCCCCTGGGTCCATATTCTCCAGTGTGACAGCATGAAGAGCCTCAGAGGGGCTGTCAGTGTATCTTCTGAGCTCCACTGGGAGCATTTTGAGTAGTTTGACCCCGTGTGCTTACGAGCTTGGGTTCTCTATCAGACTGCATTTGTGTGCTGAAGGTTAAATTTTGTGTGTTTGCAGTCTTAAAGTCCAGCCGGTCGATCGGTTTCCCGCTCACGTCTGTGGGTCAGTGGTTTTCGTCGATGACATTTGTAACAGAGTCTGAAATAGACTTGGCCGTCCTTGGATAACGTGTGTATATGCGTGTGTGTGTGTTTGTGTGTGTGTTCTGGCTATAATTGAGACGTAGTGGAAGTGAACCCAGAGGCCAGCATCCTCAGCCTCCCCTCCCCGTGCTCCTCGCCCTGCAGCAGGGCTCGAGATTCCTCCCTGTATGTCACATCCATGACTCTGTGGCTGGATTACATTATCTTCTCTGTGGGAGAAAAGACAAATGCACAACCCACTGCAACCCCAACACACACACACACACACAGGTCACACTCTACTACACACAAACACACACACAGCCGTCACTTAGAGAAAAATGAGGTTAATATGTAAAGATCCCTGAGGAAAAGTAGTTCACTGCAGCAACAGAACTGATTAATTACAGAAGAGTAACGAGACAAAAGAACAAACTAATCTTAGAATTAAAAGCTGTAAAAAATATAAACACCAGAAGGCAAAACTTGATAGAATTTTAGATTTATAAGTAAATAAAGACCAAAAGTTAAAGGGCCAGAGGGTAGTTTTTTTAACATACACATGACAGGAGTCTGTGCAAATGTAACAAAAGCCCTGTGACTAAACTCACACAAAAACAAGTGTAAATGACATGTTTTGGCTTCACAGGGGTTTTTGTGTCTCAGAACTGTGATGAAATACACAAACCATCAACCTGTAAAGCTGCAGGAAGTCAAACAGTTCACTGTGACTGTAATTTATCACCATAAGCTAATGAATATTATCTTTTTTTTCCTTTTTTTTTGTTTCTAGCGCAGGTTACCATCAATTTGACATCTGTATGTTTATTCAATGAATGTAATATAGAACTGAAAATGCACAGTTTCACTATTTCTTTTAATTTTATTGACGGTTCAAAGACAAAGGAGGTTTCAATCACAGGTGATCTCCTCGTGTGCGTTAGTTTCAGCGGTGCATCACATCGGCTTGTTATTTTAATCCATATTAGTGGTTGATAATTAAAGGAACCTTCTACTGTCCTGAAAGCATGAAGTCAGTGGATGCTTGGCTGAATAAAAAGCAGTGTAAATAACTGATAGCTGCAGATAAAATCCCAGTTGTTTCTGTGTAACTAACTACTTTTACACCATCGTCTTCTCTCTCACACACTCACCCTCTTGGAAAACTCCCAGTCTGATTTCGATGAACCGAATGTTCTTTGAGAGACACAGACAAGATGTTCTCGTCTCACCTGTCTGTGTTTTTTTTCATTCTGATGTCTGAACTGCAGAAGCTGCTTGTCTGACAGATTGCTTCTTTATCATAACAGCTGTCTGCAGTCTCTGCGGAGCAGTGCAGGTTGTCATGCGGTAAAAAACAAAAAGCTTCTTGCTCAAATACCCACAAGTTTAAATAACATTAGATCTGTTAGTATTGGGGGGCAGGGGGGGTTTGAGAAGGAAGACATTACATGATGCATAACTGCTAGAATTAGACAATAAAGTCCAGGAATTATTTTTATTGTTGTCTATGTAAGAAAGGAGAGAAGGGAACATCATACTACCAGCAGACTGTTATTTAAAGACATCAACAGTAAAATCATATATTAACAATTTTTAGAAAAAGTTACACTTTTATGAAAGATGCTGAGATTAAATTTACCACAAACTCTTTACTGTCATCAACGATTTGACCCATATTTGTTTTTTTTAAATCCCAAAACAGCAGCAGTTCTTGAGTTGTTAGGATGTTTTTTCTACCATCAAGCCAACATGTGTTTGAATGTCAAACGGACTGCGTTTATTCAGGACTTTTCTAGTCCGCCTGCTACCAGAAATGCTTTGAAAAACAAGTCCGCATTCCCCCAGCTCCGAAACATAAACACACCATGTGATAAATAGATGACCCACTTAACCTCCTGAGACTCCTTTGCCTCGAGTCTTTTCCCCTCAGTCACGTCCTTCAGCACTTCCTGCTGGATTCCTGACGACACGGAATAAATATCCAGTCCCATGTGCTCCTGGGGTTTCTTCCCAGGTGGACATGAATATGGATCTACCTGAGAAGAGATCCAGCCAGGATCCTGACATGCTGTTATCAGCTGGTTGTAGATCAGTGGTGCTTCTTTGATCTCCGTCGTAATATCCGAGCTAATGCACTTTTAGTCGTTGTTGGTTTAATCTGTGCTCGGAGAAACATCACAGAACATTATCTTAGTCTTTGATGTGCTGAATTAGACACGAGAGGACTAATGAAAGTTTTCCTGACTGAAAAGAGTTTAGACAGAATCAAACAACAGACACTTCGGTCTCCTGCACTTTACTGCTCCGACTGAGTTTATGATCAATCTTTAATCACTATCGGAATAACTGAGCTGAATTATGAACTTCCAGCAAGCGTTTCATTTTCCATGCATCCATCGTGAATAAAATCATCGAGAAGTGCTAAAGCCTGTCATTAAGCACTTCTCGATTTATGATGTTCGCTCTGTGACCCTTCACTTTTTTATGTCCAACATAAAGCTCAAACCTTTTGCTTCAAGATTCACTTGGAAAGTTGGAAGTCTTATCTGGAAGCGACATGACTGCCGTAAAATATGTGCCCCGACTCTAAATGTCAGCGACAAAAATGATCATTTTCGTCCATTGTGCTCCCTTCACTTCCCCTTGCTATCTTGATTTTTTTTTTCTTGTAGCTTTTCGATAAATTGGGACACTTTTCTGCACCGTTGAGCAGCCATAACCTGCTGTCCTCTGGATAAAGGGTTATAGTTGGAGACATGCTGGTGGAAACTCAATAACCTGCAGTAATTCAGTGCTCCTGATGAGTTGATTGCAGACTCCTACCTGCTACGTATCAAACACACAACAAAACTGACTGCAGGACACTTTAATCTACACATTATTCTTTAAAATACACTCGATACTCCTGTGGAATGTTAATATAAACCTAACACACACTGATACGTTGATAATCCTGCTCTTATGGAAAGTGTTTGATCGTGTAAATCAGTCTGATGATCCTGGTAATAATTCAGCTGTTCATCTAAAGCAAGTCTTACAATGGAGGAAGATGGAGATCTGTACTTTAAGCTTTGTGTGTGTATGTATGTGTGTGTTTGTGTGTTTGGGCGGCTCCAGAGACGTCTTGTAAGTATAAAAAAAAAACTAGAAAACAAAAAAAAAAAAAAGGAAAAGGGAAGCGTGTTCGCTCTGAAAAATCTAGGTCACCTGCTGTCATCCTCCCTCAGCTTTCCAGAGGCTCATTCTGTAGAAATCCTGCTATCAGGGTGACGGCTACAAAGCTGTTTTGATACTCTGCTTTGATAGAGTTTTTCAGATGTGTCTCAGCCTGCGTGACCCCCCCCCCCCATGCAGACACTGACATATTTATGACAGGGCATAAAGTCAAGATCTGCGCTGAAGGTTCTCACCCATCTAATGGGATACTCCTCATTTCCATCAGCTGTGATTGATGGAGGAGTCACAGCACCACCACCCAAACATCTCCATCCATGTGTGTGTTCTGCTCTGCAGGTGGACAGCGAAAGGCCGGAGGAAACCAGGCTCATAGAGATTGATGAATCCCAGCGCAGTGAGCACACAGTCTTCATCACGCCGCCAGAGCTGCCTCCCCTGCCTGAGGGGGAGGAGTACCCGCTCTGCTATCGGTAAAAACTGCACTGACATTCACTTTAAATGGGAAAATAAGAACACATTTTGTGACCTCACCTTTAAAATCTGTGTAAATCCTGTTTTTTTTTGTATTTTTTTATGCTTTAATAACAATTTACAGTAAGTTTTTGCAACAAAGGTGTAAAAAAAGAAACTATTAACTCCATCAGATTAGATTAGACTCGACCAGTAACATGAATCAGGTGTTGATTCAGTCCTCTAGTTGCTCAACAGGCTGCAAACTATATTTACACCATGTGTAGAAGAAAAATATGTACTATTTTGCAAGTAAGCACGCCTTGATATCTTCCAAAAGAAAAACTAAATACAAAACTTTGTCCTAACAGCAGGAAGAAAATTAGAAATCAGAATGATACAATGAGTTTTAAGTTGGTTAATTTCTTTCTTGAAATAGCTGATTGAGGACCAGCAGGAGTCCGTCTCCCTCAGTGGGACCAGAAGACTGAGAACGACAGCCGGACTGTGTGCATCCGAATATGAGCTATTTGTATTCTGCGCTCATGTTTCACTCTGAATAATTTATGCCGAGAGATTTTTCAGAACCACTTCTGTTAAGCTCTCCCGTTAATCCATAATGACCAGCAGATTTCCAGAATTTATTATCAGCTGTCCTTCAGATAATTACAAGTGTATTTATGATCCCTATAACCTTGGCAAAAAAAAAAATCGTTTCAAGTTAGATATTGATGGTTTTAATTGTTTTCAGTGCAGCGATTTTAATTGCAGTGCTTGGAAAAAAGTATGGACTCGCTGTCTCTGAGTGTGTGCATGTTTTTCATCAGGTACGACGGTTTCCCAGTGTTAAGTCTGGACCTCTTTGACCCCGTGGAGGGCCTGCGGACCCCCTCCTCCCGCCTCGCTGCCAGGCACAGCTGCCCCACCAGCCCTGCCCCCATGTTTAGACGCACCAAGCAGGTCAGCAGTGCAATAACTCACTATTGTCACACAGTAATTTATTGTTCTATCTCAGTGGTTTTAAAACTGTTTGAGCCCGGAGCGGATCTCAAGGCACTTCTATATTTATATCCATGCAAAGAAGTCTCATTATCAGTCTGTAAAAGCTTAGTTTTATCTAATAATGCAGCTTTTATTTTTAAAAAAACTGCTTTTCTTATGCAATCCATAGAAAATTATTACAAAGAGTAAAGAGAGTGAAAGTTTTATTTATGTCGTAATAGGGGTAAGAAATGGATATGATTCAACTTCCTGCCATAAAGATTAGATTTCAGCCTCAGGGTTTAGAGGGTAATTCCACATTTCCATGAGCCTGATTTGTGCATGAAGGAATTTTCTTCTCCTCACTCCTTCTTTTTTTTGTTTTTTTTTTACATCCACAGGAGATCAAGTCAGCCCAGAAAATAGCCAAGAAGTACTCGTCCATCCCCCAGCTGTGGTCCAAGTGCCTGCTCCGTCACTGCTACGGCCTGTGGTTCATCTGTCTGCCTGCATACGTCAAAGTGTGCCACTCCAAAGTCCGAGCACTTCGCACGGCCTACGACGTCCTCAGGAAGATGCAGGCGAAGAAGCTGCAGCCCCCTGACGAGGTGCATCATCCATTCATCCCCAAAAAATACTATTTTCTCTGCTATTTTTCACTCTTATAACAATAATTGCATTCATTTTCAATCAGCCAGTTGTTGTCTCGCTAATAAAAATCCATTCTTATGTTGTTCTGTCTAATCAATCGAACATGTACATACACTGTGCAGGTGTGTTACCGAGTGCTGATGCAGCTGTGTGGACAGTATGGACAACCTGTGCTGGCAGTCAGGGTCCTCTTTGAGATGAAGAAGGCTGGAGTTCATCCCAACGCCATCACTTACGGCTACTACAACAAGGTATGTATGACTATTTTTTAGTTTATTTCATTACGTTATAAAACGGTGCATTTTCAACTAAAATGCTAATACATCCTGCTCACATTTCCACATTTACTACTCTACAAAAAAGAGATCTTGGGTTTAAAGGTGGATTAAAAAAACCCTCACATACACCTTCCCACTACACTCTGCTTGCGTCTCACACAAGCACTAATAAAAATATATTAGCACTGGGACTTCCAAGTGCTACAGTACACTGTCACCCTGGGCGTGGTGCTCCTGATGTGGGTGTGTTAGAATATTCTGCTGACTCTGCTTCAAGTTTTACTGATGTGTGAACACGCCCGTGACAGCCAAATGTCAGACAAATATCTGGCGAGGACCGTCCAATGGGATGGTCCCATTTTTCCAACAACTGTACATGAACTGTGGAAAAGCAATGAAATACAGTAAGCCATAAAAAAACTGTGTAACAGCCACATCATAAACGCACTACATCACCAAGTAGTTTGTCGTATTTGAAGTAATTTAAAAAAGAAAAAGTTTGACGCAGAGAGTTGTGAGTTACTGTTATTCACGTTCTAACGCTGCGATAAAAGTCACATTAAACGTCTGAAACTGCCTCTCAAGACACCAATCAAATGCAGTTTCCAAAATTAGTTAAGCATTACCTGTCATTTGTTCCAAAGCAGAGCGATTCCAGCCTTGATATTGTTTACTCATGATTCACAACAGCATCTGAATGATTAATTACATCACCGTGCTGCTCAGATGCTGGGAAACCCTTCCTCTGTGGTTGGCACTTCATCACATGAACGCCTCTGCAGACACTCAGCCTTCAGATAAAAAGAGACAATGTTGACATTTGCAGTTTCCTACCTACGTTTGTGCCGTGTTGTGTGCGATCACAACCAGGTGTCAAGATGAATCGTGGCTCTGTTATCGTTGCATCCTGCCCCTGATCTGGAAACTCAGGGAGTAAAAACTCAAAGCCCGAGACGTCAAAACTCATGCTGGTTTTGACGTCTCGTATTATCTCATCTTATCTAAGAAGTGGTTGGCTGGGGGGGCTTGAGGTGGTTCGTTCCTCCGCTGACACAAATAGTTTCCGCTGCAGCTGCTGCATCAGACAGTTGCAGGTGTTTTTTTTTTTTTTTTCCTCTTTAATGCTCCTTTAGGTCTTTGAAGTCCAGGGATGGGAAGGAGGAGGAGCTCCTCACACGTTCAAGGAGCTAAATCAGCCAAATTAGAAAGGATCAGTGACTCCGGAAGACTCACCTGAAACTAAACTGAAAGGAAAACTTCTCCTGAAGTAGTGCTTCATAAAACTTATTTGAGAGAGTGGTGCTAAAATAACCTCGATGCTCCCATGTGAAGCTACCTCCATGCTGAAATCATCACTGTTTGTTGTGGTTATGTGTCTACTTCTGCCTGTCGTTTGCAGTTTAAATATACCTGTTCCCTGCAGAACAGCTCTCAAGGCACCACATTATAGTACGATTCAATTCAAGTGGATTTTCACAGCAGTTCTGTAAAGTCTCTTATATTTGTGCCCTTGAGAAAATAATAGAATAGTACTTTTTTTTTGCAGCCCGAGAATGTCAAAAGAACATAGTTTTCTACCTTTGACCTGTTTCCATTGAAACTGGTGCAGTGAATAGTTTTTTTTTCCCCCCAAGTCAATTGTAAAAGCTCTTATTTTTTTATTGCTACTACAAAATTGTCACTTTTTCTGAATCTGTCTGTTAAACATGAAGCTACAGCTGCATCTTGGAGGTAATAAACTTAGCTTAGCATATAAACTAGCCTGATTATGTGGAAGGATAAAGAGAAATACACATAGCACCACCTCTTAAAGCTCACTAAGTAACACATCATATCATCTGTTTACCAATGCAAATACTGTAAAAACAACAAACTGTAGTTTTAGAGAGGTTATATGCTCTTATGTTTCTAGCTAAAGATAGAATATGATAATTAGTGAGCTGTAGAGGTTTTAGTGGGCTGATATATGAACCTTTTGGCAGAGCTAAGCTAGCAGTTTTCTGTTTTCTTTCATTGTTCTAAGCTTAAAAAAACATATTTGATCATCATAGCTAATCATATTTAATGGACAGATGTGAAAAGTGTCGATCTAACTTTCTGAAAGAGCAAAGCAAATAAGCACATTTTCCTAAATTTAAACTATTTCTCTAAAGACATTAAAACCAGTTCAAGATATCAGCTGTCAGTCACTTTAACTGTCAGCTGTCAGTCTGAAGAAGAAGTCAGTTTCGGCCCGGCGAACAGTCGTAATATATCATTTCCTGTTGTACGTTGAATGTCCTTCCTCTGGCTAAACTTAGATCTATTTTCAGCGTTTACAAACACTTACAGGACTCTCTGATCACTGTACTTTCATTGTCTTACATGGCTGAAAACACCTGCAGCCTCGTTTCACTCGTCCCAGTCCTCCGAGCCTTCACACAGGAGCAGCCAGCCTAATGAACCAGGCTCTGCTCAGTGGCATACCAGCCATGCTTCCCTCTGGGGGCTTCTGATGTGTATTTTAGGAGCAGACAGACACTGTCGAACGTGACTTGGCCACCAACAGCTCCACCGCCTTTCCCTTCTCTGATGTGCGACTGTGGATCTGATACCTCTGCAGTTAATGCCTTTGATTGAAAAATCATTCAGAATGCAATTGGGTCAGTTTCAGTTCACTCGCTTCAAAAAATCTGGAATCAAAACCGAATGAATGAAGTTGGAGCTGCGGTTCACACAATATTCTCACAATTTCCACAACTCTTGATGTTAAATGATTTATTTAGTAGACGAATATATGAACATTTTATGGCGAAAGACACTTTAAAGAGACAGAAAATATTAATATCCTTAATAATTTTAATATAAAATGAACAGACTCCAACACTTAATAAGAAAATGTGATTTGGCAGCATTTTCTCTCCCTCAGTCATTTTATTTTATTCTGTCTCCGTCCTCTCGTCTTGTCCAGGCGGTGTTGGAGAGCACGTGGCCCTCCAGCACCAGAGGAGGATACTTCCTGTGGATGAAGCTGAGAAATGTCGTTCTGGGCGTGGCGCAGTTCAAACGGGCGCTTCGACGACACGCCCCCCTCACCCAGAGCCCCCTGTCAGGTGAGTGTGTGCTCGGGAAAACTCTGCATGTTTAAGAAGTGAAATGTTGTCGCCTCTGTAAACAGCTTGAGAACCTGATGCACCGACATGCAGTGAAACTTAACAAACCTCATGCATTCAAACTTCCAAGTCAGTTCTCTGGTTTACCCAACAACTAAAATCGTTAACCGACTACGGGCATCAGTCCCAGTTGTGGTTTATTCTCAGTTATTTTTCTATTCTGGCTGTCAAATCTTAAAATACTCTTATAGCCATAAAAACTTATATCGTGTAGTTCAGAAAGGTTTCCACTGAGGGCAACGACTGACATGTTCAGGTGTGTTCAAGCTTGTAGATTTATATATGAAGACAGCTGTGAATTTGAGTGGCATTATTAAATCCCTGCAAAATGAATAATACATGTAGAGACACAACAAAAAAGCTCAGAAGCTTTTTAAGAGCAGGATGGTGAAGGGATGCAGGCAACAAACCAGGTCGATTATTTGAAATTCATATTATTATGTATTATTCTGATAATGAATAAAAAGTCGATAAAAAGAGACGCTAATACGAAGCCAAATTGCTTTCATGACCTCATGCACTAAAAGTAGCATAGCTGTGCCCCAGTCCTTTATTTTTTCCATTTCTTTATTAAGCATAACAGTCTACCTTTTGTGCCTTTTGTTACCTGGTTTTACCTGCAGACAAAGCAGCCGTGGACTCTCAGTTCTCTTTTTATGCTGAAAATTTAATACAAGGAAAATGTCTGATTCGTCAGATTATGTCAAAACATTTAATTTCAGTTTTTATTAAAGCAGAAATATGTTTTTGAGGTTTATTGTAAAATAAAAACAATAAGTAAATGAACATGTCAGTCAGAACTTTTTATTTGTTTTTGTTGCAACAGTGACATCTGTCAGATTCACGGATAATTAAATCATATCTTAGCTTTTCTTTCTCTTCAATGCATCAACTACAAGTTATAAACTTCTTTTTAAAACAGAAAATGTAAACTGATCAGTTTTATCTGTGTTGCTCTTGAGAAGCAGGTACTGGTCATCAGTCTCAGTTGATAAAAATACGTGCAATTTTGCATCTTTTAGAAAACAACAACAAAAAAATGCAAATTAAAGTAACTATCAAAGGAAGTAAATGATCCTGACATATGGGAAAACATTGTATGTGTTAGTTAGTTAGTTAGTTAGGCTAGTAGCTAATTATAGATAGTCATTAGAAATGATCAAAAGAAAAAGGAAGGAAAAAATGAAAAACAAGCTTTCCATCATTTAAAAATTACATTTCTCAGGGGTAACAAACATCCAACCTGAAAGGGAAAAACTACAAAACACGACAATCTTATCGTGTGATTTAACTGACCTGCATGCCAGTGAACACCTGCACAGCCAGAACATGCTAATCCCCGTCCTGCTAATCCCTGCTTTGTAAAGAAACTCTGTTACCAGTCGTAAGCATTTTGTTAAACGCTCCTCAGTTCACTTCAGTTCAGTTCAGTGGTGATTCAGCCACAGTTGGATTTCTCTTTATTTTTTATTATGTTACTGATTAAAAATATGGCATGCTTTTTGCTCCGCACATCACATCAGTCGCACACATCCTTTATAACATGCTTTAAGAGTTACATAAGAAGTGAAAACAACTGGTCAAAATTAACTTTAATGTCCTGTTGTTTTCTAAAAGCTTCTCAGTAATTTCCCCAGAGATAAATATGGAATTTTGTACTTTATATAAGATTGTTAGAGGCGAAGTCCGGCTACAGTTACATGTTTAAAAGCATTTGTTGACTTCTAGAGGACTTTCCATGAAGGAAGTGCTGAATTCCTTTTTTAAATCCAATCAATATTCATGCATTATTGGAAGCTTAGCTCTGCATATATATATATATATTAAATTATGTGTATTTTTTTTTTTGTAAACACTCTTGTGCATCGTCACCTGACTTCTGTGCACCGAATAAAACATTGTAGATTACACTAAGAGTTAAGAGGAATCAATTGATTGTAAGTAGCAAGAGGCAGTGTTTCTCTGTAATTAGTACCAATTAAAATGTAAATAGTTTGAAGTATTTAAAGTTCCACATCTGCCCCTTTTTCTTGTAAATGTCACCAATAAACAAACATGTTACATCCCCTGTTTTATCCTGGTGGCTTAATTACTGAAAGTTGTTTATTTTGAAAGAAAAACAAATAGATTTATAACAACACAAACAGGATCATTGACCTCTTTGTGGAGCTAAAATGGCGCCCGGCTTCCTTTAACGCCTTGTTGTCTTTGGGCAGATGGCAGCGACCTGGACGCTGTGAGTCACGGCAGCCTGGATAGCTCTGCCGACACTAACCTGGGCGAGCAGGGCCCCTTCGCCACTGACCCCGTCAAAGTAGACCCCACTGATGATAGATCTAGCACAGGTACACTCAACATGGCTGCCGCTCGACTCAATCTTTCACAGGCAGCCCTCTTGTTCTACATTTTTTTTTTTCCTCTCTCTCAATGACATTTTTTTTTTTTTTATCCTCCTTCCACATCTGTCCCGCTCACCGTCCGGCCTCTTCCTCTCACACCTCCTTACCTCTGCTGCCTGTTTTTTTTTTTTCCACCTTCCTTGCGTCCCTGTCGTCCATCCGTTGTCACTTCCTGGTTTTGCGGCTGTGGTTTCTGCTCTGCTCTGTCCCTAACCCTGCCCTTCACTCTGGCCCTGCCTGTGTTGCCCTTGCATGCAGCCGGCCGTGGGGGCGGCAGCGTGGGCGCCAGGGCCCAGGTGGCCCACTCACACTGGGGGGGCTCTGAGCTCAGAGAAGCCACCCTCCACCCAGGTAAACCTCTCTGTCAGCCTGCCTGTCTGTCTCTCTCTGGTTGCATTCTTCTGTCATCATCACTTTTTTATTTTTTTTTTAATCTTCTCACTTCTTCAGCCTTTCATCCTCACACCTTTTCTTTTCTGTTTCTCCTCCTCGTCTCTGTGGTCTCGCCTCCTCTCTCTCTCCTCCTCTGTGTCATCTCTCTGTCTGGCACATCACAGTCTGCTGCTCCTCTCTCGCTCATCCATCTTTTTCATTTCTCTCTCTCTCTCTCTTTCTGTAACTCCTTGCTTCACCACAGAGTGATTTGTCTTTGTCAATTACGGCGAGTAATTACCCAGAGACACATTCTTTTTGATTACGGAAATAATTTTAATCATGGAGATGGCACCTCAGCTGGAGACTTTACCTTGTGCGCAGAAAGTGTAAGAGGCAACAGCAGCTCACAGCAGCACAGCAGGAGGGAAGGACCTCCATGTGCATTTCATTGATTATTACTCTGCTAGAAGGAGTTCTGTCACTTGACATCAGTCGCGAGTCGTTCCATACTGCAAAAAAAAAACAAAACAGCAAAGCTGTGCAGCCTCATGTTTTATTTAGAGATGACCACCAGAGAGGTTCATGGGAAAGATGAAAGAGGAGAACAAATCATCTGACAGCTGGTTGCCTGGAGACACAGGCAAGTTTTGGAGGCAGATGGAAGAGTGAGCCGGGAGTGATGGCAGGTTTTTGTTTTTTTTAATTCTCCTAACATCAAGTCTTTTAACAGTAAAATTCATTAGCAGCTGTGAAACTGCAATTAGTGTCCTTACAGTAACTGTGGATCTCTGCATGCCCCGAGGACGGTTCTTTTATTCAGCACAGCTAAGCTGCTTTTTCTCTCCCTGCAACAATGCTGAGCCTCCCAGAACTGAAGCCTTGAAAGGAAAGAAATGCCCTGCATACATGTTGTTTCTTTACTTCTTCTACCACAGTTTAAAACCACAATAGACTCTTTTTACACCAGAGAGCTTCAGATTTTGCACTTAAATCTGAACACTTTGTTAAATAACAGTAGAGATTTTGTTTAGGTGCAACTAGTCTGAGAAACGAGTTCAGTTTGTAGTTGAATTTGTTCCCCTGCATCGATTTTTTTCCATGCTTTGTGTTGCATATTTATGTGAGCTTGTGGTAAAATGTCAGAGACTAAACTGCCTTTTGTGTCCCTCTTATCTAATTTCATCTGTGTGTGTCTCTCTGTCCTCCAGGAGATCAATCAGATCTGGGTTATAACTCGCTGTCCAAGGAGGAGGTTCGGAGAGGAGACCCCGGTGCCCAGGACTCCGCCCCCGACAAAGACGACAAGAAGGAGAGCGACTGCAGCTCCTGTCAGTAGTCTGATCTGATATCACCAGATATTTGTGTCTACTGTACCCTCTAAAAAACAGAGCTATGCAGCCACACAGGATTTCCCCTTCCTCCGCCTTGATCTGTCTTTCTCCTCCAGAGATGATTCATTCATTTTAGTTCTCCACATCAAAGCATTTCAGTCGTGTGTTTCGTCTTTCAGTGTTTTTATTTTTGTTTCTTTTTTTTGAGAACAGTGCTGTTTTTCAAGCTTTGCAAACATTAAAACAAACAAAAAAAAAGCCTGATTTAAAATTGTAATTTCTGTGTTTGTAGTGTCGGAGACAGAGAGCGCCAAGGGAAGTAAAGACTGCCTCCCTCAGCTGGACATGGAGGTGCACTCGTCCTTCAAATCCCGCGGCATCGTTCGCAGCAGCTGCCCGTTCGACGATTCATCCTGCAAACCCAAGAGCTCCGTCAGCACAGGTAAAGAAGACGACTCCAGTGGATTCTGTTGTCTTGCATTGTTGCTTTGCAGGGGGAAGGTACGAAGGTATTTTTCTCAACTGAAAGAAATTCATTGTTTTCTTTTGACATCCTCACTGATTCTCGACATAGAAACAGAGACCTTGAGCTTTAATTGTTTCAGTACCCATGAGCCTCAGCTGCTGTTGCCATGGAGAAGAAGCTAGAGAAAAGAATCAGACCTGCAGCTTGTTAAGCACACTGGCAGTGAGATGATTGTAACTGCTGGATGAATTGTCTTATTTCTCCAAAGTTGTAATCTTCACCCTCCACCGGCAACAGAACTTTAAGTCCAGTGATTGAATGTTTCTATTATTCAGCCTCAGTTGCTGCATGAATGCAGACTTCTACTTTTACTTACCTTTTTTATCAAAGAAACTGATGTTTTGTAATGCAGTTGCTGTTAAATGAGCTATCGCTGTGCAGCACATCAGTTGGGTTCTTTATGATGGAACCATATTAAACTGCATCATCTCTATCAAATGAAATTCACACATGTTCCTTCCTAAAATAAAATGCAGGTGATTTATCAGCTCTGTTCCTTCCGCTCTCTCAGGCCACGTCGCAGGTCTCCTCTTCACTTCCTCCCTGGATGAGATCGGTGAGGTCCAGACCAACAGTTTGCTCAGGAGACATAAGAGCGCTCTCGAGGATGTCGTCGGCAGCACCAGCAGCGGCTCCGCCCTTGACTGGCAGGGCGTGAGGGGCCGCAGACTGAGCGGCGACACGGTGGGCAGCAGCGGCAGCGGCACCACCGTCCTCGGCCTGGGAATGAGCCAGGGCGAAACCGACCCAGATAAGATCGCAGGACATCTGGGTGCAGACGTTAAAATTCTCTCCGGTGCCAATTTCTCTAAGAATAAGAGGCCTCGCTCTCTGGCTCTGGGTGGGTTGGAGGGGGCGGCTGCTCGGGCAGGCGCCGCCAGAAGTCACGGTCACAGGATGGAGGAGGAGGACATGGAGGAACAGGACTCCAGTGATGAAGACAGAAGCAACTCAGAGGCCATTTTTGATTTCGAGGATCTGGATTTAGACAAACCTGCCTGTGGGCTTGGCATCGGCTCTCACAAAACCAACAAATCTCAAAAAAAACTTGTCGGACGCAGCGCCAGCTACAGTGGCGTGACCGCAGAGGCGTCAAGAGGGGCCGTTAAGCGCACAGGTATTGAGACGGGCTATGACCCTCTGTCCCTGCTGGCTGCAGAGTCACAGACCCAGCAGGTAAACGAGGACCAGTACCGAGAGGGGGATGGTGTCAGCACGCCGAGTACCCGTCGGCACCTCGCCAGGGAGATCGAGCTCTACATGAACCACATGGGCAGCCCGCTGAGCAGCCGCACGCCCAGTCTGGATCTGCAGGACGCAGCCAGTCCCCTCCTCCTCCACCCGTCCTCCTCATCTGCCCCCCGCAGAGCCAGCTTGCCCCACAGCTCCCCCCTCAGGACCGCCGGAGTCCCACGCTCTCGCACCTTCCACCCGCCCTCGTCCTCCCAAACAACCTCACGTCAGCATCTGTGGTCGTCGCCTCCCTGTCGCAGCTCCAGCACCACGCCGAGCCCCAGCCCTCGACCCAGCCCCTACAGGGAGAGGACGGACAGGACGAGCCTGGCGTCGCCTTCGCCCTCCTCCTCCTCCTTCGCCCTGGACACTCTGCTCACACCGACACTTGATGTGTTCAAGACCAGCGTGGTCTCTGCAGGGAAGGGCGTGGCAGAGAAGGCGAGCCGCTGGTATTCTCGTCTTGCCACATACACAACACCTACAAAGGTACAGAGTGTTGCTGTCAAAGTGAAGTTATGGTTGTGTGTTACTGCAGAGCTCAGCGTCCTCACGCTCACTTATGTAAAATCGTTATGTGAGTCTGAGATGCTCTCTGTTTTGAAGAGCACAGAGAGCTGAAATAGCTGATACACATCCAGTGACCTGATTTTAATCCTGCATCGTATGTTTTATTTAAAAAACGTTTCGGCGTCGGGTATTAATGCTCATTAATTTACTCCAAAAATGATAAATGGGCTTAACACTGGTGAGAGTGTATTTTTAGCAACGTAGCACAGAGTATCAGGCTCTCATACCAACAGTTGTACAAGTCTAAAGATGCAGAGCTGCTGCCACCTTGTGGCTTTTCGAGTAACTGACAGTGTTCGTCCTGTGGTTAAAGCTCAGCTTCTAACTTGTTCATGATATCAACCCCCTGCCAGGCCTTTTGTTCTGTGCTGAGAGCTGCAGCACCACTGTGTTCATTTATAACGGTTTGTTGTGACCTGTTTTAGCTTTATCAAAAAACTGCAGCTCCTGTGTTTTGGATATAAACAAATGCTCAGCCTTTTCTGTTAATCATTGCTGAACCTGCTGTGAGTTTTAGCACAGTAGCTTTAAGATGAAACACCTGTGCAGTCCATCATGACATTAACCTGTCGGCTCCTTTCTTGTCCATCAGGATGGTCACAGTGACCGTCTGAGTGTGTCCTCCCTCGGCGTTGGAGATCCAGACTGCTCCTCCCTGCTGGATGAGGAGGACTGTGGGGTGTCAGAGATCTCCGTGGTCTCTCCGCAGAGGAACGGCCCCATGGGACCCCGTAGGAGCCCCAGACGCAGCCCCCTGCGCAGCAGACTGGACAGCCTCACTATAGACTCCAGCCTTGGGAGACCAACATCTCTGCTGCCTGGTAAGAGCAACTCTCCCTCTAGTGACAGTTCACACAAACTCTACCCTCAAAGAAAAATGATGTCAGCTGAAGAAACATTATAGCTGGACTCTCTGACGGAGGTGTCTGAGAGGAGGATGCTGTCCAAGCTGCATGTCATCTTGGACAATGTGTCCAACCCACTCCATGACATGCTGGTCAGTTACAGGAGTACATTCAGTACAAGGCTGATCGCACCTAAATGCACCACAGAGCGTCACAGGAAATCATTCCTGCCTGTGGCCATCAGTCTGTACAACTCCTCACTCTGA
>JAQMCX010000001.1:23260559-23299265 GCA_029814765.1 Acanthurus leucopareius
GACGTGCGACTGCCTGGTGTACGACGAGGAGATCATGGCTGGTTGGACGGCAGACGACTCCAACCTGAACACCACCTGCCACTTCTGTGGAAACCCCTTCCTGCCATTCCTCAACGTGGAGATCAGGGACATGCGAGGACCCGGCAGGTAAATGATGACCCCTGAACCGAAGAAAGGCTGTGAAAATAAACAAAATTAAGAGGGATTTTTAACCATATTTCACCTGTTCTTCATGTATTTATTTAGTCTTTTTCATGATCTATTGAGGAATAATTCATTTTAACTCCATAATGCTGAATTGTTACAGGACTTTGCTGAATGGAGCCATTCTTGTTTTCGCTTGCTTTCTCTTCTTTTTGTAAACTATCCACAATCTCGGCCTGATCTTTCTTAAAGTCTCCAAAAACTTGATTCTAGATGTTTTTGTTAGTGTTTCTCTTTAACATATGCAAAGTGTCACAGTTTATATGTGAGTGAAACACTTAAAAACTCACTAAATCTGTGTTTATCAGGAGTTTTAGGCTGTATTTTAATCTGATTTGAAACATAAACACTTTCACAAACCTTTATTACATTTTGTGCAAATTTTGCAAAACTCTGATTGGTGCACTGAATAAAATGACATCATAGTTTTTTTAACTTCTGACCCGTTGCTGTAGTCTAAACCTTCTCAGCTCATCTCAAAAATAAATAGCTTTGTCCTGCTGGCAGTAAACAGCGTCCAGCTCTCCTGGATGTGGATGTAAACACCAGAGCTTCTGCTCGCCTCCCCTCTTCTCTCCTCGTCACAGGCTCTTCCTGAAGGGCAGCCCGTCGGTGGACGAGGCGCTGACCTCATCGTACTCCACCTCCACGGGCTTGGACACGGGGACGTCCACCCTGTCCACCCCCTGTCCTACAACGGCCGTCTCCCCTCCCTCCCCTGTGATCGCTGTCCCGCAGTGCTCAGCCGGTGGAAGGTACGTCACATGACCCCAAAATTAATGTTGTTTGTTTGACTACAAACACCAAATACAACCAGAAAGCAGCCGACAGACCAACAGTCATCTTCACAACCATGACACAGATTTTACGTTAGAATATTAAATATTAAAACTCTTGTTATTGTGTTTTTTTCCTCGGATGCACCTTATTTATTTTTTTCATTCATTCAGCTCCCAGTTTGTGTGATTAAACAATGCTTTTGAAGCAGGAACCTACTGTAGCTGCATCCACATGAGCCCATCTGCATTGTAAAAGAGCCATGTGAGATCATTGCAGCACCTGGTCCTAACAAAGCTCTGTGTGTGTGTGTGTGTGCGAGTGTGTGTGTGTGTGTAGAAAAACCCTTGTGAGGTTATGAAATGTGTGAGCAACAGGGATGAGCAGTGAATGATGTTATGATGACAGGATGCTGTAATTTACTGTATTTTCTGTTTATTTCATTGATGTCATTTAAACATTGTTACATGTGTGTGTTTGTGTGAGAAAGTGAAACTAAAACAAACCTTCATTTTCACTGTTTTGTAGATTAAAAACACTTTTTCCTTAGAAAACAGTGTAATTGATTTAGATTTGTTGGTGTTGTGACTGAGTTGAGCTTCACTTTGTCCTCTCAGGACTCGATCCACCAGAGCTCAAGGTATCAACATCCCCACGGACCGCCGACAGGGGGCGCTGTCCCCTGGAGCGCAGATGGCTCGCAGCGTCAGCGCCTTTGGTCCGATGGAAGAAGCACCGAGACTGAACCACTGCGTGCCGACGTCGGGCAGCCTGCCGAGCCGACTCAATGACGCCACGGTACGATTCAACACAAAACACTCATCTGAGTCATTTAATGCAGTTAAACTGGAAAACAAAGAAAATGTGTGTTTTAGTCAGCTGATTTTAACACATTTCTTTTGTTTTACACACAACAAAATGTACAATAAGTCACACTGGTCTCTTTATTCTGGCAGGATTATATTTCTTATATAAGACAAGAAGCCAAAAGCCTGTGGATTTTCAAATTAAAGGCTTGAATTGCCAGTAAAGACAGTTAAAGATCCAGGTGTTAAAAATAAAAGATATTTCCTTACTTGTTGCTTGACATCTGGCAGCCACACTGTTAATAATGCATAAGGCTTAAAATCAATGAAAGAGGTTGGTTATTACCAGAGTCAGCAGTTCTTCTCGGCTCTACAGAGCGTTTTAGCATCTTTCAACTTTATGCTTTTGGTTCTCAGCGCCCTCTTCAGGCTCATTTCAGCAGCAGCAGCAGCAGGGGTTTTCAGTGGTTGTTGACTTTGGTTTTTCACAGCAGAGTTTAGCTACTGAGGGGACAAATAACTTCCCTTTTGGAGATCAGAGCTGACGTTTGTTTGCTGGGTGTGTAAACAAACATCAGGTTTGTCGTATCAGTTTAGAAAACGATCGTCATTGTGTTTCTGCTGATTTAAAGTGCGTCATCAGTGTTTTCAAAACACTATAAAGAATTTAACACATTTACGATGACATAATTATAATAACAGATGTAAACAATTACCAACAAAACAGATTTACATAAAAAATCTGATTGGTTTGTCCCCCTTCAGGACCCGCTGAATATGGAGTGGCGGCTCCACAACCCCGAGCCGGTGACGGTTCCCTACCTGAGCCCGCTGGTTCTGTGGAAGGAGCTGGAGAGTCTGCTGGAGAACGAGGGCGACCCGGTGATCACGGAGGCCGACATGGTGGACCATCATCCCATCATCTACTGGAACCTGGTCTGGTACTTCAGACGGCTGGATCTGCCCAGCAACCTGCCCGGTCTCATCCTCACGTCAGAGCACTGCAACAGGGACTCTCAGGTCAGACACACACACACACAAACACACAAAAACATGTGATTTATCATGAGAAATTTATAGATTTTTCACAGATCTTCTCTAAACAAGAAAGCTGAGAAGCAGAGAGTTGAAAACCTGTTGCACGTTATTAAAAAAGGTTCATTATCTGTAAAATTTATTAGACTTTAATGGATACAAAATATCACTGTTTGAAGTTATTAAATTGTTCTTTTGTTGTGTAAGTGAAGAGGAAAGTTGGAAAATTTAAAAGAGCTGCTTTTTTTACTCATTCATTTACATTAATACCATATATTATTAATGAGTTGATGTTAAAAGTTGACACTTTTGGCTTTAATTCCATGTAATAAACATGATGTTGTGGAGGTTAAATTGACTGTATCAGAAGGCTTTGAGATGAGACAGATGACAGTGGAAATGAATAATCTGTGTCAGTCTGACTCGGTCCTCGTCTCTCTCATCTCATCTCATCAGGTTCCTCGTCACTGGATGTCCGAGGACAGTAAACATGTGTTGATCCAGATCCTGTGGGACAACCTGAAGCTGCACCAGGACCCGATCCAGCCTCTCTACATCCTCTGGAACACTTACAGTGAGTCACTTCACTCTCTGTGTGTGTGCAGATCCAGTCCGAACAGATGTTTAAAGTCCATCACACAGTGCAGGAAAGTTTACTGTCACACTCGTGCTGACTGCTGCTGAACAGGGTTTTTAAATGTTCTCTTTAAAAACAGCAGAATGAATCTTTCGGTCTCAAAGCGACAGAAAAACAAACAGAAAAATGTGAGCGAACAGGAGGGATGTGTTTCAATATTTTACTTAATTTTAATCTACAATTAGTCATAACAAAGTGCATGCTGTATGCATATTTGGAGAGGGCATCAGTTGTCCCCTTGCACAGATTTTTGCTGGAGCTCCTCCTCGTGTGCTGCTTCGCTCCGTCTGCAGTAACTGATTACATGAAGGAGGCAGCCAGCTCGTCCTTGTTGCTAACAGGCTCTGTCTGCTCTCTGTCTTCCAGGACTTAATTGTACTCTGTTGTTAGAGAGTGAGTGTTCATCTCTGCTGCAGACTCCCTCAGATGAGTCCTGTTGTTTGTGTCCTGTCCTGTCTGAGGCCTGCTGTGTCTCCCTGTGTGTGTGTGTGTGTGTTTTCTCTGCCTGGTGCATTACAGTGTCGTCTGTGGACAGTCGGCCTGATTTTCATGGTTTCACAGTGTTTGGAATGAAAGTCTCTGCGGTGTGAAATCTGATGATGATTCTCACACGGCGGGCGGAACGTGTTTGTATCAAATGCAGCTCCGCTCTGTATTTGTATGCAGGTTTGCATCTCTGCTCAGTGTGTTGAATGAACATCCAGTTTGTAATTCTGCAGCTTTTGAAGGTGGACTTGGTTGTTTCTTGGTACTTTCAGGGCTGGGTACTGAACATCCTGCTGGTACTGCTCAGTATGTTTGCTGTGTTTTGGTGGTTAGTTTTTTCCAAACTTCCTGCAGTCACCAGGATTTGGTTGCACAAGCTAATAAATTCAATCTGATGTGGTTCTGCACGGCTGCAGCAAACTGACAACAAATGTTAAAAATTAGTGATAAAACTTGTGTTTTTGTCAGGATGCTTGATTTGATCTCAAAGTCCTTCATCTTTGTCAGCTTACGGTAGAAAAAACTGCATGAATATTATTTTTTAAAGCACTAACTCTTCACTTTTCCATGATATTTTGTTGGATTCTGTCTCAACATGCATCTAAACATTTTAAATTGTTTTAGCAATGACTCTTAATTGAATTAAAATGTTGATTAAAACTAATATTTATTATTTAAGAATTAGTGGCATCAATTAAAACTTCTTTCTATGGTCATATTTAAACCTGCATGAAGTGATTAAGAGAAACTTAATTCAAAAAGTTTTGTTTTTATTTAAATCCAATAAAAATACTTGAATTACTTTTGTTTCAGTGAAAAATTAGTGAAGGTGCAACAGAAGTTCACCTGGTAAAACTCTCATCTTGTGCTAAAGTTCTTCATCTCTTCTCGGCTGTAACTACACAATGAAGGCAAAGAGTAAATGTCAAAAAAAGTACTGCATTGTACCAGTACAGATACCCAGCCCGGAGTACTTTTCATCTGAATGAAAACCTGTTCGATCGTTAAAAACCATTCAACCATTTTGTGTTTTCATTAGTCTGAAGTGTGAAGATGGTCAGCCCTCTAATGTGTGTGTGTGTGTGTGTTTTGGTAGACGTGGGTTACCCTCTGTCGCGGCCGTTGTCGGAGGAGGAGAAGCCGTTCACCGAGGAGGTTCTGCAGAGCGTCGTGAAGAGCATCCAGAGGAACGACGTGAGCCGGCCGATGGCTCAGCTGCTGCAGCTGCTGGGCCAAACGCTCGGGGTCAAGAGGCAAAGGTCAGCGCCGACATCCTGTCAGGATTATTTTTATTTAACTCTGTGCTCCACCTGTAATTTCTGAAAAATAAAGCTTAAAGCTGCTTAATTCAAACTGAATTTCTGTCTGAAAGTGTCTAAAAACAGCTCAACTCTCTCCTCTTTAGGAGTTTGTACAGGGACATCCTCTTCCTCTCCCTCGTGGCTCTGGGAAAAGATAACATTGATATCGGTGAGTCAGACTTTTTTAATGTTATAACATGTTATATTGTCAAGTATCACACATGAACTCTACTTATCACTATTTAACTCAATGTCAGTAGTTAATTTTACCGATTTCTTCTGTAAATTTCATTTTAGTTTCAGGGTTAAAATGTAAACATTGAAAGTTCCTTAGAATAAACGAACACTTGAGACAACATAAAATCTCCTTTTTAATTGATCTAGATCTTTACAGAGATAATCTCTGACTTTGTCTGGTACAAGACAGGAAATGTTCAGTGGATTTTTGGAGATTTAAAGCTTTTTTTTGGAGCAAAAGCAGCTAAATCTAACCCTGCTGCAGCTAAAAGTGAGACAAAGCATGAACTAAAAACAGTCAATTTAGCTGTGAGACCAAAACAATGAACTAAAAGTACAAAAAGGCTGCAGAGTATTGAGCAGAAATCACATGTGCAAACACTAATTTGGTCTATTGATGACTGGAACTCATTGATTTGTGCAAGTTTAAAGAATAAACAAATTAAAAACAGGAAAAAAAAGACTCCACTCACAGATTTTTGGAGTTAACTTTCTTCTCCTCTTCCCTCAGACGCCTTCGATCGCGAGTACAAGTTGGCGTACGACCGCCTGATGCCGAGCCTGGTGAAGCTGACCCATAACTGTGACCGTCCTCCCAGCACGGGGGTGATGGAGTGCCGCAGGACGTTCGGAGAGCCTTACCTGTAAACACTCACCTTCACGCACCAGGAAAGGAACTCTGACCAACACGAACCTGCTTTACGATGAGCTCAGGAAACCTGTTGGAAGACTGTGAATGTGCACTACGGTAACGTTCTGAGAAAAAAACTCTGTAAGTGATTTAAAAAAAAAACAAAACAGAAACAAAAAAAAGGTACAGCTGACAGCGTCATGTAGCCTGAAAACGGACTTCAGTGATGATGGAAACACGTTCACATCGTTCATAAACACACAACTTCATCCAGAGTCGAGTGACGCTCGCCTGGTTCTCTTTGAAAAATCCTGTGAAAATTATACAAAACATACTGTAAATACACGACAGTAGAGGAAGTTTTTTAATGCAACATTTATATTGTATAGTCAAACAGCATATGAAGACTAATATTAGCAATATTTTAACTTGAAAACTCTATTTATACAAAGTAAGCTTTATTTATTGTCTTGTCTTCTTTTCGTGGAGCGTGACGTTTCCTCGTGTCCTGTGGTCGCTGAACGCTCGCAGCTCGTTTTCTGCAAACTGCAGGAAAAGATGCTGCAGTGGATTAAGTGTCTGCTGAGTGATGACTTAGGTTTCTTTGCTTTATGAGCTGGAGCTTAAAAAAAAGAAAAATTAGAGCTGCATTGATCAGTTAATCCACTCAAGACCAAGTGATAATGATTTTGATATCTGATTTATCATTTTTTAACTTGTTCCTGCTTCTTTAATGGGACAGAATATGTTGGAGAGAGGTTGATATCTGCAACCTCACCACTAGAGGCCACTAAAACCTACACACTAGACCTTTAAGACATCAGAGACATTTTTTGACTTTTTTTTAACATTTCATAGACTAAATGATTTAATAATTGATAAACTAATTGACATAATATTTTGCAGATTAACCAGAAGTAAAAATGTTAAGTTGCAGCTCTAATTTAAATGTTTAAAACCACTTTTGAAGCTGCCTTTGATGTTAGTTCAGCAACTGAACATAAATGTCCTCTGTGCTGCCACGACCTGTTACTGTAGTGCTCCACATTTCATTTCATTTTGATCCAAAGTTTGTTTACAAAACGTTTTGGAACTTAAATATTCTTTCAGATATAAACAATATTTTAATTTGTAGTTTTTTTTTTAACCAGTGGAACGCTGCGCTGTTTGTCGTCTCAGTGTTACTGTTCATTGTCTTGGTACTAAACGTGCAGACTGTTGGGATGAAGTGATCATAAGATGTTGTGTACATGAGTTTATAAGGTTTTTACCGAAGATGAAAGTTGAATGTAAAGTCGGGAGAAAAGTCACTACAGTGCAAACGGTCCTAAACGTTCAGAAGCTGCTTTCAAAAAATACAAAACCAAAAATAGGAAGCCGGCACAGTCACTTTTCTGTCCGCAGGCGGTTTGTTGGTATTGCACTCTCATTGCACAGGAAAAATGCAAGAAAACGGTTACAAACTTGACATTTCAGAATAAAAGCTTTTAACCACATTTCTTAACATGAGTCACATGTCAGTCAACAGTAATAAAAGACTTAAATCTCAGATTCAGATCAGCTGAAGGGTACCAAGTCCAGCTGATGAGCTCTGAAACATTTGAGTTTTGGACCTGAAAGTGGCCAAATTTTAAGACTTAATAAAGTTTTTACCATCAAACATCTGTGAAGTTCTGTAGAAAAACTTTAGTGCAGCTTCAGGAAAATGTTTTAAGTCCTCCAGGCATCTTGTTTTCCTGCTAAAAGCTCAAACAGCAGAATAAAAACCAAAAAGGGATTCCCACAGGAAATACTAACGATGCAGTAACAGATGGTGGAGAACATTTTTATAGTTGACATTTTGCTGTTTTGGCACATAAATGTGTGAGCTGCACTGAGCAGAACTTAAAAATCCTCTGAAGAAAAACCTCATTTTTGAAAATCCACAAAATCCAAATGCAGAAATTATTCAGTTTAAACATCAGAGTCCTGTTTTGTTTTTTTAAAGACTGTTGAAGCAGTTTTGTCTAAAAATAAAAAAAACACTGTAGATGTATGAACACTTTTGTTTCACATGCCCTAGTGTTTTCAAGGTAAAGTGAATCACAATCATCTTGAATAAAGCGACTGTAAACCTGCAAAACGCCAACATGCAAACTGCAGGAGAGGAAAAATGTTTCACACTTCAGTGTACAGTGTAACTGTGTCAAACTACAGAAAATCTCATGTTTTTAAAGCTAAAGTTAATTTTTTTTTACATGACAAACCTGTAAGTGAGACTGATTTTGTTAAAGATTATTCTCATTTTAAAAACTGTATGAGCTTTTGTCGAAGGTTTGTTGATACCTGACCAATCAGATTCTGGATAAAACTGGATTTAGGCAAAAAAAACAACTGCCTGTTAAATGTTTTCATACTTGTGTTAATCAAAAATGACTGACAGATGGACGCGATGGTTGAAGGAGGACCTGAAACTCACAAAGGTCTCATGAAAGTCAACCATTTTTGTGATTTGTGGTCAAAAAAGTTGCACTTTGCTCTCAAAAGTAAAACTGACTCTTTAGCTTGAAAAAATCTCATTGAGCCGTCGGGTTCAGAGAGGAAACATCGACTATGATGTCAGTGGCTCGAAGAAAAAGCTGCCGTTCATCTCTGTGGATTAATGTTGTGTTAAAAAGTTGTAGAAACGACTGATTTTGCAGAATCTGGGGGCCGTGTACATTTTAACTCGCCCTTTGTGGAAATCACGTTTTATAACAGTTTATTCACACATGTGCAAAGGTCCTTTTTAGAGATGTCGAAGGTTCTGTACAGCGACCAGATAAACAGGACTGTTTAACTGTAAATAAAATCACTTAGACTCTTATTCATGGCGTCCTTGTTTTCTTTTTTTTTTAAGTACAAATGTTCAATGTTATGTTTAATTTAGGTTTTTAGAAAAGAAATTTTAACTATTAAAGGATTGTCAATATTCACGTCTGCAGAACTCAACTCTTAATAAGTTTGGTGTCTCTAACTTTTCATCCAAAGCCACCAGCCTGAATGTAGTTCAAAGGTGCCTTCTATTTTTGACCACTAGTAGCGCTATAGAGTAATTTTTTTAAAAGATGGGTCTCAAGTCTGTATACATTGTAAGGACACAAGAGGTGGGTGGCTTTAAACACATTTTTATGGTTGTTATTCTGTGTTAATGCACCAAGAAAGGTAGTTTCAGACCAGCAAAGGCAGTGAAAAAGGTAGAAAATATATAATATATATGTTGTAAATAATAAAAAATTTGGTTTTTAAAATGTTTTTTGGGGAAATGAAAGCATTTCTGCTAGACCTAAAGCATGCACATTAAGTGTTATGGTCTGAAACATAATGTTAACATAACTATTGTTTATCTTGCTAGCATGCTAATGCTATCATGCTAACTTATGCTAATCTCAATTTTTTTATCCAGTTGTCTTTTTGATTCCTCACTGTCCAATAAGGCTGCACACAAAACTCCATCTCACTGTTAAAAAAATAATTTATTGCAGCATGGAATTTTAATTTTTTACGTATTGATAGTTTTCCTATCAATAATACATGTTTGCATCCACTTCAATCCAAACAAGAGCATTTAACAAGACGTTAACATCTGACAACGTGACACCGCTCGGGTTTTTTCTCACAGCTAAGACAGTCTGATACACACACATACAATCACCGTGTTGACAAAATGAAATATTTGCTCACACAAACACATTCTTTTTTTCTTTTTTTGTTTTTTAAACACACTGAACATTACAAACACTAGTTTGGTTGAATACAGAACAGAGTTTTTTTAGAAACACAGTTCAGAAAATACTGAACATACAAAACTGAAGTTGCATCCAGTTCGGTTTAAAATTGCTGCACAGTGAATCTGAACCTACACTGCTGAAATGGACAATTTCTATTTAATTAACCTGTTAAGAGTCACCTCAGGGGTCATAAAGCTCACAGCATTAAAGGAAAACTCCACCCAAAAAAGTTTACTCTGGCTGAAAGAGATCAAGAGATTGTGTCACGCCACATCTGGATATTTTCGGTAGTTACGGAGGTTTACGGAGGTTTACGGAGGTGTACGGATGAAAATGTGTCACAGATTAAAGCAGCAGTTTGTGGTTTGTGAGGACTGTCGCCAAATTCTAGAAATGTTTCTTTCTAGAGCTGCAAATTTGCACCATAGAGCAATATTTGAACTTGAATATACCGTAATTTCCGGACTATAAGCTGCTACTTTTTTCTGATGCCTTGAATCCTGCGGTTTAAACTATGATGCGGCTAATTTATGGACGAATATAAATGAATATAAACGAGAAAGTGTGTTATGAAGTAATTCTGAGGTTGTTAAATTCCGACACTGAAAACGACAGCTTTAGTGGTTTTAGTTGTTAAATTTAGTGGGTGCGGCTCATAGTCCGAAAAGTACGGTATGCATCCTACAAGAGGTCTAATGACCAGTTTAATCATCCATGGGTGCAATAAAGATAAAAGTTACATTTTAACTAAATTTAAGATGGAATTCAACACTTATTTTGAGACCGACTGTGTTTCGTGTTTCTGTGGATGAAAGAAAATGTGTTTTGGTAGAAAAGAGATTTTCTTTACGAAACATCTTCAAGACACAAGGGGAATTTTTTTACGAATTAAAACAAATCCATCACTTAGCATAGCACAGACTTCTCATGTTGTAGTTAGGATTTTCAATTTTTTTTTTTTTTAACGTGAGCCCTTGGATTTCGGGAAATATGAAAAATTTTCATATTTCATACGAAGAGTATGTAGGTTGTGGATAAAAAAAAAATCGGAGGAGGAAGGTTTTAATTTTATTTTGAAATTTGATAAGTAAGTTGAAATTCCAATTTAACTTGGGTCTCGCAATTTTGACTTTTTTCTCGAAGTGCATGATATTAAAAAAACATCCTTATCTCAGCTTTATTCTCAAAATCTTTACTTTATTTTTGAAATTTAAACTTCCTCCTGGAATTATTTTTCTCATCCATGACACTAATACACTATTATTTTTCCCTGATCATGCTGCTTTGAAAATCTAAAGATGGACGACAGACAGATGACTCATCCAATCACCTACTGGGTTTTTTTTTAAAGTGGCTTCCCTTTTACTAACTTGTCTACTTTCCAGATGTTTTTGTAACAAACATACCGTGTGTCCGGTTAGGAAGTTTAACATTTGCATCTACAAAATGCAGCATATTGCACTGTGGGATTGGAAACGCTATATTTGTTCAATGGGAATTTTGATAGTTTAATCATTTTGGACTGAATCAATCAGCTGCTGCAAAGACTAAAGTTTGCAGAGTTTTGTTGAGGGTGGAAGTTTCCTTTAAGGTCACTGCCTGTTTAGTGTCCTGTTTCTACGTTGCGTCATGTCGGCCTTCTGACATCAGGCTCGGTTCTTCTATCTAACGGATCCTACGTACGGTACTGATGCTGTCTGGACGCTCTCGGTCACGTGCAGCGATGCTGTTTGCTCTGCGCCGCCGATGCCGCTGCCGCCGCCCGGCAGCTCAGATGGAGACGGGGCAGGTGAGGATGCGATCCTCCAGCAGGACGCTGAGGAAGAGGAACACGAAGTACAGTACGAACATGGTGAGGCCCAACATTCGACTCATCTTCCAGCGGCAGGCGGCGATGGAGATGATGACGAAGAGGAGCATGAGGAAGAGCAGCACGATGGCGCAGAAGAGGCCGTTGGAGCTGACGGTGACCGGCTCGCCGTTGTGTAACAGAGTGAATATGAGCCACGGGACCGGAAGGCTGAAAGCGAAGAGGACAGACGGGTTTCTGTCAGGGGAAGTGATGGAAATAAAGTATATCTACTCGAGTACTTACTGACTGTAAGTACTTCTACAAGATTCAAGGGGATTTTTTACATTTTAAGGGGAAAAGGTACTACTTAACATTAATCTTATCGTTACTTGATACTTTTCAGATTAAGATTTTACATTAAAAATCTGAAAGTTTTAAAAATGCACCGTTTAAGATTGAACATGTTTGTTTGTTTGGGCTCCTTGTCCTGTTTCAGATGTCTGTGAGTTGTTAAAAACATTGATTTTCCCTCTAAACTGCTCAGATTGTTTCATTAAAATAACTGCTTAAGGACAAAATAGGTAAAATTACCCAGAATTCCATGAAAACTGGGAGAAATAAACTAGTGTATCAGAAAATCTTGTCTTTTTTATAACTCTAAAATCATCTCCTGACCCCTCAGATTCACCTTGTGGCCCTCCAGAGGGGCCCCGACCAGAGTAACTATTAATTTATTAAGTAGTAAACATCAGCTCCACCTTAACCAGGTAAAACTGAAAGATGCAGCTCATGTTCACATTGATGCTTCAGGTTTATAATCTGCAAATGCTCTATATTTTGTTGGGGAGGAATTTGTTTCTGCAGAACTTTTGATACTACGAGTACTTCTTGCTTGTAATGTTTCTGTATTTGTATTTTTTGTATTTATTGATGTATTTTCTGTAAAGCACTTTGGTCAACCTTTGGTTGTTTTAAATGTGCTTTGCAAAGAAATGTGACCTTCTGTACTTTTTTAGCCTCCTTTTCTTTTAAAAAACAGCAATAACAAGTTCTTAAAAGTGATAATGATACAAAGTGAGTATTTCTATTGATGCCTTCTACTTCAATACATACCAAAAAAGTGAAATACACTGTGTACTTTCTTGTATTTCCAGTTTTTAATGATCCTTATGTATTTTATATATTTAATCTTATGAGACGTAACAGACTTGGACTGCAGTGATACTTTGTGCTCAACCTCACCAAACCACAGACTTAATTTAAGGTGGTTCAGTCTGATTTTCTTCAACTAATTAACATTTTATATCTTAAAGAAACAAAACTAAAGTTCTCCCTTAGTAACAGTGAAAACAGAGAGGATTAATGCAGCCGCTCACCCGACGGTGATGTCGAAGATGTTGCTGCCCACCGAGCTCGACACCGCCATGTCTCCCAGACCTTTACGGGCCACGATCACGCTGGTGATCAGGTCCGGGATGGACGTCCCGGCCGCCAGGATGGTCAGACCCATGATCTCCTCTGAGATGCCCACAGTCTCGCCCACCTGATGGACGAAGGAGACGCTGCTCAATGTTTTTTTCAAGCACAAAACACAGATATGAAGTAATAATGTCCTCAAGGAGAAAAGCATCAGTTCTGTAAACCTACTTTTTAAAACTTTCTTCTTGTTTTGCCTCGTTGGTGGTTTTACCAATTTGCCACCAACTCAAGCAAAGTATAGGAACTTTATGTAGGTATTTAATGTCTTTTTTTTTACAAAAATAATCCAGGAATTTATAGGTTTTTATTCTCAAAACCAGGGAGGATCCACTCAGCAACATTAAGATCATATTTTAGGATGATTCGGGTGGATAATCTCCTCACACAGTGATTGTAGGAGGCACAAATTATAAGCAAAATCCACCAAATTATCCTCAAGTGAGCAGCCAGATTCAGAGATGCTAGATTTTATTCTAAGCTAACTAGCTTCTGAGTTTAGCCTCATATTTACAGTGTGAGATATGACCAAATGTTGGAGTTTTAGGTTACCAGAGCTGTTTTTAAAAGCAAGTTCATCACTTTACAAATAGGAAAACACACTTTTATACAGTAAAACACACTCAGCATTAAAGCAGCACTGAAGACAATGAGCCTCCTGAATAAAAAGCTTTCATCTTCTCTACAAATGTGAATAAAAACGACCCAAACTGCCTAAAATGTCAAAATAATTCATTAAATTTGATCCCAGTTTTGATGCAGAACTGAAATAAGTTCAAACACTCGAGTCACAGTGGATGTAAACTTGTGTGAAGCGTCAACCCACCTGATGAGCCCACCACACCATCAGGTAGGAGAAGACTCCGATCCACAAGATGGAGCCGATGAACGTTACGACAAAATATCTCCTGGACGCCTGAAAAATACAGAAAACAGAAGAAAAGACACAGAACTTTATGAAACAGATCTGCAGACATGAATACATGCTAATAAATGAGTGTCTGTTTACGTATTTTTACATGCAGATCATCTGTTTGACTGTGATTTCACCTCATAGTGACACACAGTTAGCAAAATGCATTTAAAGTATAAAAAGTATTTATAAAATTTATAAAATTTATAAAAGTATTTCTGCAGTAAAAAGGTCAATTTTTCTGTTAAATCTGATGTTTCTGGATTCGGGTGTTTGTTGCATTTTCCTGCTGCAGATATTGAAGCTGCAGCTCATTTGAATTCCTTTAAATCCTGTTGGTTTTTTAGTTTAATCTGCAGCAAAGCATCAGATTATATAAGATCAGCATCAGTTTGGAGCGTAGCTGTCCTGTGAGAACCTCGTATCTCCGAAAAAGTTTAAAAAAACGAAAACAATAAAAACTGTTTTCAGCTTTGAGACGTTTTGCAGCTCAAAAAAGAAGCTTTTTACTTCCTTTATTCATCTGAAGAAGCACAAGAATGAAAAACTTAATCCTTCAGTTTATTACATTAACACATCTGGAGATACGTGGTTTTACCAGGGCTGAAAAGTAACTAGTAACTAAAGCTGTCAGACAAAAGTAATGCAGTAAAAAGTATCAAATTTCGCTCTCAGATGTGGTGAGATTGACCTTTAATGATGCATAAAATAAAAATACTCATGTATAAGTAGCTTGAGTACTTGAGTACTTGTAGTTACATCCCAGACGGCGGTGTGTACTCACCAGGTTGCGGACGTCGGGCAGCGTGAGCCACAGCGGGAACACGATGGGCAGCAGGAACAGATACGTGGCCTGTTTACGTCTCGTCTCAGGCCACTCCAACGACAGCGGCTCGTTCTCCTCCTCTTCCTCCCCGTTCTCCTCTTTGTTTCCATCATCATCATCATCTTCATCATCATCATCTTCACTCTCACCAGAGTCGCTGCTCTCCTCGCCGCCGCTCTCGTCCTTGGCGCCGCCCTCTGAGCCGCCTGTTCCCTCCGCCGCCGCCTTTAAAATTAAATCAAAAACCAAAATAATCAAATGACATCATACATTATAGAGTAAAAGTTCCAAAAAGTTACTTTTACTCTTAATACTAAGTACATTTTCCTGATTATACTTACAATTTTTTACCTTGATAACATTTCCAATCAGGACTGTAACTTGTAATGGATTATTATGTTTTTTCAGAGTGGTATTCGTACTTTCACTTTACTGAATAATCTGATTACTTTCTCCAAAAGTATCTGCTGCTCCTCGTTTGAATTTATGTAACTGAACAAAATCAGATTCATTCATCAGCAGATTAAATCAGATTATTTTATCACAGAAATGATACAATCCAGCCACAAAAAGCTGCTCTCTGCTCTGCTGCATCTCCTTTAAAACCTTTCTACACTTGTAAAAAAGTATTATTACAGTGTAGTACTTGTACTTTTACTAGAACACTGAGCTTTTCATTTGTTTTGTGTAAAAATATATATATTTGTGTTTATCTACCAACTACATAATTGAAATGAAGTAAAAATGCAAAGTGACATAAAAAGAAAACACTCAATAAAAGTACCTAAAATGTGTACTTAATTAAAGTACTTGAGTTAATCTACTTAGTTACATTCTAATGATTACTTTCTGGGTTAAGAGTTTCCTGTTTTTAATATTTCTGCTCTCAGGTGAAAATCTTCTCTGCGTACCTTCGACTCGTCCGGTTGGTCGGTCGTCTTCTCGCTCGTCTCTCCCGTCTTCTGAGGCTGTGAGGTGGACGGCTCGACTGCAGCGCCCCCTGCTGGCCCGGCACCACCAGCCTGCTCTGAGGTCGGCTTGTTATCGATTTCTGGAGAAAAGAAGAAGAACAAAATGACGGCGATGCAGCTTTTTTCACAAACACACACACAAACACACACAGCAGATGATTTAAGTGTTAAACCATCATCCTGTTAATGACTAAAACTGCTCACACACACACTTTATAATCCTCTACAGGTGTTTTATCTCAGGTGACGTCACCACTCAAACAGGAAGTGCTGTTTCTTTCACACTTTTCTGCTAAAATGACGAATTATTTTACTGTTTGAGCCAGTGTGAAGCATCTGTGGGTCTGATTGGACATAAACATGGTCTGCTAATGACTCACACACTCTCACACACACACACACACACTCTCTCTCACACACACACACACACACACAGAGTCCCATCTGCATGTTAATCCTCGGGCTGATTGATTCGAGCTCGTCGAGCCTCCTCAGACTCCCTGCAGCCCCACTTTGCTCTGCACCTCAGACTCTGAAGCACCTCTTCATCCACGCTGTGACGCACAAACACACCGACGGAGAGGCTCAGCTGATTGTGGAGGCCGACCTCCTCCAACCCTCTGAACCATCTCTGAAGATCGACACACAGCAGACCTTCTGTGGGAGCTGCACCTCCAGCACAGAAACCTCTGAACAAAAGAGTCTCAGAGTCTGAAGAAACAAAATTCACTAAAACATTTTGCACAAGTGTGTTTAGTTTGGAAAGAAGGAAACTGATAACTTTCCTCTGTTGGATTAAAAAGTATTTTTAAAGCTTTAAATAACTATTTAAAATGTGTTTTGTTTAATAAACAGAAAAAAAAATAGAGTGAACATTGTTGTTTTAGAAGCAATAACAATGTTGGAACTTTAATGCTAAATATTAGCATGTTAGCATTGGAGCTACATCCATGTTCGCACAGAAAGTAAAGAGCTTTACACCTGGATTTAAAATCATTTCCTGTTTGTCAGAGGATAAAGTTTAAAATCCTTTTATTTGTCTTTAAAGGTCGAAATGATCTTGGACTTATTTTCTTTGACATTATGAAGCATTCAGACTGTTTCAGGTCATCTGGGACAGTTAACGTTTTCAGGATCAAAACCAAACAAAGCGAAGCAGCTGTTAGTTTTTTTACGCTTCACACCTGTCGAACAAACTTCCTGAACACCTGAAGTGTGCTGCACCTGTCAGATCATTTCAATCAGGGCCTAAAACATGAGTTTTCACTGAATACATAACTGCTTTTTACTTGTTTTTGTTTTTTATTGCATATTATATTCGTCAGCTTCAGGTCCGACTGCTTAAGGCTCAAAATAAGAGCTATAATTTACATTTTTAAGTTCAGCTCAGAATAATTAAACAAATTTTAACAAATTGAATTTTAACAAACAGTTGTCAGCGATGCAGAAAGTGACTCTGAATTTTGTTTTTGGGCTTAAAAAGTGAAGTTTAAATCCTCTCTTGATGAGTAATTTGAGCACCGAACAGAATAAATGATTCTTATTTTGTTTAATTTTCTCCTCTGCAGATAAAAACTTCACATATTTCTTCTAATGAGCAGTGAGATTAAGATTAACAGATGTGCATTTTCTTAAATCTGAAATTTATATTCCATTAAATGAGAACTACAGCTGCTGTGAGGCAAAGCTAACAGTTTCCATCCGTTTCCAGTCTTTGTGCTAAGCTAAGCTAACACTGCCTCCCAGGTCTCTTTAAATTTAAATCCATCTCTTCATTTGACTCTAAACTTTTTTTTTGTCAAAACGTCAGAAGAAACTCACCTTCAGGTCGGCGGTGATGTGACTTGCTCTGTAATTTTCCCGTCAGCGGGACGTTCAGAGGCTTTACTTTGTTTTTAGCTGCAAATCGAGAGAATCATCGCTCAAAAACAACACGAGCCCTTTAAATATTTAAATATTATCATTAGTTTTTCTGCAAACACGTCAGCATGCTGTTGATCTTTAATCACACACTGAACTTTTTAATGAAAAACTGATGATATAACAAACTGCTGCTTGAATCTGAGTCCCTCTTTATCCATCCCATAATGTTTAACCTCATCAGCTTCATTGATTAATGTAAATATTTGCCTTTTATGAATCCGATGCAGCAACAATAAGTTTCAATAAGTTTGGAAAAAAGACACAAAAGTGAGAGGAAATCAGTGGAAAGCTTCAAAAACAGCTGCACACCTGTGAACAGGTGAGTCTGGAACAGGTGACAGGTAAACAGGTGATTCAAAAGACTCAGCTGTTTCCAAGAAAACATGTTTGAATTAAATATATTAACACATGGGAACCTTGTAAAACTGTCAATAAATACAGTTTGTTGTTAAATGATTTAATTCTGTTTTTAATTTACATTTTAAACACAAAATGGAATTTGTTTTGTGTATTTTTATGTCTGAAAAGTCAAATTAGCGAGTGAATAAAAGCAAAAAGATCTTTAAAAACAAAATATTACAGTCAAAAAGGTCAAATTTATGAATCTAATGAACATCATGGAAGATTTTTACTATAATTTTGCAAATAGTCGGTGTGTGAAAAAGGTCAGCGGTCCTCAGAACGACACAAAAACAACCGGATGCAAACACACCAACAAGCAAACATCCAAAACAAACAACAAACAAACAAACAAACAACAAACACGAACTAATAAAAACATCCAAACTCCGTTCAGAAGCACAACGACGCGCCGTCTTACCTTTCCTCTGCACTGACCCCTCCCCTCTGACATCACCGTTAAAGGAGGTCTCTGATTGGCAGAGACACACGACAGACTAAACACCAAACATCATCAAGTCTCCTTCACGTCAATCACATGACACTTAGACGTGAAAATGTTTTAAAAATGTCGTTCAGGATCAAACTTTGAGGCTGAAACGTTCAACACTTTTCCTCGTCACGTTTTCAAACTGTATTTTTATTAGTTTTAATTTAAAAAAGTGAAAATGAAACTCATGAAAGTTTGTTTTCAGACAAATTCACAGCTGGAAAAGTTTGTTTTTATCTGTTTTTGATCACAAAGTTTAACATCAAACAAACACAAAGATGCGAACATGAACTACGACACAACAAAACACACGACAGGAAACGACCACGAGGCCACAGTTCGCCGCCGGTCTCACCTCTCCTGGCTTTCCGGGGGCCGGGGGTTTTCAGGGCCCCTCGGAGGGCCGCCTCTAGGAGGAAAACCCACAGCAGCGATTTTAACTTCTGGGCCGACTGAGTTTCATTTATTCTCTGTGTTACTGCATCTAATGTCCATTTTAAACTGATAGAAATCATCAGTCTGAGCTGGTTTAAGGTATTTTCTGATAAACTGGTGCATTTTCATCACTGATGGATCAATTTTTCTTCCTGTTTTGTTTATTTTCAGCTTCAGTTTAAGATTTCTTTCAGCTTTTCCTAACGTTTTTCAACAACACTGACCTACAGATGATGGTGGTAAAGAGGTTATTTAAACAAAACCTGAGAAAAAACATGATATTTGCACCACAAGATAAACATATTCAACATTTTCTGCCTTCATAACAATGACGACATGATGTGAATTTGATTAATATCCTACAGGAAATTTAAAAAAGTCATGTACAATAAGAAATGTATCAGCGGGGGAATCACTAAAAGCTGTGTTTTCACTTTTTTACAATATTTTAGAGGAGGATCTTTCCTTTAACGCCCAAAATAAAGAAGAAATGTGCAAAATGTTCCTGCAGTTCTCTGCAACTAAACTGTCGGAGCTAAACTCAGTAAAAAATGTCAAAAAAAGTCCTTTTGCAGTGTTATGAATAAAAAACTGCATGACTTTTTGATGAGTCATTCATAATAATTTTCTTTTTACTTCCATTTTTAAATCAAGTGTTTCTAACTTTCAAATCACTGGAAGTTATTTGCAACTTTAATAAGATCAACTTGTGATTTTAAGAATTCTTACATCAAAACAGGTTTGTAAAGTTCTGTAAACGTCATTAAGTTGTTTTCGAGTTAATTCTGCTTCTTATGATGAAGAAAAGAGCCACGACTTCACATAAAGTGTCGTGCTAAAGGAGGATAAACACCAAACACAACCTGGCAACCCAAAATGTGTTATTTTAATGGCTTTTAACAGATTAGTGATTATTAATTTATCCATTAATCATAAAGTATCAGATTTTGGTATCAAAAACGTGTCACTTTGGGCTCAATGTGACCAAATTTCTCACTTTTTTCTGTCTTCTTACAAAGCAAACAATCAATAGATTGATTGATAAAATAATTAGAAGATCGATCCGGATTGAAAAGATTAATAAGTTGTAAAAAAGTTCAAAATGAGCTTCACTTCAACCAACATCCAACAGGAAAAACACTGTTTCAAGAATCGAATGAGATCAGATGGAAAAGGAGAAAAGACACGAGAAACATTTGCACTTTTACTCTGATTACTTTTAGTGCATTACTTAGGTAATATTTTTAATTCAGGGCTTGTAACCGGGCAGAAAACAGCTTCATTCATCAGCAGGTTAAATCTCCTCGGGTTCACGTTTAATATGCTGACAGTTTATCGCAGCAATAAGCTCCGTCCAGCTGCACAGCGTCGCTCTCGGCTCTGCGCTCGTCCTGCAGAGACAGAAGAGCTTGTTCCTGCAGCACGCCGGCTCTTATCCAGCTTTTATTAGCCTGTATTGAAAAGCTGATTAAGGATCAGCTGTGGCCTGAGCGAGTGCTGCGAGAGCGAGAGGGACGGCGGCCGCGGTGAATTCGAGGACGGGCTGAAGGTCGCCGCGTCTCATCACGCTAACGTGACTTACAGGAGGGTTCAGGGCGGACAGAGCTGAGTCACCGGAACGCTGAGCGATTAGCGCATCGACAGGGAATTAAAATTTAAAAATTAACCACCTGCAGCCGCTCAGGTGTTGCATTCGCTGCCTTCTGGCTTTCAGAAAATTTTGTGACTCATTGATATGAGACAAGTGATGAAAATGCAGCCAAAATGCATCTAAAAGCTCAGTGTTGAATGGGATTTTATGAAGATGTGGTGCAGAAATAAGAGAAAAGGATCAAGTTAAGGTGGAAAGCAAAGACAGCAAAGTCTGCTTTTATAAAACTAAACAAGTTATTTGCACATTAATGTGATAAAATGTCATCAAAGTCTCAAAATGTCTCCTAAAAGTAAAGACTTTCATTTCTTTTTAGACAAAAATAAGATGTTTAGAGTCTTTTCTTTATGTTTTACCTCCTTAATTTTAGAAGTTTTGATTTTATTCTAATATTAAAAGTAAATTTGATAAAAAAAAAGGAAAAGTCTTGTGTTAAGGTGGACCTGAGATGCAAAATGCCACATTTTTTAATGTTATTTTTTCTTTTATATTTTGCACTTTAAAGCCTCTGCAGGTTTTTAAGACAAACAAAGTTTCTCTTTCACGCCACATTTGGAAAAATCTGCCTCCTTTGAACACTTTTAATATGTGACTGAAAACTTCACGTAAAAACCCTTTAATGATCAGATTTTAGATCGACAGGTTGCAGATCTGTTCAGGTGTCGGTCGGGTCGTTACCTTCTCCCAGAGGATCGAGCGTGTGGATCATCAGCTGGAAGATGGTGCTCCTCAGCGACGTGTTGTGGAGGGAGGCGGAGCTGCCGCCGCGCTGCAGGACGGGACGAACCTGCAGGCCGACGGACACGAGGACAGAGAGTCAAACTACAGCGACAACACTCAGTCACACCTGCAGGGCGAAATACCTCTGCAGTACAACATAAAGTCAAGTTTATCTATTTAACACACTTCCTACGACATGTTTTAAGCCTGTTTTTCAAAATAAAAGGCATGAAAATGAGGTAAAAAATCTTACATTACAAAAAAAGTGTAGAATTTAAGCTTTTACTTATGGAAAAACGTAAAAATATGTTAATAAAAAAGGCGTAAAAGATAAAAAATATCAAATAATATCAGTTTTTGATTTATTTCTACCTTTGTGAGGACTTAATTTACATGTGAATTTAAAGGAATTGACTGTATAAATAAAGAAAACGTCAATAATAAAACATTCAGGTGTGTTTTTGTACCCGGAGTCTCGTTCTGTCTTCTGGCTGATCTGCTGTCAGTTTGTTGCTCTGCGGGCTGCTCGGAGGAGCTTCAGCTTCCTGTTTGGGTTTGTCTTCAGCTTTGGGAGCAGCAGCAGGAGGAGCAGGAGGAGCAGGAACAGGAGGAGGAGCAACAGGAGGAGGTGCAGCTGGAGCTTCACTCTCCTGTGAAGTCAGACACAAGTTTAATCAGTGAACACGTTCAGAGGCGGAGTTTTGTTCATATTTCTGCCACTAAAAATGAAAAATGTTAAATTTATCTGATCTGAAGTTCAGTTTAAACCAAAATAAACTCTGCTGTCTCATCACTGGGGGGTCGACGGGTGGAAATTCTCCCCCTCCAGGTCGGACCAGAGGGCTCCAGTCTGTTTAACACTGCAGCAGGCATGAGTTTCTCCCCATCAGCAAAAGAACATATCATGAATCTTAAGCCGTAAAGTGGATCCTGGGGGGTCCAGCGGCTCAGTTTTGCCTGCTTGTAGGTTAATCCGGCCGTCGCTGTAAGAAGATCTGAGCCTCACTTTCCTTCAGACTGAATCTGCTGATGATTTACTATTTTATCTGCTGGAAAACTGTTTGTTAGAGCAGTCGGATTGAGCTTCAAAGACCTGCTGATCATCATCACAACAAGGAGCACGTTCACGTGATCTGATTATTTGAATGAATGACCAAGAAAAATGAGTAAAATTACGACTCTCAGATGAATTTGAAGTAAGAAAACATCACAAGAGACGTCATTTTTCCAGTGAAAGCGAAAGAAGCAAGAGGCTAAAACATGATTTGCAAAAACAAATCAGTCCAGAACTAAAACAGGAGGCTTTTTAACTGAAGTGACCATCATGGAGATGATCTGCAGAACATTAAAGGTGCTCCAAGGAGGAACTGAACTCGACTGTGGATGCATGAAAACATTTTGCATCGTATTTATCCTCATTTCTAACTTTCTGGCAGTGAGTCTGAAGCTTTTTATCAACCTCTGCAGAATAAATTAAGATTACTGAAACCCAACAAACACCCTCTGATGCTCTGAAGTTCCTGAAGTTCCTGAAGTTAAAGGTTATTGATGTTCTCCTTGCAGCTGATAGGCCTTTACGAACGACTTGGATCTGCTCAGATTCCTGCAACTGATTCTAAAACATCAGGAGCGTTTCAACGTAAAAAAAAAAGGATTCCTGACTCAAAAAGTCAGTTTTCAAAAGCAGGTTTTGTGTATTTAGTTTTCCAGGTTGTTGTTCGTCGTACGACGCTCTCTGTTGACGAAGGTTCGGCTCAAAACTGGTGGAAACTTCTGCTGGTTCACTAAAAAAAAAAGCACCAAGATCCTGAATCCTGAATGAAACTGATTCAAGCACCAACGTTAATTTGGTGGAAAAACATCCTGAAAGAGTTTTCAAGTAAAATAAAAACAACAAAAGAAGAAGAAACACCTGTTTTTCTTTTAGTAAACTGGCAGGACATGATGCACAGCACACTGAAGTAATCAGATTATTACATTTTATCATTAAAAGGATTATAAAGATGAAGCCAAACACGTCTTTTCCCTCAGAGGAGAAAGAAGGAAGCGACTTCAGACTTTCATCCTGTGAGTTTCGTTCTGACCTGAGAGAGGAAATTGCTCTGAAATCACTCGAACGAGCCACTTGAGAACAAACGTGCTCATTAGATCGAGTTCATTGTGTCTGCAGCAGCATCCTGAGAGTAATCAGAGTAAAAATACACCTGAAATCCACTGTTGGATCGATATAAACGGATTAGTATGAGCAGAAATGCATATATTGGACTTCCTGGAAAGGATGTGTGTGTGTGTGTGTGTGGACACATTAATGTGGCAGCATGCTCGGCGTCACGGCTCGAGGAGAACATGATGGCAGCGGACGTGCTTCAGGCTCGTTGGGAAAAAAAGTGGCGTGGACACTTGAAATACGGAGACTCGCTCTGCATGTTAACGACGAGCTCCGCCGGCTGCAGCAGGACGCTTCGTCTGCACAAAATCAGCTGATCACAACATGAATCCTCTCAGTTTTGTCGTTCTGGACTGAATCAGATCCTCAGATTGTGGTATTTCAGGGGCGGCGGCGGCGGCAGGGACGCGGCGTTGATGTGATGCGCCGTGTTTGACACCTGGACTCCTTTTCTGTTCGGCATCATCAAAGGGTTTTTTGCACAAACGGCGTCCGTCACCTGCTCAGACCCACAAATCACCGTCTCTCTTTCACTGCGTCTGCAGCAGCAGCAGCGAGGAGATGAAAGGAGGGAAAACAAACTGTGTGCAGATGGAAGTCGCTCTGATGCAAACTGTCCTGCAGAAACATCCGTCTCATCTGCTTCTGTCTCTTTAGATCCGATTATCGGTTTGTTTTCTGCTGTGAGGTTTCACCAGAAACGTTAAAATGGTTTAAAATCAAGACGTCAGAGTTTGTTTTCACACTTTAAATGAAGCTTTAAAGGAAAATAATGATGTTTTCTCCTTCCTGTTGTCAGTGATGTGACTCTACATGACTGCAAACTGCTTTTATAAACTTAGATTTTTAGTTATTTATCTTGTTTGGACACATTATTCCTCCTGTTTTATTGCAGAATAACTTCCTCTTAACAGAAATCATTTGGTTTTGAAATAATTTTTCATAAATTTGTTTGCATATCGACATCAGAAAAGCACTGTTTGAAATATTGATGACCTTTCTTGATTGAATGGCTCATTGATGTATAAAATGTTATTAAATTTTAAAATTAATCTCCAAGAAGACGAGTTTGCATATTGAAGTATCTTCTTTTGTCTAAAACAAACATTTAAACTCAAAGATTTTCAATTAGACTCACAGTTAAAGACCTGGAATTAAGGAATATTATGCATTTCGGCTTTTAAAATGAGAAATGACTCATGTATCATATAAATTGCTGCCTGTCGTCTCAGTTGTTTTGTCTCTAATTTAAACCGAAGACTCGTTTCAGCTGCAGAATCAAAGCGAAACGTCGCTGAAATCAACTGTTTTGTCCCTGAAAAGGTTTCAGAAGTTTCATCTGAGGCTGCAAATCAGCGACGGAGCCAAACTGTGGTTGTAATCAGTCATCTGCAGTTTCTGATGTTGGACGAGGAGCCGAATGTTGGATCACAGCTGGAAGCAGATGTTTGCATCTGTATTTTAATCAACTATCAAGGACGAACGGATCGAACGCCGGCAGCAGGTGTCGTGCATCACATCCTGTCCTGAGGAACAAATCAAGCAGAAACTGATCTTTTCAACCACTTTTTCCTCCAGATGTGCGTCTGAACGCGACACCGACTGACCTTCTCGGGCTCCTCGGCGGTCCACACCTTCACGATGCTCATGTGCTTGTTGAGCTGCGTCTTCACCGCCTGCTCGATCTGGCTGTTGAACTTCATGAAGCTGACGTAGCTGATGTAGCCCGCCACCAGCAGGATGCTCTCCCACCACAGGATGGTGCTGTCCAGGAAGAAGACGATGAGCATGATGAGGTCCAGGATGTAGAAGGTCACGTCCCTGAAGAGCGGCCACCAGGTGAGGTGCAGCATCTCGCGGGAGAAGATGGCGCACATGCCGATGACGAACAGGATGTTGAAGACGGCCGAGCCCACGATGGTGCCGATGCCCACGTTGCTGTGGGAGATGAAGACTCCGATCAGGGAGGTGAAGAGCTCGGGGGCAGAGCCTCCGGCAGCCATGAAGGTGGCGCCGGCCACGTCGTCGGAGATCTGCAGCTTGTTGGTGATGACCTCCAGCGCGGGAACGAAGAACTCGTCGCAGACGATGGCGAGGGCGACGAACATGTAGACCATGCCCACGAGGTGCAGGACCACCCAGCCCTGCCGCCGCTGCTCCACTGAGAACAGGTCCTGAGGGTAGTCGCCTTTCCTGTGGGGGGGCTGCAGAGGGGGGCGAGGGGTGGCTGCGGTGGTGGGTGTGGGCGTGGGCGTGGGCGGTGGCGGCAGCGGCGGAGGAGTCGGAGGGGGTTTAGGATCTACGTAGATACACTGTTCGATATCCGTCCTGTTGACGATTATCACCAGAGGAGGCGTGGTGCTCTCAGGTGAGACGACCTCCCCCTCCGTCTCATTGGATGCCATCACCTCCCGCACGTTGACCTTCACAACGACATCATCATCACCATCACCATCAGCAGCAGCAGCTCGCTCTGATGCGAGGGCGTCATGCGCCCGGGCGGCGCCTGGCGGCTGGGACACCTTCAGAGTCAGCGTGTAGACGAAACACAGCAGCACACCTGAGATGAAGAGGAGGACGCGGCCGCGCCTGAGCCTCCTCCGCGGAGGCGAGTGCACGTTCATGGTCTCGACTCCAAAACAGGAAGTTATGTCAGATGCATTGCTATTCCTTGATGGTTCCGACGCCGTTCTGTGGCGAGAAGGCGGCGCTGACGGGGAAGAGACACACACACGTACACACAGTGTGTTTCATCTTTCACAGCGGGCGGCTTCAACCTGTGGAAGGACTGAAAACAGAAAACACACTCAGCTGAAAACCACCAGGATCGTGTGTGTGTGTCAGTGTTTCTGCTTGCATTGTGGCAGATGCAGATCTCTTGAGGAAAAGTGTGTGTGTGTGTGTGTGTGTGTAAGTGTGTATGTGTGTGTGATGGGGATGCAGACAGCCACCTGTTACTATGGCTACATAATCACGCAGGCTTTAGCTTCTCACTGAACACGAGTCCAGTGAAGACGCGTCAAACGCGACAAAACGAGGAGAAAAACCGCACATGCGTCAAAATAAAAAGCGATAATTGTTTTCACCTTTTTGATTATATTTATCACCACAGCGTGAGCGCGCGCACGGGAAGAACGTGATGAAATGCGCGCGTTCTGTACACGGTCATTAAAACAAATAATAATTAACCCAACCAGCAGCGCGTGAAGACGTCCGCGTTAATAAAAACCGTCACATCTGCGACTAAAAAACGTGCGCGTTGAGCTTTAATTGCTCCGTAAATGAGGCCGGTGCGGATTACATCACGCGAGGTCGACGCAAAACCTTTTAATCTATATTCTCTCACAATCCAATTTTAATAATGAAAACAAAGAGACAATAAAGTGGAGAGAAGCAGCTGTGTGCGGTGTGCGGTGAGCGCTGGTGCGGGTCTTACCTGTAGCGCCGGCTGCTCGACCCCGCGCCGCTGCGGAGCGTCCCTCCAGCTGTGCGTAACGGACGCAGAGATGCTGACTCCGGGTTTTGGGAGCTACAAGGGCGCACCGCATGTCAGGGCTTGAACGAGGCTCAGCATAATGCTGTTAAGAGGATTAGCAGCCAAACACCTCTCACCTTCCCTTTCACACATAACGCTGTATCAATACACCAACATTCACAACGCGCCGCGCTGGTCGCGGCTGCGGGTTTGAGGCGAAACCTCCGAGGCGCCTCTAAGCGCTCGAGCCTGCGGGATGGACGATAATGAGACGTTCACGGGCCGGCAGGAGGGGTTTGGTCGTTGTTTTTGGGTGTGGTCAGGTGTAGCTGCTTTTTTTTTTTTAGGAGTGAGGCGGATTCATTTTAGTTCAAACTAAACAAAAAGGAGCAAAACGTGAAATACGAACGCTTTTTGGTTACATGACGTAGAAAAATGTCAAATTTCACGTTTAAAATGTGTCGAAAATGCACAAATGATTTATTATTAAATTCTGCATGTCACATAAAGTGTAAGAACTTAACTTTCTCAAACTGAAGGTGCAATTTTAATGTCAAATTTTAAATTTAATCAAAGTTTAGTTCACTTCAGTGAACCACATGTGACTGTAATATGCGAATATAGTTCAATTAAAATGAGCTAACTGAATATATGAAGTTAATTTGATCAAATTTTGCACTAAATTTATCAAAAACATTAAATAAGTTACTAAAAATCAGTTTTTCATAGCTTGTCTCTGCAACGTCGACCTGAAAGTATTCAAAATAAAAGCATTAAACACTTTACCTGCTGCTCATCCACACAGGTGTTTTCACTTTCTGCCTGATTGAATCTTTGCTGAGGTCAAAGTTCATTTGAGAAAATTTTTTTAAAAAAAAATTAGTTTTAAAAAAGATCATCACGTTCAAATAAGGATGATGTGTGAGGGTTTAAGTTTTTTGGCTCGAACAGATTCAACAAAGGAGTGTGAGGCAGAAATTCTGAACAAACACACAGGAAAGGTTCATTCAGGCAGGTGAAATGAAAACACCTGTGTGTGTGTGTGTGTGTGTGTGTGTGTGTGTGTGTTAGGGGCCGTGAAGGACATAAATTGACAACAGTATCATCTGAAGACATGAAAAAAAGTTATAACATGATAAAAAAATGGGAGATAACATCAAAACCGGCTTTGGAAATGAATTAAAATCTAATTAGATATTTGCTTAATTGATAAATTTACATTAACTTTTAACTTTTTCTCTAAAATCTTTTATTTTTTTCATAAATAATTCTATACAGTTGCATTAATTTTCCATTTTCCAATTGCAAATATATGATAAAGCAACAATCAGCATCCAAGTTTCCTTGAGAGGATTTGTGAGAGAAACTTTTTTTTGTAATTATAACAAATAAACAAAGAAAATGAAAAAACAAAACATGAAAACTAACATTTAGTGTGAAGATCGGATTAGTAAATTCATAAAATTATTACATTAGAATAGATTTCTTAAAAGCAGGTTTGAAGAAGATTATAAGAAACCGGACAGCTGTTCTAAAAGATCTGAAAAATTAACACAATACTCAATATTTTGTTTTATAATTAAGACTTTTACATCTTCTGAGCAAAAAATAAAAGCTAGTTGAGGTTTTATGTGTTTAAGTGGAGATATAGTGAATTTTTTTCAGTTTAAATTACAATAATTGCATGAAATTTTTGTTTTTTACCCTAATTTCTTTGAAATACTTTGAGGAATTTTCATTCTTTGACCCACAAACAGCAGAAAGTGAACTTTTAGCTGCAGGTACTGACTCATGTGGCCTTTCAGAGAGCTGATTAAGCGTCCAATGCTAACATCTGGCTCACAAGCAAAGCGGCAAACATTAAAGTAAAAGTTCTGTCTATTCAAACATCCTGCAGGTCTGGTGATAAAACACAAAAATACAAACAAACTCTTCAGTTTGAGCCCGAATCACACCCCCGAGTCTAAAGTTTGCATGTCCTGTGTGACACAAACCCAAACAAAACACCATTTTCAAAATATCTTTGACATCATTCGATAAAAAAAACAAACACCTCACCTCAAATGTAGGAACTCTGAAGTTTATTTATGTCAGGAAATAACTGTGTTTTATAATAATCAGAAGCAGAACGAGCTGGAATTTTTTTCCTGCTGAAGGATTTTTTAAAAAAATGCAGTAAATTGTTTCGACTCAAACTGTAATTTTTTTTTTTTTGCGGCACAAACAGAGAAATCAGTCTGTGAAAACAAATGAAAACAGTGAACAAAAACAAATAAATACAGAACAAATAAATAAATTAAAAGGCTCAAATGTGAAAACGTTAGAAAGGACAGAAGAAATAAAGATCAGTCAGTTTGAAAAGTGATGAGAAGAGGAAGTTAACGGCTCAACTGGACATTTAAAACATCCTGATTTACTTTAAATGATGAATCTTGACACTTTCAGACCTCAAAAACATGTTTACAGAGTCGATTGCCTTAATTTCACTCAGTCAAGACTGTGAACGCTGAGTTTACGAGCAGTTTGTGTTTCTAACATCTGGACTCAAAATGAAACTAAACCATCAGTTCAAAGATTCAAAGAGTTAAAGTTACGAAAGTTAAATGAAAGAGTACAAACAGATTTTCCTGGATTATGTCATCAAATCCACAACAAAAAGATACTGAAGTACTCTGTTACTTTCTGTCACTGTCAGGGAAGATTACTCTGCAGAAACTGGTGCAGAACTTTGCAGAACATCTGGAGACACTGAATGCACCTCAGCTGAGCTACAGCGAGCGCCAACACGCCGCCAGATCAGCTGACGGAGAAAACATCAGGTGTTTTCACAGGTGACAACTGCAGATCTTTACTGTCCTCAGATCAGCTCCATCAGGCTAGAGTGTAATTCTAATTACTACCACCGGGGGCAGCAGAGTTCTACATTTTTAAATTCTACATAGAGTGAGCTTTAATTTTCTAAATATTATTAAATAAAAAGGTATAAATTCAGCGAAAATGGCAACTTTCATGCTGAATTTCATAAAGGAAATACTTTTAATTAATCACATGATACTTGTGTTATTCTCAACTCAAATCAACTTATTCCTACATCTTCATTAAGTTAACTTCTCAACAAAAATGAACAAATATTGAGTTATTTTAACAGAAAGAATCATAAAACTACTGAAAATCTTCATAAATATGGACACATTTTAGAGAATAAACACCAAAGTGGCTCAAACTCAGAGTAATAAAGCACTGAATCAACTTGTAGAGCATCTTCATGTAAGTTTTTGAACCGATATTGTCAGTTTTTAAGGAGTCATTGATCAAAAATCCAACATCAGTGGCCAGATGTGCAAAACTGTGTAGATTCATGATTAAAACTTATTTAAACACACAAAAAAAGATGGAGATGTTGTCTGTTGTATTGATCTCATTCTCTGTAAGTGGGAGCTTTAAGATAAGCCTCATTTTGACTCCCACAGTTATCAATAGATTATAAATCAGTTTGCTAATCGATACACGTCCTTCATCGCTCATTTAACCTGTCTGTGAGAAAAAAGGCAGAGAAGAAAAAGTGCAGTTAAACTGATTTTTGCAGCATTAGAGCAGCTGTCAAACCACCGATTCATCGCACGTACCTGTAAAACATCATCACAGTGACATCATCAATGTCAGACGGAGGAAGGACGATCAGTTATTGATCCATAGAGCTCAGACTGAAGCAGACTTTACAGTTTTCACATGTCAGGATACGAAGAAGAGACGATGACTCGTCTCACAAAAACACACTAAACTACTGTAAAACTTGAACTAAACATGAGGAAAAACTAAACTAACACACTGAAAACCAACTGAAACTCAAAAGAAATAAAATCTTAAAGTCAAAATTAAACTTAAATATAAACAAAATGAAAATTTAAAACTATTATAACCGTGATTCTCCCCTTTTTCTTTCTGTGTAACTATGATTTTACATGTGGTGAAAAGGCATATGAATGATTTCTGTGTGTACACGCTGTCTTTACATCTGGCCTCTGGTCGGTGTGTGTGTGTGTGTGTGTGTGTGCGTGTGTGTGTGTGTGTGTGTGTGTGTGTGTGTGTAGGAAGATGAGAAAAGGCAATTCCAGGAAACAAAAACAAAATTGCTGCTTTATCTTTCAGTGGACGGCAGTTCAGAGTTTGTGCAGAGAGAAGGTGTAGATCATTTAGTGGACTTTCCTTTTCTTCGAGCGGTATCGTCTCCTCCTCTGCTTGTACAAATGTCGGAAATTGATGAAAAGTCCTGCGGAGGAGAGAGAACATCTGTCAGCGAACACTCGATAGACTGGTAATAATGTTCGTCTCGAGAGGCTGCAAGGATTTTTTACTCCTGCAGGCTGAAACACAAACGTCCTGCCTGCACAGAAACTCTAAAGGTTTCTCGAGTGATTCATTCATTTCTCCACAAACAAACGATTCAGGAGACACTTTAATACAGAATAAAGACTTCACTTTGGTCTAAAACAGTCAGATTTAACTATTTAAATGTTTATTTGTTAGGAAAACCCAACAAACTACAGATTACTTCCTGTTTTCAAAGCTTATCAGTGTTCCTGGATGTGATTTTCCTACATTTATATCAACATGAAATAAGGTTGAGTCTTAGAAACTTAAGACTAAACATTTAAAACTAATAAAAATAAAATGAGATGCCAAAATCTTGCTCAGTAGATTTTCCTCGGTTCTTCAGAACAAAGTGACGTCTGACAAGATTACTGTTATTAAACCAACATGGCAGATTCTCAGGAGCACAAAGCCTCCAATCAACTTTCACAGTTGTGACAAATAAAGATGCGTCGCACAGTAACGTTACTCTGACGGAGTCTGAGTTTCTTTAATGAAACAATGCAAATAAAATGAGAAAATGTCTTTTTCTCTGTCAAAAAATGCTGTAAACAGGCTACAAGTGCACATGAATAAACGTTTCCAGTGGACTGATGAACAAATTATGTATTTAATGTTGTAAGTTTTGAAGGAAACTTGATAAGCAGCATCTTTCTTTACTGTTAATCAGCTACGTTTTGTTTCTGTTAGTAATGCTGCTTTTCTGCAGTTTTAATCAGATTAAAAACTGAAAGATTTTTTATGCTAAATTCAGCTTCGATTCCACTGAAAAACAGACAAGAAACTGCTGCAAACTGGCTGTTAGAAACCACCAAAACACATCTGCCTGCAGCCTGAGAGCAACAAAAGAGTCAGCTGACTTTATATTATTGAAGCCTGTGGATGAACTGTGAATTCAAGTGTTAAGAGAGGAAGTGTGTTGGTGATTCTCACCCAGGAACATGAAGACCAGGTAGAGCTGCAGAGTGTAGGAGAAGCTCACAGAGTGTCCCAGCACGGCAGGAAGCGGGAGGCTGAACAGACGAGTCTCGTCGAAGATGGGCAGGGACTGAATGACCGCCACGGCTGCAAACACACACACAGGACGACAGGAAGTCAGCAGAAACAAGCAACAACTGCATGGAGCTTTTATTGTTTTATTCATTCCTGTCAGTGACCTTCAGCCACGACGCCCAGCGGGTACAGAGGGATCCACAGACTGTATCTGAGCCATGTCAGCAGCTTCCACTCCGTGCCGATGCAGGCCAGCATGTAGAACGGATACCTGATGAAGAAGAGGAGGAGAAGCTGACGTTAAACAGGAAGAAACACGTTCACCAGAGAGGGAGGAAGGTGATCTGAGCCCACCTGAAGATCTCGATGGTGCTCCACAGGTAGAACACGAAGAAGACGACGGGCTTGTTCTGCATCTCTTCCAGGCTGCCGAAGATGACGAAGAGGATGACGTTCCTGCCGACCACCTGAGACGTCACGGAGCAGAATTTTTTAAAAAAACATACAAGATGAACTACAGGCGCTCAGTTTTAAAGTTTGTGCATCATGTTTTTCATATTTTTTGTAACTGAGTGCAAATTATGAAAGATTCTGGAGACGCTGTCTGAAAATGAGGACCATTATTCCTACAAATTATCACGTCTCCTAACCCTCAAATATAACTTTTACATAAAGATGCAATGATCAGATGTCCATAAACTCCATTATCTTGTTTATTATACTTGTAAATGCTACATAATCACATTTATCATAGTTTTCACTCGTACTAAAATGCCTTCAGGGTTAAAAATCTTAATAAAATGCCTTCAGTGACTGTTTCTCTTGCTTCACCTGTATCATAGCAGGAAAAAATCCAGTCTTCACGAGACCCAACAGGGGATTAATGGCCTCGAGCACGGCCATCATCTGACAGAAATACATCATATCGGCCGTGCTGTGGAAGGTATCATAGAAGGAATCTGTGGCGAGCGAGAGAGACACGAACAAACATAATTAAACAGCGTGCTGCATGAGCCACTACCCATAATCCTCATCATTTGCAAAACAAATCCATTCTGTGTTGTCTTGTTCCTGTTTCTATTCAAACGAGCTCGTGTGTGAATGGCTCCTCTGCTCAGTGCTGCTGATTGTGTTTCTCTTTTTTCTGTTTTTGTGTTGCATAAACGCTTAAAAAATGAATTATTCCATAAAATTCAAAAGCTATTGAGGAGTGAAACTGTTTTAGTTTTCCTCCTGTTTTTGTCTGTATTTTGGTTCATATCTCTGCAGTCTGCCAACTCGGCTTTTATTTGTTTCACACTGAGTCTTTGTTTTTTTTTTTTACTTTCACTTGTGATGAACTGATGTGACTGATGATAATTATGTGTCTAAAAATAAACTGTTTATTACCACAAGCAGGTTTCAACAGATCCTGGAAGGGCAGTCAGAGAATCAGGCCTTGAACAAAAAGGGGCTTTCTGCCGCCTTAAATGCTCAATTGGGTTTCAGTGTTAGAAGAGTCTGTGCATTGATCCTTTAACATGTAATTTATTTATTAGTATTTTGACCCTGCTGCTTCTCTGCAGAGTCCTGTATGCAACTTTACATCTACTTTCTGCACAAGCAGCCAATATAAACACATGGAAGACAACTTGTTCAAACTCTAGCACATCCAACAACATGACAGGGTTAATTGTATGTATGCTTGGTATCACCTGATACTAAAATATAAGGTGTTGAAATAAGTATCAGGGAGGAAAACAAAATATTTTGGAACATCTCTGTTTTGAAAATAGTGAGCAGTAATGTAAAGACAATCTGAACTGAAGACTTAAACAGCTTAAAAAGAGACTTCAAGTCATTATTTTGATCTTATCTTCATAGTTTTGTCCTTTTAATTTCTCACTGTGAGTTTTTTAAAAGCTAAGATCTGAGAAAAATAAAGAAATCGATAAAAATGAGTCAGACAGAAAGAAAGACGAGCAGTTCAACAGTCAGACAGGTTGGGAATAAATCTGAAAATTGGTCAAAGTTATTTGAAAGCACATATAAATATGATCAGTAAACTTATTCTGTTGTAAACATCAGTAAACATCTAACATGTATTGTGGTTGTAAGCTGTGGTTTAGATCATTTGAATAAACTCTTGGTGTATATATAAATATATTATTTTACAAACCTTGACCAAGAATGAAGAGTCGAACCGTCATGTTGACGAAAATCCAGGAGAAACCGAGGAACTGAACCAGGTTGTACATGAACAGGTAGCCTCTCTTCAGGCCGGCGTAGGCTGAAGAAACACAAGGAATAACTCAAACAAATGAGACAACATGAACAATAAAGCTTCTATTAGAAAAAACTGTGTGACTTCTTGATGTTTGCAGGTGAAGAACTCAGTGTTGACTCACGATCTTCACGAACTCTTGACTCCACACTTATCCTGTTGATCTTCTCCTCCTCCTGAAAGAAAAAACAGCATCAGAGTCTCACATTACAAAAACCTCTTCACTGGCCTGATTAGTGATATTTATAATGTATAAAAAAACCCCTACGGATTATAAAATGCTGTTTTTTTTTCATTTCTCTGCTAACTTTTAAGAAAGAAAAGCACAGCAAGAAACTTTATTGATCCCACATGCAGGCAAAAATAAAAAAAGGGACTAAAAATGAGAAAAAAAGTAATTCAAATTGTTAAAAAAAAGGAGAATCTCTTATAAATTTTGTAAGCGAAGCTGTTGCTACAAAACTTTTGGTCAAGAAAACAAACACTGTGAGTCTTTTAGCTAACAAATAGGAGAAATATGAGCAGTGGATCAGTTATGTGAGGACTCTTTGACCATAAAACACATAAATGCTGTTTTTTTTCACCTCTTTTTAATTCAAAAACAGATAAAATTGGATCGTTTATGAAAACTTCTTTAACATCCCAGTAATAATTGCTGTGTTTTCCAGCTTTACAAAGAGAAGAAGCAAACATCTGCATCTGTCAAACAGCTTGTTTAAGATTATTTCCATCACACGCTGAGTTTTATTCTCTGTTTTTTGTTTTTTTTTAAAGCTCCCACCTTTGCCTGAAGCTCCATCTCGGCATCTGACTCGTCCAGCCAGCGGTCGAAGTCAGGAGCCAAAAACAGAGGCTTCTTCTCCTGCAGCGTCAGCCGGTCCCACCAGCGTTCCTCCTGCTTCTTGATCTTGATGTCTACCAGACGCTGAGTGGACTTATGGTTTATCTGAAAACAGAATTATTAGAAAATAAAAACCAGGTTTCTTAACTGAGACAAACTAAAGACGATGAAATAACTTGAGCAGCTGTGGTGAACAGTAAAAGCCCAAAATATGAAAAACAGCATCTAAATACATTTTAGTTGACATGTGGAAGAAAAAAAACCCTGCAGTGTTTTGTCTCAGGAACAAATTCACTAATAATAATGTGACTATAAATCCTGGGTCGTGGGGAACAAGCTAATCAAGCCTCACTTCAGCAGGGGGGCGTTTTTTCAATCAGCGTTCAGTTTGTCTTGACAGCAGTGATTTCTGCTTATTATGTGCACTCAATCAGCACCATGACGCATCACCCTGCACTCTCTCATGGCAGAAACAACCTGCTGTATGTTTAAACACCATTACTCTGTTTTAAAGTTTTAAATATTCATTTTCAGGGATGCCGGTCTGACATTTACACCTGTAAAGCCACGTGACACCACTGAAATTTGTCTTTGGAAGGTTAATACCATTGCAAACAATAGAAAGTACAACCACAAGCATGTCAGATAACTAATATGAGATTTTATTTGAAAATAAATAGATTTAACTTCCCACAATCTGGAGTTTTGAGCCAAAACAATGAGTTTTAATACAAAAATAAACTGACTTTAACATTAATTAGCGACAGATGAACACATGGTCGGTACCTCAGGTTGAACAGGTTCCAGGAACTCCAAACTGAACTCGTATTCATTTTCTCCTTTGGCTCCATGGCCTTGTGCTGTGGAGCAGAAATCAGATTATTTTTTTCATATTACAACAATTTTAGGCTTCACAAAGAGTTTCATGAAACTGACATCATAACAGACCTCATAAAAAACATATAAGATCGGGGAATACTTAAAGTTTTAATTAAAAACTGTCATTGAGCAACATGTCTTAAATTCTTCTTGAATGCTTGGTTATAATTTTGCGTTTACATACTTTGGATTTGCTCCATATTGATATTTTATACTAGGACTTCTTTCATTCGTCCTCATTTGTACTGCAACTGCTGCACAACAGTTTCCCTCAACCTTATGACACAGATAAATACAAACCTCTGAACTGAAGGGTGTTGTTTTCTTGCAGGCTGATGTCAAGATTCTGAAAAATAACAAAAAAATCATTCACAACCAACCTGATACAAACATACAGAACGAACAAAACTAGGAGCTGGAAATTTAAGGAAAATCCTGGTGATATTCTTTGTTTCAAACCATCAACAAATCCCATGAACAGACCAAGCCGACATATAATAATGAAGACAGAAATCTTTACAGTTAAAAAATTTAGTTTATTTTGTGGTTTTTAATAAATGTTACTTAAATAGGGTAGAATAGCGAAATTGTTTGGCATATTTTATTATTTTCTGCAATAAATTAATACAAATTTGGTGCTCTAGCACGTTGTAACTGGATACAATATGTTAGTATTTGGACAAAAACTGAGCTTTATGGAAGTATTTGTTAATATGATGAATTCATTGTTAGTTAATGTTGTATTAATCTTGAAAAATGTAAAAAATCACCAGTCTTATTCTTTAAAATCAGTAGCTCTGTTATTGCATAAAGCTAAACTTAATTAATGAAGTCTAATACAATAACCCTGCAATAACTCTACAGGTTATAAGGTTCAGTTTTTGTTTAATCTGCCGAACATTCGTGAAAGGACAGGTGTGTTCCTGTAAGCTTAGGTCAGTCATCACTAAGTCATTCATCTAAGAGGTGGAACAAGATCCAGAACAGCCATTAAAATTCATGCATATTTAATAAGAAATATGTCTACCAGATGCAGGGCAGGAATAGACTGAACCTGGTTGTGTTAAGGAGGAGAATAACCTGTATTTCATGTTACTAATGCAAACACAGCCAGCGGAATGAACTGAAGTAATGAGTGACAGGCTCATTGATAAAGGAAAGACAAAACCAACACAGAATTCTTAGACTTATCAATGTAGGATTTGAATTGCTGACACAAAATCATAACAACTACGTGTATTATACATAAATATTTGGTACTACGCTTTCCTCTTGTAAAGATATTGGAGAGATTTAATTTGATAACGATCAAGTGCACAACGAGGAAGTCAACACAGGCTGCCATTTTCAGCTAACAGAGAATTAATTAGGGCGGTTTATTATCTGTATTGGTATTTTCGACAAAAAAAACTCCTTTACGACGTTTATTAAGTGATGTTAGCATTATTAGACAACGACGTCAGACAATAAAAGGCTTTTTAACAAGCGTTAATTTGTTTTATCTGGGCAGTAAAAACACGAGTACATATATTTACACGAAACACATGTGTTTAAGCTTTCACAAATTGAGGTTAAAGGTCAATTTTATCATCTTACGACTGCACAGCATCACTTAGCTAACAGTTTAGCTAACTATATTTGCTAACATTTATCGATCCCGCCATAGCTACAGCTGAGAAAGCATTAGCTAGCAAACGTCTCATCCACTATTCTTAAAAAATATATGTTTAGAGACATTTAAAAGACATTATTTGAGAAGTTTGATAAGTTATGGCTGATAGGAGTCAGCTGGATGTTGTGGACCGTCCTACCTTCGCATCGCTCAGCTCCACCCGGAGAAAGATCTCTCCGTGCCGCTGCGCCCAGTAAACATGAGGAGTGAGGATCTGCATGGTCACTCTTTGTGTTATAACACCTACATGCCATACAAACCGGTAATTTTATTCAAATTTATTAACCGAAGTCCGCAACCGACACTGAGCCAACCCCGCAAACACAACACAGGACAGCATCTCGGATCAGATGATGAGACGCTCTTCCGGGAAGTGGACCGCTCGTGGATTTCAAAATAAGACTCCTGAAGCGATTTTAAGCAGCTTCAAAATAAAACACTTATTACACTCACACCTTGACGTCTCCTTTTAAAGTGAAGCCAAAGCATCTCGATCGCCCCCTAGTGTCCTAAATAGATAGATAGATAGATAGATAGATAGATAGATAGATAGATAGATAGATAGATAGATAGATAGATAGATAGA
>JAQMCX010000001.1:23305743-23321194 GCA_029814765.1 Acanthurus leucopareius
AGAGATTCAAAAATTCAGTTTGCATGATTCTCAGTCTGTACAGAATTTTATCATCTCTGAAACTTAAAAAAAAAAAAAAAATATCGATATCAGTAAATCGGCCATAACAGCAATATTAATATCGGATATCGGTATCGGCCAAAATTTCCATATCGGTGCATCCCTAGTGTGTATATGTGTGTGTGTGTGTGTGTGTGTTGGTTTTAAGTCACTGGTCCCCAGTAGGAACTTAAAACCCAAACTGCTTTTTGAAAGTTAAGTGTTGGTATGTAGTTTAGGTCAGAATTAGTTTCAGGTAAAAGTTAGAGGAAGAGTTTGTTTTAGGCTTTCAGCTGTGATGGTGAGGAGCTCCAGAATGCATTATGGTTCTAGAACGTCCCCACAAGAACAGAAAAACAAACGCGTGTGTGTGTGTGTGTGTGTGCACACCTGAATAGAATACTCTGCTCAGCTGTAGAATGTGTGTGTGTGTGTGTGTTTGCACATGAACAGAATGTTCTCTTCAGCTGTAAAATGTATGTTGTGTGTGTGTGTGTGTGTGTGTGTGTGTGTGTGTGAGTTCCACTTAAGTTACTTCAGGGGACACAGTTTAGACTCTGGTGACAAACACTGTGTCCCCATAAAATTGCTTGATTATTGGGTCAGAAGCTGAGCTTTAGCTTAAAGTAAGACTTGATATGAGGAAAGTTGTGTTTATAGTGAAATGTTGGAATAAATTCTTAAAAGTTATGGAATGTCCCCAGAAGGGACTTAAGTAAGTTTGTGTGTGTGGTTGTGCTTTGATGTTCAATGATGTCATAAAGTGATTTTTTTTTAAATTATCGCGGTGATAGCAGGTGATTTTTACATTTTTACATCTCAGACGTTACTGAGACTTTCTTACGAACACAGTGTTTAAAAAATCAATAGGAAAGATGGAAGATGTTAATATGGAGAAACCGGACTCCGGTGACAAGCAGAGGACCAACCCCGGGTCAGCTTATCACCATTATATCCTGTCGTCACTCCTTCCTGATGCTGAGCAGGAATATCTCTGCATGAAGAAGGAGTACAGGGGCCTCAAGACTGAAAATATAATCCTGAAGAAGAAAGTTGAGGCTTTGACGACTGAGGCCGAACAATTTAAGGCGGAGCGGCTAAGAGTCCAGGACATGGGCGTAAACATAGAACAGAGGAAAAAAGAATTCATGCACTGCAAAAACCAACTGGTGGTGTTTGGTCGGAAGGTCGACATGCTGGAAACAGATCTTAGGAGGAGGAATAAAGAGAATAGGGACCTCAAGGAGGAACTGGAGGTGACAAAGAAGAAGCTGCAATCTGTGAAGCAGGATGCTGAAAACCAGAAAGCCAAACAGCTAAACCTGAAGGAGCAACTGGATCAGGTGATCAAAGACAGAGACGGCTTGAGTGACAAGTGGCAGTGCTACAAAAACGAATGCTCTGAGCTGCGTTCAAAAATCACCAGACAGCAATCGAGCCTGAACATTAAAGACAGCAAATGCAACGAGCAGATGAAGCAAATTCACCTCCTCAAGCTGGAGAGGGAGCGACTCGAGAAGGAGGTGGGCATCAGAGAGAACCATGCAGAGCACCAAAGGCGTGAGCTGAAGAAGTATGAGGATGAGCTCTACGAGAGCAGGTTGCGTCTCAATATGGAGCACAAACTGGGGAGAAGAATTTGCTTAAACAAAAACGGACCTCCCCCATCTCCAACCAGAGAGCCCAGCCTGCAGGTTCCTCACCAGAAGATCGAGTCCTTACAGAAAAACCTGCGAGAGCAGACTGAAGAGCGAAGGAAAGCTCAGAAACAGTGTGAGGAGCTGAAGGACAAGCTGACTCAGATGTCTGAGCAGTTCCTGCAGTGCCAGAAGATGGTGAAGCACCAGAAAGAAAAGCTCATGGCGCTGACGGCAGAGAGGAACATGTACAAGAGTGAGACCAAAAAACTGAGGACAGAATTGGCTGACGTTAAGAAGGTGCATGGTGGTGAAAAACAGCAGAACAAGACGGTCAAGAAGACAAGAAAAATCAAAGAGTCATCTGGAGAAAAATCAAGCCAGATTCAACCTCCAGCTGTTTCCTCACGACTCCCACCAAGGAGCAGAGACAAACTAAAGTTGATCCCTCCACCACAAACATCCACTGAAGTCCAAGTTCGGTCTGAACTGAGAATCATAGGAACAAAAATTTGATAAATACAAAGAATTTGGGGAAATTTTTCCTCATTTTCTTAGAGGACATAGATTTTGCTCTTCAGTCCTTTGAGACATTTGTTATTAAACGATAAATTGACTTCATTTGATACTGATATCATTTTTTCTTTAACTCAATGAAACAGTGTAAATGGGGGGTTAGCACTGTTTCAAAAGGCTGTGGGTTCGATTCCCTGCCAGGACTCAGCCTTGCTTTACAGTTTGCATGTTCTCCCTGAGTTTGTGCGGGTTTTCTCCGGGCGCTCCGGTTTTCATGCACCCCCGGAAGGAGTTGGCATCGTACTTTGGTCGCCCACTTCTCCTAATCTGGTTACATTTAGAGAACTAATTTCACTAAGTTTTACATGATATGTGATAAAAAATAAACGATTATTCTTCTTCTTCAAAAAGCAAAATGCATAGTTTTAATTTTTTTATTTAAAAAATATCAAGAATTTCTGTAAGATAAGTAACGTTTTTAAGGGTATAAATAAATAAAGTAATTCATTAACAATGCTTTTAAATATTTTAGGCTTAGCTCTTACCCTGATTTAATAAATAAATAAATAAAATTTAAAAAAAGAATGAAATAAATAATAATTCCCAGGTGTAAATCATTTTGCATGCAATGCTGCGAACATTTGTACCTGGTTAGATGAGTTTTTTGTTGTAGACAGATCTGCACAAAAAAAATAAATCACAAAATTCAGAGTTTTGTGAATTTATTTTTTTTTGGGGGGGTGAGAATCAATCATTTTGGCAGATATAACAGCGAAAAAAATAAAATTGAGTTGCAAAAACAAATCAGTGTATTTGGCTCATTTGGTTTCACTCTGTGGTTATTTAATTGAACTTGTAAGAAGTTTCGTAATCGGACAGATGTTACGAACCTCAGTTTTTCTCCTTTCTCTTTGAATTTGCTGCAGATGAAAACAAAAAGAAGTCAGTGTTCAGTTTGCGAGAAATCACCAGACTGATGGAGTTTCCAGGTGTTGCACAGACTTTTATGGTGAAGATTGTTGCAGGTTTGCCATCAGGTGAGAGTTTATGAGCAAAGATTTCATTTTTAGACTGCACGAACAGAGTTTTAGTTATCACTTTCCATCCCAAATTCATTGTACATAGATCAGCATTCTGGTTGTGTAAAACTACATTTTTTTGTTATAATTTCTCTCTTTTTCTCTCTGTTGCACAATATGTTAATTAATCAATCAGTCAGTCAATTAATTTTTGTATTTTGGCCTCCTGCTCTGAAGATTTATTGTTGAAAACGACATGATTCGAGGCCACTTTTTTAGATCTAAATGGAACATGTAAAAAAAAAGAAGGTATAAGTAATAAGAGCATATTCAGTCTGGTTTAAGTGAAGTTGATACTGTGTGTTGATACTACATGTGAAATCACATTTAAAACCTCTGAATCAAACGGAAGAATCTCTCTCTTTCTGAAGGAATTTTCCAGGTGATGTTCTCCATCATTGCATTGGAGTTTTTCAAGCTGGAACCTCAGCAAAATGGCTACCTGATGGCTTATTTCGGCATAGTCCAAATGGTAGGTATGATGCAGGTTGGAATACAAGTGTCCGACAGTTTTATGGTTTTGTGTTGTTGATGTCAGACTGAAAGAGGAGGTCGATAAAACCTGAATGTTTCCTCAGGTTGTTCAGGGAGGAGTGATCGGCAGACTGACGGCGAGGTTCTCTGAGAAATCTTTGCTGCTTCTGTCCATTGGAGTTTCTGCTTTGGTTGGACTGGCTCAGGTAAACACAGCACACAACCTATCAGGAAAACAGGAAATCAGCTTTGTTTAGCTCAGTGAAACTGTTTTATCAGTCTGTAAAAACTTGTTTTTTATCATTTATATATTTTAAATGTCCTTCTGTCTGCAGGCTTACATGCAGAACGTGTTCCAGTTCTGCCTCACCGTCGTCCCCATGATGTTTTCTTTCAGTATGTTCGGTGTCATCACAGACAGCATGCTAACCAAGAGCGTACCGTCCTCTGACACAGGTGACGTCATTCTGCTTTTCTGTTAAAATCCTGTTTGAAAATCACCATGTAACATCCACAAAAAGCACACGGCATCAACAGCAGGAACATGTTGATCACTTGATGTGTGAAAAACCCTACAAAACTAGAATCTCTTATGTTTCTGTGTCAGCTTGCCTCATATTAGAGAGAGAGGAGGAACTACTTGACATATTTTGCATGTTTTGATTCAGTTTCTTACTAAATTCATTTGTTTTTCATGCACAGGTACGATGCTTGGGATGTGTGCATCTGTTCAGTCTCTGCTCCGGACAGTCGGACCCACCGTTGGCGGCCTCCTGTATGTCAACTATGGGATTTTCTCTATAGGGTTTATCCAGTTTGTCGTGAATACCGGCGTGTTTGTGCACCTGCTGCAGCGTTATCTCAAGAAGACAACCGAGCAAATGGCGTAAATTGAATTTAAACTCCTCTTTGTCAAAAAAAAACAAAAAACGAAGGAGAAAGAAAATCAGAAAGAAAATCATTTCCACAGTTGCACATATTTATTTTCAGTGTTAGTCATATACATGATGAAAAGGTCAAGTCACGCCAGCTCTTTAATCATTTATGAAGATTGTTGGCTCTTTAGTTTTATCTGTGGTGGAAGTTCTGTATTTAGCCACTAGGTGGAGGCAAATCTTCTATTTTACCTGATAACATCTTTCACTTTTCAGGATCCATCAGCCACATTGACATTAGAGCTACACTGATAAATCTGATTTATTAAATAAAGTAATCATTCTTGTAATGAACCAAATGGAATATTTTTTTTATAAATTTGTCTTTATTTTTAATTAAAACTGTAAAATATGATTCTGTTTCGTGCATTCTTTCATTTAATGGCAACAAAAAGTCACTTCATCTTCAGCTACAACAGTACAGTGACGACAGTGTGCCAGTGAGCACCTGTAACTTTGTAATTAGATATATTAAAACTGTGGAACGAGACTGGGGTTATGAAGTTATGAGAAGATTTTTTATAAAATCTTGTTTTTAATTCACAATTTTAAAGCAGTAGTTTTGCTGCAGCTGGACCACTACGAGGTTATTTCACCAGCAAGCTCATGAACACACAGCTGTGACCTTACATTTAATTTCTCTTCAAAATATAATTTATATGCTTGCAAAATCTATTTTGTTGTCCACGTCTTCCTCTCACTCAGGAATGAGGCCCAATTATGATGCCATAAAGCATAAAGCAGCAATGCATAAGGATCTATAATAATGTATCAGTTACAGGGAGTATTTTTCTGCAGGACAGGTACTTTTGTTTTATTATAATATTATTATTATAAAAATTTTATATGCAGACATATTTGTACTTTTTCTGAAATGGAGGCTCTTGATGCTACTCTGCACACACTCAGCAGCCCCGGTGTGTATCAACAACATGAAATCATCAGTTCAGAAAAACAAAATGACATAGTTTGTGGAGGACAAACAAATCCTTTCGTGTTAATCACATTTGTTCTGTGTTGTATTTTTTAATTTACAGTTTTCTGCTTCCTCAGTTGCAAAGCAGCAGGATGTCGAAGTGATGTCACGAAATCTGCAGCAGGTGTCTTCATTGTTTCCACCAAATACTGTTTTGGAAATATATTACGTCTGACAATCCCAGATAAATATGATCTTATTTGAACAGTGGGGGGTCTGCGGGGTCATGGAGTAATTATGAAACAGGCTTCACCTTCAACAGATGTCACTGGTGTGATTTCTTTGCCAGTTTGTTGAGCCAAATGTTGTGAAAGCAGCTGCGTGAGCAGAGGAGACCGACATCCAGAGTTCATCTGAGCATCCAAAACAAACAAAGGCTCATTTTTAAAAAAAGCAACAGAGTGTTTAGTTATAAATGATGACCTACAGGATGTTTTTTCAAATACATTTTAATAATTCTTGAACTTATCAAATTCAGTGCATAAAGGCAGCGACATAATCGGCACTAATTATGATTTTATTTTAAGGAGGCCTTTAAAAATGTTAAATTTGGCAAAAAATAATCATAAGAAGTTATTGGAATCCCCTTAAACTGTATTTCACTTGCAATAAGCCTGTACATTTTTATGTTTCTTTTCTGCACAGCCATCAATTGTCAAGTTAATCAATTTATCTCACAATGCAAAGCGTGCATGTTTGCAGGATACATTTGGACACTCACAGCTGGCAGATTGTGGCTGTCTGCTTAAGTCAGACTGCACCTTTAATGTGATCAGCCATCTCAGTGACAATCCCATCATCCGAGCCTCATCCCACGTTTATTCACATCACGCTTTGGTCTCAGTCACCAAGTTTATTCTTCAAAAGCAAACGCAGGATGTTCAGTCGCTGCAGATTCACTGACTTTTTTAGTCATCCTGCACAAAAAAAGGCGACTTGCTCTTGAATCTTCCGTCTCTGTTTCTGAATCTGACTTACAGAGGCTCAAAAAGGGGCTGGAGGTGGATTTGCAGGGTGTTACTGTATCTGTGGACCCGGTGGGGGGGGGGCGGCCCCCTGACCACTGGAGGGGGTGCCTCGTTACACTTGGCCCTTTGAGTCAGAGGAGGGGGGGGAGCCGGGACAATGCTGCTGTTAACACTCCTGACAGGGACCTTTGGGTCCTCTGAAAGTTTAATGTGACTCTGCGAGCGACCTGCGCTCGCTGAGGTCAGAGATGAGCGGCGGCCCCGGCAGCGGCGGTCCAAAGTTGGCCTGTGCCGGCGCATCGGAAACTAAACGCCGGCAGGGGGGCCATCGGGTCCGGGCTTGTTTTGTCCCCTGTGGCACGGATAATGAGGCATCTGTCTCCACATGCCGCATGGAGAGATGAGGCTCACTGTCTCAGTTTAAAAAGAGCACAGGTTACCGATCTGATTTGTTCAGGACGGGGACACGATCTGAAGCACAGGAGCCTTCGGCCTAAATGTTTTATATCGCCGCTTTCTTCTTTATTTTTCTGCTGCACCACACGAAGCTCCTCTTCAGTGACACTTTCCTCAGGTGCATCTTGAAAATTACCATCCAAATCAATCAAACATGAGTCAATACCAACAAAAAATTTGTTGTTCTACCTCAAGAAAGTGGTGAACATTATTGAATTATGTCAGTAGTTTCACCATGAGCCATATGTCACAGCATTGTGTTGATTCCTGCTCAGAAATAATACAAACCTGACGTGCAGGTGACAGCAGCTCAACATGGCCGACCCCTCCGGCGGACCTCGTGGAGCTTGCGGAGTTGGCCTCGGGAGCGAAATGTGATCTTAGGGTGGTTTTGTCCCGGTGTAATCAGACAGCGACATCATCAATCATGAGAGGGTGAATTACAGCGGGTCACAATAGGAGATAAGATAATGAGTGGGGCCACAGCGACCTGGTGAGGGACGGCTCGAGTTCCCGTCCTGATTACATGGCAGCGGCCTGACTGGCTGCAGACCCGCTGAGGATGCTGAGCTGAAACAAATCGAATCCCACCGTACCAGGTTGTCCTGTTGTTTGTATTTTCCTCTTCCTGGTTGCATTTTATTCTCACATCTTGAACCTGAAGCAAAGCATTTTTAATATTGATGCAACTGCTTCCATTTTAAAGCATCCTACCTGTTTAATAACCAAACTCAACTTGTTATAATATGCTATTTTTCCTGCTGTATGAGCCTTTATTTCTAACTAAATTCTCTGTTTGCTCCATATATTTCAAGAACATTTTGAACTAAACTCTACCTCTTATCACTTTGCTCTTTTGAGTCCTTGTTGCCTCCTAAAATACGAAATAATCCTTGTTATCACAGATTAGAAGTAGTGATGGACAGCATGAATAGGTTCTGCTGTAATTTATAGTCAAAGCTTTAATGTATGATGTCAAATAATTGAGTTTTATGGCGGTTTAAAGAGTTTTCAGAACAGTACAGATTCAAATCAATGAGATGTGATTCAGTTTAGATAAAATGAACATTAAAAGACAATCCAGCTAATGAAGCTGTTGGTAACAGTGATGGATGCAAACTGATGAACCAGCAGATGGAGCCTTAATGATCAACATGAGCATTTTTTTTAGCTGCATACCAACACTGCAGAGATCAGGGTTCAACCCCCCTGCAGCTGAATCACATCTAGTTCTGCAAGACAAACCTGCAATATGAAGAGGACGGGTAGAAAAACCAACATGCAGACATGCAGATTTTCTAAATGTGCAGTAGGTTTTGCATCAGAGTTATCAAAGGTTTCACTCTTCCTCTTCAGTCTGATTAAAGCACAACAGAGTTTCAATCAGAGCAGAGATTCATTCAGTGATGTTGATTTAAAAAAAACCTATACAGGACCTTTAATGTCACCAGGATTTTAAACAAAGCTAACTGACATCATCACATTATTATGCTTATTTTTAGCAAGTATTACCAACAACAAATGTGCATCGACTTGATATCAAAGCATCTATTACTCCATCTGTGTACCAGACTTTTCTCCTAACAAGTTCGTCAAATAACAATGTTTTTGGTTGTTCATAAAGATGCAAAAAGGTACCGTGTCTATACGTAATGCATCAAGCTTTCAACTAACTGTAATGCAAACTCATCTGCAGGAAAGCAAAACTGAACACTCAGAGAATGGTGATGAAATATAAAAGAGGGAAAAGGTCAGGATGGAAGAGTGAAAACACAAGATGTTTTAAGGGTTTTGTTCTGTTAAAAGCCAAAAGTAAACTTTGACTTATTAAACCATATTTTCCTAAATTTAGTTAAATAGTTTTGGGTTTTAAACTTTGCAGAACACTTTCATAATGTTGGAGCCATGTGATAAAAAGACCTTCACACAGATGCACAGGTCTGCAGGTGAGCCTCACGTGTGGATAAACTGCAGGCTGTGTGTGTGTGTGTGAGTGTGTGTGATGTATCATCAGACATTTTTAAGACCCAGGCTGCCTCATCGTGTGTGTGTGTGTGTGTGTGTGTGTGTGTGAGCTGCCGTCGGTGAAGCGTGCTCGCTCGTGTGTGTCAGCGGCTCTGAGCCCCATGACGTGGCGGCCTGTCCGGCGTGCTCCAGTCCACACTCTCACTCCCTGACATGTGCCGCCGCTCGCTAATCCTCCACGGACGCCTCCCTGCAGAAACCACACTGCACGACGACGCAACAATGAGTGACCACTGCTCTGACCTCAGAGGGCAACCTGCTCTCTCTGCATCTGATCGGATCTCCCTTTTTTCTTTCCATGCAAAACCATATTGTGTTATCTGATAATCTCACACACACACACACACACCGGAGAACACAGGGGAGGTTTCTTTATAACATGCATGCTGCGCTACGGAAATTAATTGTTTTCCTTCAGGATTAAAACAGTCGCAGATTTGAATGTTTGAAGATAATAATGGTTTCAAAAGAGAGGATGTGGTTATGATTGTAATCACAGCTGAGCCGCTTAGATAACAATATGATGCATTAGTAAAAGGCGGGAAAGCGTGCGCCAGGCGGGGGCATCTGCTTGAATTAGCGGCTGTAAGCTCTGCATGTTGTTTGCATGACTCATATGGAGCAGCATCTGTGCTCTCCAAAGACAAATCTGACCATTATTGGTCATATTGGTCCGCTTAGAAAGCTGCCATGATGCAACCATGGTTTCACATGAGCCGCTCTCAGTTCTTAATACAGTCAATTAAATACAGTTTAGGTGAAGTTGGATTATCCGTCAGGGATCTGAAGCATCTGGAGTTCAGTTTGTCAAAGCTTTAATGTGGAAAAAACTGCGATTTACTGCATTTTATTCGACTTTTAAGCATTTTTAAGTACATTCATTAATATCAAGCCAAGCCAATTTAGATCTATAATACTCCTATGAAAACTATGTTAATGTTATTCATTTAATATGCAATGAGATACTTCCTGTTTTTCAACTCTTTGCACTGTAAACAACACATGTTTTATATTTATAATATTAACACAAAAGTAATAAAAAGTAACAGAAGTAATAGTAGTTACTCATCATGCAGAATTAATCATTTCAGATTAGTTTAGGCTTTTATTTTATTATCAGATTAAAATATCACTTCAATGGTGCAATAAATCGGATTTAAATTATATTCTGCTGTGTATCTTAATCTGTAGTAATATATTTTATTTGTTGATAATAAAACAAAAAAAGCATGTTTGCAGCAAAAGCCACAAGAACAATTAAGAACAGTAAAGCAGAAACTTTTCAGCTCAAACAGATGCAACGACATAACAGCTGTTAGGAGGAAAAACACAGTCTGTACACACACACACACACACACACACACACACACACACACACACACACACACACACACACCTGAGTGTATTTGAGTTTGCATATATGATCGTGTACCAAAGGTGTGAATGGCTTTTCAAAGAGAAGTTGTGGGTCGAAGTTTAGCAGCATATTTATCCAAATGTAGCACAGAGACAGGAAGCAGACAGTGAAGTTTTTTATCTGTGATGTGTTCAAATGTTGAATCTTGTCATCAGGTGCATTTAGGAATCATCTGGTGTTTGTTTAAAGATGAGAAAGTGAGCAAAGCTGGCAGCTTCACAACAACAGGAATGTAAAAATGAATCATTCAGTCGAAGTAGAAACTCCAATACAGAGGAAGTTAGATGACAAGTTGTGTGACAATAAACCAAAATCCCACAGTTTGTATGTCTTTAATGCACAAATTTAGCCACAATTTATCCCCTCATCTAGATATAACCACATATTTATACATCAGGATTATTGTGATGATATCTTTAAATATTTTGACTTTTTTCTTTTAATTAATTTTAAAAAAGAATCAATGCAATTCAGTGATAAATTGAACTGGACTCAAAAATAAGAGTGTGTGGAGGTAGTTTAAGATTACATCCATAACTGTGTAAAAACATGAGAAAAAAACAATCATACTGTTTGTTTCTTTTCTAAATATTGTAATTATCATCAACAGCGGTCATATTTACACACACAAACTTCATGTATTTGAATCAGGAAATAAAAACTAGAATCAAAAACATCTAAAGTCTCAAATTTGGCCTTTAGTTGAATTTCAATGAGCCTCAATACCTGATATTTACTCAGGCAATTGATTTCCTCACTCTGATTACTGTCCGGATGGCAGATGGTGGGTCGGTGGTTAATCCCAGCTGCCCATTGGCCTGACCCCGTGCACTCCACCCACCCACCCCACCCACCCCCCAAACCAACATCCCCCCACCCCCCGAAACCTTAACGAACCCGCTGAGCAGCACGGCCAAAGAGCTGCTTTAAACTGGTGAGTAATGGCTGTGTCAGCAGTCAGTAGATGAGCCAGAGGGGGAGGGAGGGAGGAGGGGGAGGAGGGGGGGAGGATGGGTGAGGGGATGAGTGGGGGCATTATGGACCCATTAAGAGGGTCCCATTGTAAACAAACCTGTTACTGAACACACCAGAGACTCGCAAAGAAAAAAGGTTTTACCCCTTTAAATGTATCTACATGGAGGAATCTGGAGCTTTATTGTGAAAAATCTAAACTTATAATGACGATTATTTATGTTTTGTTTCAGATTTTCCAACAAAAACAAAGCAAATAAATTTTAATTTTGTCGATTTATGAAGTATCGTTTTAAGATCAGTGCATAAATTACTGCAATTGGAAGCAAAAAAAGAGCCCTAAAAGTGATTATTTTGTCAAAAACAACAATTAACTGCAACATTAAGGGCAGAATTGTGTGTTTATAGGAATCTGTAATCACTAATTCCTGATTTTCTTTATCACATAACTTCAGCCAGTTTCTGCTGCATCCAGACAACAGATGACAAAAATCAGTTGTTTGATTTCCCACGTTTCCTGAAAGCATCCCTGATAGCAGGAGAAAACTACTGTCATGTCTGATGTTTTTAGATTATTTTGCTTTAATACAAATTTATTGAATGAATTATAAGAAGTTCAGGCTCCTTAAATCACATCTCCACCTCCATCTGCTAAAACAAAGCCTGTGTTTCTGTTTTGTAGCTTACAGAAATGTAACAATGGTCATTTCAGTTACCTCATTTGCTCTAATCTTCTTGCTTCCTCTGTGTTTCCACAGGGGCCCTAATCTAATCTAAAGTCATCTGAACTAATCTGCACCAGCAGCAGCAGCGGTGGCGGTGGCCGCGGCGCTGGTGGTAGCGGCGGCGGTCGAGTCCATCAACAGTGTGTGTTTAATTAGTTTGTTTCACTCAAATAATGCAAAAATTGAAATTTAGACAGGTGAGATGCGAAAGTGGAGTTATTAGCTGAAGCTAAAGGTGTTTCTGCTGCTTTAAGCTTCATAAAATCACAAAAAATCATTTATTTAATCATCATGAAGTCTGTAAATGAAATTATTTTTAACCTTTTTAACCATTTTTACATAAGAAACACTTGCAACTCAGCCATATTGGCAAAAATTCCTTATTTTTTAAAGCAGTGTGACTGTAATGGATTAAATTAAAACCAGTTACACCCAGATTAATTAATAAGTAGGAATTAATACCTGGTAAACAACAGAATACCTGGAATTTTTAATCCTACTCTTTGACAACGGTTGACATTTAAAGAGATTAATTTGAATCTTCTTAAAGTGATTCACTGCTGAACTGCATGTGGATGTAAATGTGCACGTCGTCAGGTGTGATTATGAGTTGTATTACCTGATAAATCCACTCAGTCTGTTTTATAATTAGATATTTATGTGGTTATTTAACTACATTAGCAAAACAAGACAGAGGAAAAAAAATGAATATTTGATTTATTTGACTGAAATAATAGAAAGTCATGTGATGTCACAAAGCACAAAGTCTGCAAACGGAGAAAACTGATTTCGATGGACGACTCAACAAAACATCAGACTTAAACAGGAAACGGCTGTTTGTTTCTTGTGTCAAAACTGCCTTAAACACTGTTTTTAAAATCATTAACACAATGTAATCTGATTTTATTTTTTTAAAAGTGTTTCCTAACTAAAAATTGTCCTGAAATCAGAAAAAGTTTGTTCAAAATTTTATTTCAAGCCTCCATCTTTTCTCAGACTCAACAAAGGTGATGAAGCTGCAGCACAAAAATTGATTTAAAGGAACAAATACTGTGTTTGTCCATGAAATGTCATCAATTAGAGGAACAGAAGTGATAAATGTAGATTTTAATTTAGTCCTTAAAGTTAAACTATGTTAAAAAAAAAACATAATAATGATATTTTTTTCTAAACCCAAGCAAACCTCCAACACAACGGTGTCAAATCAGAAAATTAATTTAATTAAACTGAATTTATAAGTTAAATTTGAAGGATTAGGTTCATCTTCATAAAAGAAAAGACTCACAAACAACATTTATGGAAAACAGGAACTTCATTGCTTTTAATTTAGCCGATTGTTGTAAAATACCTTTGATATGTCATCTTATGTACAGTATTTGTGCACCAACTCAATGCAAACATGAGTTAAAGGACCTCCACTATGCAAACGGTGTTAATTAAAAAACAAAAAGCAAACTAAGCCTGCAGCAGCAGTTGGCTGCTAAGTGTCCGTGGATCTCCTAAACAAACCGTGAGGCCCTGAGCTGCATCAAGAGGCTCAGCCGAGGTCCAATCTGACATTTATCTCCCCCGAGCCGTTCTGCTGATGGCAGCACGACGTCGCTTTAGGAAGCAGCTGTTTACTGTCAGAGATCTAGGTCAGGACAGAGAGAGCTGGACACACTCCTGCCAACAGTTTAGACACCGGGTGCACGCCGTCCAGTACATCTGTAAGGACGCCCGAAACACTCAACCTCAACATACATGTGTGTGTTAGCAGGATTAGCACAGAAAAGATCTTATACTGACATAAAACACCAGCAGGTCGGAGGAGAAATTAGGAATTATAACAAGAATTGAGACCCTGATTATGCTCATCAGGTTTTGATATTTTGTCGTAAAAAAGCATAAAACGATGGTTCTACAGGAAAAAGTCACGGGATCATTAAACCTTCAAATTTAAATGTAAACCCAGTTGATTATTTTTTAGATGACTCACTGATTGCAACAGATCAAAACTATTTTAAAAATGTGTTTATTAAAACAATCGACTGTGTAAAAGTACTGGACGTTACCTCAGAGTTAAGTCGATTCATCCTTTAAAATCTGCAGTCCTTCAACTGGCCAGCAGGGGGCAAGTCTACTGGTTTCAAAAGGAAGTCGGATTTGTTTTTTTCACCTCAGAAAACATTTTGCCAACAAGTTTTTGGTCTCAATCCAGTCTGTTTTTTAAATGATGGTAATTTTTTAAGTTAAAAAGATGATAAAAGCAGAGTACTTTTTAGGGTGTGGCTGCCTTGTGATTGGTTACTTGAGCATGTCCTCGGCTTCAGTCAGATCCAATCAGGATGGAGCTGGAACGATGCATAAATATGACACTGTGTACATGTAAAAAGTCATAAATAAGTGTCGTCTGCATAGAAATTTTTAAACTTTGGCCCATTTCTCAGTGTGTTTCCAGTTCATGCACTTTAGTTGTGATGTTTTGGATGCCTGAAAGTTTTTTTGTGCGTTTATTCTCAATAAAAAGACGATTTAAGGAGGAGCTACCACACGGCTAACATTGTGCAATCTTCATTTTTTCAACTGTATTTTGCTGCATCATTTTTTGTTTTTTATAATAATTTTATGGTTTCTTCTATGTTGTGCTAGTCAAAGTTAGCTTTTAAATACCCAATTAATATCACAGTTAACATGATTTATGGATGCCCCTTGCTAATAAAGCTGGTCAGTTAGCATTAGTGCCAGCTGATTGCGTAATGTGTCCTCGTAGTTCAGATTTAGTTCCATCTGCCTTCCAAAATCTAAGATGGCAACGACCAAAATGCCAAACTTGCAGCTCCAGAACCAAAAACCAACAGGTGGAATACTCAGTTACAACACAGGAGTACTAAGCGTTTCTCAGATTACATCTTAAACCCGTCGGTGGTAACAGACCACCTTAAGTTCATCCCAGCATCCGCATGAGTGATGAGATGATGAAGATGCCAGAGCTCCACACACCTGACACACAGGTAAGAGGCTCAGCGGCCACAGTCAGATCCCAAAGGCAGCTTTATCACACTGTTATATAACACACACACACTCACACACACACACACTCACACACACACTCACAGTGATGCGGGGCTGATGTGAGGACGCAGCCACACTGCCGTCGTCAGCACAGGACAGATCAGATTTAACAGCCCCCCCCCCACACGTCTCCACCCTCCTCCTTGAGTTTCCTTCATGATCCATGGTAACACTGTGT